>CM022493.1:10727324-10760350 GCA_011952105.1 Coreoperca whiteheadi | reverse complement strand
TATATATATATATGTATAATATTTAGATAACATTATTGAAGACTGTCACCCAGGAGTTCTAGTAAAAGCAGGTAAAGTCAATGAATGAACCTAAGGGCATTCTATTTTTTCCTATGTCTGCTAAATGAATTAGCTGTGGAATATGAAATGTCTGAATAAGCCATACAGTTCATAAAGGCACAATCCAGTGACCCCCCCCCCCCCAAAAAAAAAACAACTGTCTTTGCAAAGATTAAAATTGTTATGTTCTACTTTGAGGTTGGACGCAGGACTCAGACAGGGAGTAGTGCAGTTAAAGGTTTTATCGATGAAAAGGGTGAAGGAACGTGGGATGGAGACCGTTGGGACTCCAGTGCTGGCAGGGAGAGTGTGTCAGTGTGTGTGAGGGGGGGGGCATGGCAGGCAGCCATGCTGGCAGGAAGGAAAACGGTGATTCCGGACACAAAACACAAATTAGCAGACTGAAAACAAACAGGAAGCGGCGTCAGACAAAATACCAAATAGTTTGCAGAGCATGGCCGAGAGGTGCACTACAACTATCTGGCTATGAGTGGATGAAGAGCCCAGCCATTGCCAGATAGGAGATGTTAAAACAATCGTGCCAGAGGCTTAAAATGATCGTACGCGAGTCATAACCAGGAGAACGAAAATGCGTAATTTTACAAAACCCCTTACTTAAACAGCTTTTTGACACGCATCCACCCACATCTAGTTTGTTTTTTTTAAAGCAGGCTGACGCTATGATGCGCGGAAGTGGATGGGTCTTCATCATCAGTCCGGCAGGTTTGTAACAGCCTCGCATTACAAAATTACATTTGGCTACAGGAAGTTTATCTTCTCTAGCGCATGGCCGTGCCGCAGGCGTCATGATCAACATAAACTACATGGAGGAGGACTGGCTCGAGAGACAACAGATGCGTAGTCACCATGCACATATGTAGGGAAATGAATTGAAATGAGACAGCGCAGACTCAAACAAACAACTGATTGTAAGCATCACAGAACGGTCAGATTATCGCAAAGGCACCCTTGGCTTTATCGACTGTACAGAGGGCGACATCTGCCAACGCTGAGAGAGCCGGACTGGATATACTGCAGGAAGTGAGGTGATGAGAGGCAGGTGAGTAGACTGGGCGGGGTGATTGGTTGATAGAAGCCAGGTGAGTAGATGCAGCGGATCCGAGAGCCGGGAGAGAGAGAGAGAGAGAGAGAGAGAGAGATGGAGAGAGAAGGCCATCCACGCCAGCACGCACACAGAGACAGACAGACGGGGAAACAGGAGGCACAGGGATGGGAAAAACAACTGGAAACACCAACACACTGTCACAGCCATAATACCTCATTTTATCTGTAATCTTCAACTTTGGACTTGATATGGAATTGTCTTCTATTTCTGTCTTCAAGTGAACACATTGTGACCTGCTACAGTATGTCAAGCTCTCTTTTCTGCACACATGGCCTTTCATATGCCCACCGGTCAGAACGATACAGTCAATTAGCTGCACCTTGGTGGTTAGTGATGCTGTTTGAGTGAAACCTCTTGGTCTGCCACTTTCTTCAACAGCTTGTTCCCAGAAGGGAAATACTCATCTGATCATGACACGGCCGTTTCCCTATGCCCCACTGTGATCAAAACCGAGAAATGCAACCAGCATTTAGTAGAAATCTGAAGAGCTGATGGCCCATCAGCTCTACATCGAGTGTTTACGATATGCTGAAAGTTATATCAGGCCAGGAAGTGAAACTGTGTGAAAAGATTGCAGCCGACTCTGTTTTACAGATAACCTTCACAAGGGCCAAAACAGCCCCACCAGAGTAAGACTTACAGGACACACGACCAGAAATCTGATTGAAACACTTTCCTTGACTAATAAAGACCATGTGATCACTGGCTTTGTAAACCCAGACTTGGTGTGTCACTTTATTCAATCCTGGACCTGATTACTCAAGATGAGTTGGCTAATTTTTTACCCTCAGTTTTGTTTGGGCTTCAGGTGAAGCAGATGGTATTACAGGGGCTTTTTACTTTTCCATGTTTTGTACCAGTGTGGTCAGCTATGTGACTATTAGTCATGTTATTCATTTCCCTTTACTATTTATAATACCAGTGATCTTTGTATTTCCCTATCAAAAAGTTCTTGTTTTTTTCAGAACACGTCACATGAATGCCTTTTAACTTGGAAGCAAAGTGATCCTGGAATATATTATTTCGTCTGTCTTTATGCTAAGCTAACCGCCCACCTGGCTCCACATTCATATTTACTGTACTGACATGAGAGTGGAATCTTTTCATGTAACTCTCAGCAAGAAAGGAAATAAATGTAGTTCCCAAAATGTCAAATTATTCCCTTAAATCAACTTTAATACATTTAACATAACTTTATTTTATGATAAAGGGGATGTTGTTTTTCCAAGAGGTCCAAGGCATATATATCACCGCTTACTTGAAAGTGAAGTACCCAGAAAATCGAAACCTCACAAAAAGACTTCCCTCACAATGTTGACACACTTTTTTATTCAGTAAGAGAGAACATTTCAAAAGGAAAGACAATAGTTGCTTGGAAAGTCATTTTAGGTACTTGGCCACCTGAGGTTTAGACAGCTGCAAGTGCTATAAAACAGTGCTTCTTACAACACCTCAACGTCGACTACCTCCTTCGGTTTTGGTCTTTAATTACAGCTCACGGCTTTCAGTTTCCTGCATCACTCATCTGTGGCGTCAAAAATAGGCTTCGACTTGATCAAACTTAATCGGCTGTGAAAGGAATGTGAGTGTATTGTTTTGGGTCCAGCCTGATGGCCACGGTTCAGTGGGTTAAGTCTAAAAGTCACATCTCCTTGTGAAACTTACCCACTGTTGTTACTGTTAAAAGAGCATACATAGCGCATAGCGCTGTAGTATTTGGGGAACGAAATATACAGCACCAATGCTTGTGTGTTTTTTTTGCAGACTGAGACAGAGATGTTGGTGTTCTATATCAACACGTGATCCTGTGGTTAAAGGGAAACCATAAAAGCAAATGAAGATGAGTCTGGTTGTTAAAGTTATCAGTTGTAATACCCAGAGAAAGAAACAGAACTGTGACTGAGAGGTTTGCTTTCCACATCTCATCACTGAGTGGGTAAGTGATTTGTTGCACAGCTACAAAATTGTAGAACATTTACAGGGCATTTTCTATTTAACCTTTAAGCTCAATTTTCCATGTTTGTTACATTTGATCGGTGTCACGTTTTTACAAGGTTACAAGATTTTGGTGTGTTCTCTTCTTTGTAGATAACATGGATGAGCCATTTACAACGTTTATGACCACAGGAACTGATTATGGTGGAACCGTAAGTATTCATTTGGGGTAATTATCTGTAGCCACGACACCCGTGAAAAACAATGAACCAGTAATATAGAAATGCTGATGTCTGTATGATTGAGTAGGTTAAAAAGGCTGCAAAAGAAGGTGACACTGTTGGTGTGACTACTTGCTATCACACATCGGGGGAAAAAAAGCTTCCACATCTGTGTTTTTAGTGTGCATGTGTCTCAGTGATTGTTGACACTGTGGTATTTAATGTATGATTTGTAAAGCCTAGGCTGCTGTGTGAACAAAACCATGATAGAGCTCTTTATTGATTATGATATGTTTTGTGTTCTTTTTTATGTTTTTGTTTTTTACGTCATGCCCCAGGTATTGTAGATTTATGTAAAGCAGATATCTGTAAGATACTCAAATGCCACAGTCTCAGCATCAAACTTTCCATTGTCTGTAAAAACCTAAGCCCTGGCCTCCGCCCGCTGTTTATCTCTGCCCTAAATCTAAACTCGATGCTTCTGGGGTACTGAGTTCTGCTGCGGGGCCCCTTCCTGGAGCCCCTCAGGATCGTTTACCCCCTCAGGCTTGGATAGCAGCAGGAAGTTGTGCAGTAGTGTGGTTTCTCCTGCACAGACACAACACCTGCACCTGACAGCAGTTTTTTTGCACGCTCTGGTTAGCTTGTACGTCACAGACAGTGTTTGATGTCATATCACTGTATCCCCACTAGAAGCATGTTATGTTATGAAACCCTGACAGCAGTTAGTGAGCAGGGTAACAAGGACAGAAAAAAAAATATGTCTGACAGGAAATAAAAAAAAAAGACAGTGTATCTGTTGCATTTAACCCTCTTTAATGCCACATCAGATAATCAGTTTTCTTTTTTTGATTGCAGGACCCTTCTCCCTACTCAGATGACTATGATTTAGGGTCAACTGAAAACACAGGCATGTGTGACAGAAGCTTGGTCAGGGAGTTCCGTGGGCAATATGAACCACCTCTCTTCTGGATTATCTTCATCCTTGGTGCCATGGGTAACCTGATGGTGGTTTGGATCTACACAACTGTGCGCAACCGCCTGAAAACAATGACTGATGTGTACCTGCTAAACCTGGCTGTGGCTGACCTCCTCTTCCTGTGCATGCTGCCCTTTTGGGCTGTCGATGCTATCAAGGGCTGGGACTTTGGCATCAGTCTCTGCAAAATGGTGTCCGCTATCTATAAAATCAACTTCTTCAGCAGCATGTTCCTGCTCACCTGCATTAGCGTGGACCGCTACATTGCTATTGTACAAGTCACCAAGGCCCAGAACCTGAAGAAAAAGAGACTGTTCTACAGCAAACTTGCCTGCGTGGGTGTCTGGTTTCTCTCCACTCTCCTGGCCCTCCCTGAGTTCATCTTCGCCCAGGTGAAGAGCGACCAAAGAGGGCAGTCCTTCTGTGCTCTGGTCTACTGGAACAACACAAACAACCGGACTAAGATCCTGGTGCTGTCCCTGCAAATCTGCATGGGCTTCTGCCTTCCTCTACTAGTTATGTTCTTTTGTTACTCTGTCATCATTCGCAAACTTCTGCAGGCCAAGAGCTTTGAAAAGCACAAGGCCCTACGTGTCATATTTGCTGTGGTGTTTGTGTTTGTTCTCTCTCAGCTGCCTTACAACAGTCTGCTGATAATGGAGGCCACGCAGGCAGCTAATACCACTATAACCGACTGTAAAACTGTAATTGGTTTTGATGTAGCTGGACAGGTTGCCAAGAGCCTGGCATATACTCATGCCTGCCTGAACCCATTCCTGTACGTCTTCATTGGAGTTCGGTTCAGACAAGACCTCCTGAGGATTGTGAGGATGTGTGCTTCTGGCGGTAAAGGAGGGCTCAGTAAATTACAGGCAGTTCCCAAACGTCCCTCTGTCATGTCTGATACTGATACTACCCCTGCCCTTTCCATATAAATGCCCATTTTCCTAAAATTCTAAACCTGAGACGTGAGCCTAGTTTAACATGAGCATATTTTTTATTTTGTTCCTCATGCATTACTTGCTTCTAGCAAAGCAACAATAACATTTCCAACTTTACAGTTTATATTCATTACATTCATACTCTGACAGCCACAGGCACATTTTGTTCTGGAATCACTGTATAAACTGTACATTAGTGTAAATACTGTTTTTTTTAAGTGTTTGTATTTTTACATCTGTTCCATCATGTATTTGTTGTGTGCTACTGTAACTGAATGAAACATATATTGTATCCAGAACAAAACAGCAATTAAAAGTGATACAAATCTTAAGCATACTACAATTTTCTTCATTGCTATTTCATTTCATTATTTTTTTATAAGGAAAATGCACAATCAATCAATATATCTGTAAATGTGCCAGTGTTAGCCTGTTGGCTAATTTTCAACTTCTGTCCTTTGGTGAGGTGTTTTGAAACCAATGAGGTGAGGTATTCTGTCCCCACAGCACAAAAACAAGGGGCAAGGAGGTGCAACAGTAGTTTCAAGTACATACTATGAAGTGATGAGCTCAACAATTTATATCCACAATACATGGGACAGCGTTCAAGTGCTTTCACTGGTGTAACGTACATGGTGTGGTGGGAAACACACTTGAATGTGGCTAGTTCAATCCACAATGTTTTCAATCTGACTAGACGTCCTCCAATTCACAGTCTATGCCATCGTCTGTGCCAACACTCTTAACTGTTGAACCTTGTCTGAGTTTGGCTATGACTTGGCAGTTTCACAGTGGATGCTAACGGATGCCCATTCAAACTGGCATGAAAGAAGTTTCCCACAATGGCTTCACAACGGCTGGCGCTCAGATAGGTGGCAGAAAGACAGGTGTCACTGCCTCAAGAACGCTCCATGTTCCGCCACAAGCTTCGAAGTGCAGGATTTCAGTTTTACCATCTTCAAAAAGCAGCACACTGAATGGTTGGATGCACAGTCCTTTTAGTAAAAGCCACACAATCTCCATGGAATTCAATGCAAAGTCTAGCAGGAGAGCTGTTTTTACTTGTGTGGCCTGTGCATTAAAACTGAGAACATCAAAGCCACGGAAGTCTAAATGGTGGGCTGGTAGCCTGCTTTCCATTCCTTTCTGATGGGTGAGCTGTCGGCAATGAGCGCTGTGTCGCATAATCACAGTCTCATGACACCTCCACACAGAAACTGCTGGTATCAATCGGATATAAATCTGAAATTAGGAAATACAGACAGAGATTAAAAGATGAGGTTTGAGGTTGGCATCATGGCTTGTTCTGTTAATGTCATCTCCAGCTAAACAAATCAACCCAAATCCATATTTACATATTTAAAGGTCAAGGAAGCAAATGTAAAAGTATCACTGTGTGCTCATTAGATTCAGATGTTCGGTCTAGGCTGTGAAGTTGGTTAAGAGTTGGAAATTAAAATAAAATATCTTAAATTCCGTCTCTATCAAATGATACTCTATGTCTACCAACATATAGAAAGACAAGCGGAAAAGACAAAGTACATGTTAGCTACAGTCTCGCACATCGACTGTAAAAAACAAAACCTGGGATGTTATTGTGGTCACTGAGGTTGGCCCCAGACACCTGCAGCCTACCTGCTGAAATTCAGGTGAGACTACATTCTTTCATATCCCTCCTTTGTACTACTTCTTCCTCTCACGACAGGAAACCATCATTCAAGTCAATAACAAGCTCCTGCTTAACTGCAGAGCTGAAGGACTCACTATGGATGTCTGTGGGGACCCTGGCAGATGTCTTGAATTTGTCTTAACTGGAGAACATTAATGACATTATTACCACTCAGCACATCTTTAGTGAATTCTGAATCTACTCAAATCTACACACCTAGCTTTGATTCTTGCCTGTTATCTTAATATAAAAGGTATCATTTTGAATCTACTGTATGGCTTACATAGAGTAGACCCCTCAGTTCACGATTCATACACCAGGGAGAACTGCTTCTCACGCCTCTTAAAAAATGAGAAACTACAAAAATATTTTCCTATCCTATTGCAAAATGTAATTTATCTTCTTGTTTCATAACTAATATTGTGAGTAATAAGATTGAGTAATTTTCGGACTTTTCTGTGTGAATACATCCGATCCTCAAGGGATTTAGTTTGACTCTAAGTAAGCACAGGATGAGAATAACACCATGAGAGTTGGAAACAACTGATTCATTTGGAGGTGTTTTATCAGATGGGTTCGAGTACCCTGTCCAATTTTTGATAGTATTTTACTGCAGAAAAACCAAAGTTGTTGTATTGAATCCTTGATGTTATGCTAATCCTGAAATTGATGACATTTATACCAGGTGTAATTTTTCTTTTCCTCTGTAGTCATTGAATGTATACTACCACCATTTGGAGTGAAAGAAAGTCAACCATTGATCCAGTACTTTTTTAGGTTTTTTGGTGGCCTTTTGCTACAACACTTAATAGCAAGGTGCTACAACTCACTCATGTTAGCAGAAAGTATTATCAGCAAAAGTAGAAGTAATTGTTGTGCAGTAAAGTGCCCCCTGTGACTGATATATTACTATATGATGTAAGCAGCATTTTACTGTTGTAGCTGGTTGAGTTAATGCTAATTTTAACTGCTTCTGATACAGATAAAACCGGATAAGTCACAGATAAATCTGAAATAATTAAAAACAAAATTCTGTGACACAAATTTCTATTCCTTTTTTTGGACTTTTCTCTAATCTTTGCTTTTTTTTTTGCAAAACATCGGATTATGTGACTTCTTTGTTTCACTTAAACAATTATTTAAATGAAACAATCTGAGAAGTTTAGAGAGGAAACCACTCTCAGGTGGAACTGCTAAAAACTCATGTACATCTTAAACATAATAAGGGGCCCCAAGCAGCTATTGCTTTTTGTTGCCAAAAGATTGGGAACTACTGGTTTACAATTTTAACAATGTGTTGAATTTTCAAAGCTCATCCTTTGTGTGTGAATGTACATTCTTAAACTGAAGAAGTAACTACAGTCATTAAATAAACGCAGTGGAGTAAAAAGTAACATTTTTCACTCTCAAATGAAGTGGAGTAGAAGTAAAAAGGAGCATAAAATGGATATACTCAAGTAAAGTATAAGTACCTCAGAATTACAGTACAGTACTTGAGTACTTAGTTACATTCCAACACTGTCTGAATCACACCAACTTGTAATCCCATTTGTGTGTTTATTCTCCTCCTAAAGACAAATATGTGGATGAATACAATCAAATCAGAATTTCTATTTTTCAAAATTAGATGAACTACGCCCCAATCTCTCCAAGTATCCCCTGATAATGGCAGGAGTAGCCCCTGGGGTAAAAGTACCCCAGGTTGGGAATCACTCCCTTATATTGTATTGTTGTTTTGTCCACCCAAACAGCATCAACTAGACTGTGTTGGAACATACATTATTTCATTATAGGCTACTGGTAATATCCCCCACAAGGTGGCGTAGCTTGCACAGCAGAGTTAGCCTCTGGTCTAGGTTTCAGAGAGAGTTACCAGCAAACACAGAAGTTGGAAATGAAACTAACCCCATCTAGTGGTGGTCTGGATGGGAGGCCATGTCTGGGGGAGCAGCGTTGAACTTCAGGTTTCAAGTTCGTGAGGTTTGTCTTGTTCTTCCAAAAGAATCTCATCCCAAATCGAATCCCAAAGAGCTTGAAATAGGCAGACTGATCGTATACTGTATTACTAATATTCCATGTTCCTCAGTAACCCACAACTGAAGTACCATAGCAATCGCCGATGGGGAAAACAGTAAAAAGTACAAAACTGAGCAGGTCTGGACTGTGTATTGAAGAATGCGAAAGACTCACAAGTAGAGCAGCACCTGTGGTTCGGGAACATCCCATCCATCTTTCTGCACAGGGGGAATTGTGTGTGTGTTATTTGTGTGTGCATGAAGGAGATGTGGGAGACAAAGAAAAAGAGCGATACAGGGAGGACATGGTGGAGTCAATGAGTAATAGGAGGGACAGAGTAAGCATATGTGACCCATTGACATTGAGCGGGCTGCAGTCTGGTTACAACCGGCCTGTGGTCTGGTTCTGTGGACCACAGAAAGCCTCAGGGACGATGGCTTATGTATCAACAATGACCCACTGGCTTTGAGCACAATTTACTACTTTAACAAGTCACAAAAAGCTTACCATGAAAGTTAATGTGCCTCATTGGCAAATTTGAAGCCTATTTTGAAGAAAACGGTGAGATGATGCATATAAGAAAGCAAAAGGTAAAGCAAAGCTATCTTTTATCCAAGCAAACAAGATCTTCATACCCCTCCTCGGCGTAAAAAGAAATGTAATAGAACTTGGACCTCCACAATTCCAGCCCAAACAGGGAGCCTCTTATCATCCGCCATCTCTCCCACAGCTAATATTTCACTTCAGCTCCTGGGCCCACAGAATGAGAGACGTTTCCATTTCATGTCAGTCATTTCCAGGCCTGTGTGTTACCTGTGTGGTGATAAGTGTTTGACTGACTGGGAGTGTCGTTAGTCACTGTCCGGCTCCGAGTGACAGCCACAGATTGACGCTGATGATGAGGCCCGGTGTGTTCAGGGACAACAGAAAACCACTGTTGATGTAGGGGGGAGGAAACACATTTACACACGTATAATGACAAACACAACTCCATGCGCACAAACACACTAAGCATATCAAGGTGGGTTAAAAGAGAAGGATTTCTGTCTTTGTGATGGTACACTCAAGGGACATGAGAGATCACATGCCATCCTAATTTGCAAAAATGTGTTTCGTTCCTATATGACATATGACATCTTGTGTATCTTTAATCTTAAAGCTGAATAAATCCCCTTAACTTACATTAGCAATGTGTCACTGCTTAATAGTGTGATGAATTAACAATTATTGGACTCATTTCAGTGACACTTTATTATTTGGGTCATTTCTTAAGAATTTCCGAGGAGGTTTCCAATAAAGAACTATGGCGTTTGGTATTAATTACAGGGACAATAAAGACAAAGTTTTAATAAGGTTTTTAGATTTTAGTTAATTGTGTTTATGAGCAGTTGTTGATTTCCAGTGATTCTTTTCTCTGGAAATCAACTGCTGGGATCCAATGCTTCATTTAAATCCCAGTAAATTTTCATTCATTCATTATTTATTATTGGAAAATGCATTGTTCACATATATTCAATTTTATTTTTTGTTTGTCAACAAATTTCAAATTTTTTAAATGTTCATCTGACTCAAAGACTCTTTAGGTTCAACTAGCATTTAATTGGAGTTGCTGTTTAACACTTTGTTTCCCCTATAATTGGTACCAGATTTTAAGGAACCTTCCTATAAATTTACAGTTAAATATCTGTTATTTTCTAGGGAATTATCACATACGATGATATGGTATGGTATGGTAACGATAAAATAAAATGTCTCCAGCCATTTTTTATGTGATTCCTCCAATAACATTAACTATGAGATCATCCATTAATGTACGCTTCTTGAGGAATAGTTAAAAGATGCAAGTGGTAATTGAACAAGTTAGTAGCTGTGGATCAAATGTTCAGCATAATGTCAGTGATTATTTTTAATTCCACTAATCAGCAGTATAAGCAAATAGGGGCCAGTGGGCTAAATTTGGCCCTCAAACAAAGATATTTGGCCCTTGTTTACATCACAACTTTTACATGATTTTCCATAAATCAACTGCAGCTAATGGAAATACAAGGCTTAATAGCTATAATTATGACCTCGTAACAGGTAATACTGCCCCCATGTGTAGAGAGGTATGCAAACTGCGGCTACTCTTTCTCCAAGATATTTTAAAACTCATGGTGCTGAAATCATGTCCGATGAAATACTCAGATAAATAACACCGATAAATAATATAGTTCACTTCATTTAAATGAAATAAATGCCCTACAGTTTTTATTCTGCAGCTTTGGCACGTTTGACCAGAACATATTTGTGTCAACAACAATACCAACAATTCAGCCTAAACAAAGTGAGCCATTGTTCATCACTGATGGATAAGCTGTCAATTACATGTTGTGTCGTGTAGTGCAACACGGAACATGCATTTTTATATGCGAGTCATTCTTTTGCCAAATGAGTGTGATGGCCACACCAGCAATCTAAAATATTTGGTAATATGTTCAGTAAGTTACATTACTATACTTTTCTTTCTTTAGAGTTACCATGTTGCTGGTCCTGGGAAAACCGTCTGCCACAGCAGGGATGGTTTGGAGAGAGATCACTTTTCTTTATATATATAAGTATATTGCAGTTAATTTTGCAAGTTATTTTGTTTGTTTTTTGTATAGTTAATTTTGAAAAAGTAGTTTTTATTTGTGGTTACTTGTAGTTATTGGGTTTTGTCCACCCCTCATTTCTTAAAATGGTTTGTTGTTTTGTTCAGCCAGCTCTGTGTTTGCTGTGGTTAATTTGTTTACTTTCAGTTAGCATTCAATTTTGTTTTGTTGACCTCTTTTAGGACCTAGTTTTGTGAAACCTGCAATAATTGAGGTAGCAAACGTTTTAGCAAACAGTTGCTTATTTACATATCCATGTGTATTTTACTCTCTTTACTTTACTTTACAGAGTTTACTAGTTGAACTACTATGCGCTTCTTATTCTTCCCAAAATGAAGTACAATTTAACTAATTTTATAGCAAGTTTTTACTTGAGTGAATCTGGTTTCCTTTTTACTCTAGCCTTATTAATTAACTTTTACTTTACCTTTCATCTAATTATCACTTATAGAATCTCACTGTTTTCTGATTTGTAATCGCTATCATTCAATATGCTGTCCAATACTGTTTTCACAGTTTCGCAATTGCTTCCAATAAAAACGTCAAAGGCAATCCACTGTCTTCAACCTTTCTTGGAAGTGTGTTTAGCTCACTGCATAACAGCTACATGTATAATGAATGCAGAAGACTTAAGTTAATAAGAAATACATTGAAAACATATGACTCTGCATTTCCACCTCGCCTGTGAAATCTTGCGCCCCTGATGAACAATGCTGAAAAAAACCAGCCCATGGCTGAACCTTACTTGCTGAGGTTGGCATGACAGGATCTTCAAATGAGCCTAATCATAGGAGGCAGCAAATATATTAAAACAGTAGTAATGATGATAATGCAGATGACAGTGAGGAATAAAGTTTCCAACACTATTTCAGTCTATCAAAGACAAATTACAACACACACAGTTTGGTTTCACTATTAGCCTCACTATGGGCAAACCTGGGGGAAAAAAAGAGGAAATAACACAGCACTACTAGGCCCAGAAGTTCAATCTCTGGACATCTCTGGAACATGTTTTCACCCTCATAGTCTATACCCTTCCTTTTACCTCCTCTCCTAGAAGTGAGGCAGCAAGCCATGAGATGGATGGGCTGAGCGTTGCAAGCTTTCCAAAAGCGAACAGAGTCTGACTGCTGCTCTACCTGAGGAGCAAAAACAAAAGAGCCATCTCTACCTGTAGGACTGTGGGAGTCGAGGCTTTGATCTGGACCAGAAAGAGAGAGTAGTTTGATGAAATATTGATGCTTTTTTTTAACTGTGTCCTGTGGGAGCTCAGTCTGCGCCCGGGATGTGTGCGCTGATCCACAATACCTCTCCGTGCCTCGCTAGATGAGAATGGACTTGGCTTTGCGGATCAAGGAGTTTTATCGGTCCTAATGGGCCTAATGATGACCCCCCACTTTGGGCCTGAACTGGTCAGGGACTTTTCTTCTTGTTGATCAAAAGAAGAGGTACTTTTAATCAGTCAACACCAATTGCAAAATACACACAAGTGATGTGTGCCTGACAACATATTTTCAGAATCCTGACAGCAAAACCTGCACATGACTTAAATCTTTATTTGGTGTTGGATGGGTTCTTTTTTGCCCTTGAAATAAAGGTGAAACGGCTTTAAGTTTACACGTTTCATACTTTAACACGTACATTTGTAGAATGCCACGCTGAAAATGTATCAGTGTTAATTTAGTTAGGACAACATAAAAATCAAAACTTGCCGGACTTAATTTGATGATATGTTTTAAACGGATAGACAACTTTCAAATCAAAAATGATCATCTTGAAATAACTCTAACAAGTAAATAAACACTGGACCCATTGGTGCACATGTTTAAAGTGATGTCCTCTTCACAGTGATACTTTTTTGGCCCAGTATTCAAATATTAAGGCCTTGTTAAGCCCAGTATCAGACCATGTAATATGATTTCAAATGGGTGCTCAGAAACTTTGATTTGAGTTTGTATGAGTGACCCACATTCTTCAAGCAACAATGATCTCCGTGCCAGAAAAAAAAATCTGAATATTGATAATTGCCTAGAGTGCTTTTGTCTGAAAGTTAAGAGGCCAACACACTCCAATCAGACCGGAAAAGGGGGTGATAGATGAGGGTGGGGGTTGGGGGTTTATCACTCTCCCATGCTCACGTTCATACACAGAGATAGACAGCGGGCATAATGACTTCTGTGCAAAAAAGCAGAACGATTATTTAAACTTAAAGGAAGAGGAGAAAGAGGCAGAGAAACGGGTTGAAGGGGGGAGGAAGGAGGGGTCTTAGGAGGAGCCAGGGGCAGGAGATAGTCTGGGAAAGGTCTCGCGTTAATGTGGAATTAACATGCCTTTCCATTGGAGTCCATTAGATAATCATATTCATACCACACAAGGCTCCAAACCCTTCTCTGTTTCATTATTCCCTTTTAATCCAGCCTGATAAGGGGGTGCAGGCATCATAGTTTTATTATGTCGTCATTTGGATTCCACATGAAATCCCCACGGGATGTTATCACAGGGAAATTGCTTAAATAGCCCAAGTGGATATAGTTTGGCGTTTATTATTTCTGACGGATTCAAAATAACTGCAAATACCCTTTTCTGATTATTTGGGGCTGAGAGTCTTATCAGTCATTCACACTAATGGCCCACTCAAGCCACCCGATACCTCCGGCAGGGGAGGGATGTTGGGAGGAGAAGAGGGGAGTGCTGTGTTTTGTGTCCTGAATGTGCAAGTGTGTACAGGTACAGTACATGTGATAAAAATGAAGGAGGGGAGGAAAAAACCAACGTGAACAGAGAAGGGAAAGAGGTAGAAGGAGCGTTTTCAAACTCTGTTCACCCAGCTCTAATATACTCCTGGCAGTGGACTAGAGGTCACTGACGCTCTCCTCTGTGGTATGTTTGTTTGGCCCCAAACAGGCCAAGTGTCAAGTGACTGTAGTCATTTGTTGTTTGGCACACTTGCACTTGTAGTCCAAAGATTAAGAGCAAGTAAATCCTTTGGGGTCTTTATTAGATAGAGGCAGTGTAAATGCAGACAGGAAACATGGGGAATGAAAGAGCAACAGAGTTCCCTGGCCGAATATTTGCAGTTTTATGGTACCCTACTGTTGCTGTCTCCAAATGTGGTCAGTTTTCAGATTTACAGAAGGATTAAGTGTTCCTTCAGTGGTTGAGAAAATTCTCTTACTTCTTAAGCTAAAGAAACCATTTAAAAACCCACGATTTAATTATATTAAAATGCATTATTTTTCTTAGCTCATGAAAGGTTTTCAAACGACAGCGACTAGGACACCAGCTCTAGGTCAAAAAGTGTTTAAATATATTGTTACAGCATGTGTTATTATCATCTTGGACTTCTTGAATATGATATTTGTGCTTTGGAACACCACAATGAATGTGGACATGTTTTGATTAATATACAATGAACTAATTTACCTGTTTTATTGACAGCTTAGAGGTATCAAGCCATGCACACAGATTTTGTTTTTATTTGCCCAGGTTTTTGAGATATCTGTCTCCCATAGATTCCTGCCTCCACTCCAATACGACTGAATTGAATGGAATTTTGTTTGTGTTGTTCACACAAAAATTACGTTTACAGTTTTTAACAGCAACGTCTTTTACCAGAAACAATGTCTTCCCTCTCTTTTAAAGATAAGGTGCGATGAAGGTTTCAAACTGGGAACGTTGCAGTTAAATGGTATCCATCTTAAACACCGGGACACCAGATGCCCCATCCTCTCAATAATCCACAGGAGATAATAACAATAACAAATATTATATATATAGATAGACATGTCTATGGCCGATATCTCCAATACTTGGCAACTCACACCAAAACAAACTAGATGGATAAATATCACTACAGGTAAGAGGAAAACATATATATTTTTGGTTTTAGGGTGAACTGTCCCTTTAAGTACAATTTTGAGCTCTTGTACTTTACTTGCATATTGCCATTTTATGTCACTTTATACTTCTACTCCAATACATTTCAGATGAAAATGTACTTTCAGCACTAACAGATCTAACACTTTACCTTATTTGTTTGACAGCTATAGTTACTGGTTACTTTGCATGTCAGGAGTTTACTTATAAAACTATGTATGATCATCTAATAAAATGTGATACTTTTGTGTAGAATAAACTACCCAAGAGTATATGTAAAAGTCAAAATGATCTACCACCTACAAAGCATTAAAATGCTGCTTACACAAAATAGTAACCCAATAAGACGTAAATATGATAAACACAACACTCACAGTGGCAATCTGCATACTGAATACTAGTAAATTTGATACTTAAAGTTAATTTTCCTGCTAATACTTCTGTACTTTTACTTAACATTTTGAAATCAAGACTGTTACTTGAAAATACAGTATTTTCAAACAGCGGAGTTGTTACTTTTAATCAAGTAAAAGACCTCAACTGAAGACAAATATTCCTTTATCTTAAAACACTGTCTTCCTGCTGTGAAAAACACAGGAGCCCCCGTCAGTCCTGTGTTCATGCAGCCAGTGCATTTCCATCGGTCACATCTGTGTGGATATAATATGCTTATTCTACCGTATCCATTTCACAGTGACATCTGTCCAGCGGCGAAGAATTAAAGGCAAAAATCCAAATGCCTACACAACATTCTGCCAACTATTGATTTACTGTTACTCGTGTAACATACGTGGACACACTGAGTGCTACATATTATTTCAATGAGATCATGGCAGAAACTGGAAACACACTCAGTCAGTTGGTCATTTTTCGAAAAATAAGCACAAGACGCAGATGTTGATCTTCAGTGCACAGGATTTATTTTAGATTCTAGATTGTGCTGTGAAGAAAAGTGACAATATGTGAGCGTGTGTGCATGCTTGTGATTGGTTATCATGTGGTGTGTGTTTGTGAGCATGCCTGAGTGTCTACCTTAGTGAGTACACCTCCCTGTCTGTAGATCTTGGGGTCTGGAACAAACAGTAGTTCCTTCTTAATTGGGGTGATATCTGGGGCTTATAGGGGGCCAAGAAGGGACCCGAACCCCTTTTTTTCTCCTCCAGAATCACTTTGGCTACAGAGGTGCTTTTGATGTGTGCTTTGGCTCTGCGAGCCCTACTCTGGAATATGTTCTTGGGAGACCATTGGTTACTTGCCTCCAGGCAGAATCTCAATCCCCAGGATCCTGGCCCTCTTTGATGAAATACTTTCGGGAGCCGCTAACCCCACTGATGCCCATGTGCACCCCCTCCCTCCTCCTTTACCCTCTTGTTCTCCCCCACCTCCACGTTCCTGGGATTCTCTTTGAGAGATTCATAACAAGGACTTTATCTCTGTGTAGTCCAGGCCAGATGAGCACCGCCTGACAAACTGACAGGAGAATTAGTCGTGTCTTACAGAGCACCTTTGACTGTCTTCTCTCTTGGCCCGACTTCCTATTTTCACGGACACAAGCATTTTCATTGTATTGACACTGATATATATCACAGCCCATCTCTCATTGTGCATGTGTAGCATTTATGTATGTTTTTTTTAAAATCTCATAACCTTATTTATTTATAAAATCATCAAATATAAACACTTGTGCTTTTATTTTGAATTTTTTTTCGATTATAAGAATCCCCATCACAAAACAAATCTGCAATCTGTAGATTTATTGATTAACCGAGACACCATTTGAGTTGAAGCCAAACAGTGTTTTGCACTGGAATATTTGAAATTGTTGCTCAAAGGCAATTACAGTCGCCTAACTTCATATTCTGAGAAAATCAGAATCAAACATTTGGAGGTTTATTGATGCCAGAGACGTTGACAGTTGTGACAGAACTTCTTAGGCTCTGATTGATTAAGGCAGTAATTAGTCAATGCAGACTTGGCATAATAAGGACCAGGAAAATGATTATGAAACATCCTTTTTTAAAACAGAAAATTCCTTTAAATTACAGACTTCTTTATTTGCCACAGCAGCAGATTGGATGTGCGTTACAATCAGGATAAATACACTAACTGTGTCTTGATGGACTTGACCTCCTCGGCCACACACACACATTCAAATCCTGGTTAAGCGATTAACTGGTGATTTTCCTCTCCAAACGCCCACCTCTTCATTGATTAAAACAGCACCCTTAAGACCTCTCTTACCACATAATTTCCCTGTATATTGATTATGTATATTGATTATAACCTAACCCTACAGGAAGGCTTCCCTCTGCTTTACTGCAGCATTAGGTATCACTCTGAAGGCTGAGCCCAGGAGACTATTTTAGCTCTCATAAATCAACAGTTTCCAATATGTGAGTCAGATTTCTCTATAATGTAAATTGGGCTAAATAAAGACTTGTGCAAAATACCTGGATCTAAGCGGTAAAATATGTCACTTGTACCTCGCTGTTTAATTGAATTACTCATAAAAACTCCTCATAATTACAAAACAAATCAACAGATTTGATCTGATCTGCTGCAATTCTCACAAACTAATGCACCCAAACAGTTGTTATGTGATGCGGGATTTGCATTTCACCAATGCAATTTAAAAATATATTTCATTTGATGCTAATGTTTTTGTGTTTTCAATCATTTTAACTGAGTTATGCAGGTTGAGATTATGTTGAATGTAATGTTAGATATGTCCAGTAAGTTTAATTAGGGATTTATGTAAATGTACACCAAGCGACATATGTCTTGCTGTTCTTTAAACTTTTGAGAAAAGTGACTGGTAGCTTTAAATTACGTTGTATTGCACTTGTGCAGTTTTAGCAGGGGAATACATCTCTTTTATATCATGTCTTTTATAAAGCAGAGTCCCACTAGAGTCTTTGATGCGGTCCATTGCCTACCCAGGTTCATTGAAACACTCTAACCTAGCTACATGGGCAAACAATGAGAAAACAAACAGAAAAATGATGCCAAAGATAATCAAAATATAACTTTCTGATCAGTGACAACCTCCAGTTTTTTTTTTGTCTTTCCTAACTTCGGTCAGTTGTCGACATCCTAATGTGCTGCAAAGGCCTATGAGGAAAAGGAAGGTTGGTAAACTGAGTTTAATGTTGGTTTCTGCTTCGCAATTTGCAATATTAGGACTAACTAGGATTAAAGTTTCAAAAAAGGTTGGCTTCAAAGAAAGAAAGAAGGAAAGAAAAGTAGAAAGAAAGGGGTACACAAAATAATAAAGGAGGGAGGCAGTGAGAAAAGGAGGGAGCAATCCGAAGGGAGGAGTCAGGCGAGGGAAGGAGCAGCTGGAGTCCCACACTTCGTCCTCTCTCTTCTCCTCGAAAAAGCGCACTAAATGTAAAAACAACTCTCCACGCGCTTCTCTCACGCTTATGTTGTTTTTACGCACATCTGCGGTCTGCTATCGGCAGATATTGTTGGCAGGCTGATGGTGTTAGTCCGGCGGTGGTTGAACACAGCGAACTGTGAGAAGGAGGAGAAAGACAGGCAAGAGGAAAAACTCTGGCTGCGCCGTTTTGGAGTTGGAGTTGCAGCATAAAAAAAGTCCCAGGCAACTCCATCTGCAACCTAGGAAGAGAAGAAGACGAAGAGAGAAGCCAAATCATTTTTTTTTTCTTTTTCTGTGAAGATAAAAGTCAAGAATTAGAGGGAAAATCACCCAGAAAGAAGTAAGTGAATTCACACGCAGGCGGAGTGAGCTTTGAACATTGTTGCGCGTATTTGTCTGCTATTAAAGTTTAGAGGCAGTCAGACTTTGTGAAGCACCCGAGGTTTCACATTTCATAACGATGGAATTTCATAGAAGTTTAGCTGTAGACATTAAGTGGACCAAGAGAAGAAACGGTGGTATGAAACAGCAGCTTTTTAAACAACGATGGAAAGCTTTGACCTGGAATCCCAAAACAGCCGAAAATGCACCACAGACTGCGTTAAACTTGGCCTGGTTGTGATTTACTCAATGTGAAATATGTGTTGGATGTTAGAAACCCCGGATGGCACACTTAACAAGTATCCGACAGGCGTGCATTTTAAAACTAGTTTGAAGTTGCATAAAGTTTGGTAGTAATGAAAAACGTGTTTTTGGATCTTTGATGTGAAACAAGACAGACGAAACACGTGTAATTCTGTTCGGAGTTTTGAACTGCAACTTTATGAACTTCATCAAACTTTATTGGACCTTTGCCTGGAGAAGCGCGCGCGCGCGCGTGTGTGTGTGTGTGTGTGTGTGGGGGGGGGGGGGGAGCATATTTATGTGCATGTGTGATCATATTTCAGTGTCTGTTATTGATTCGGTTTATCCTGTAAGAGTTCTGCAGAAACAGTTAGGCTACATGGACGTACTCAGACACACTTTTATTTTTGAAATCCACCCAAGCCTGTGGCTGACCGTGGCCTTGACCTTTAACATTTACAGGTATTTAATTTTACAACCTTTTGTACAACGCAAACCTAATATTTTCAAAACTTAAAAGTCAATTGAGGCCTTTTCTGATAAACACAAGAAATATTTGCACTGCAGAATATGTCTACAATAACACCTCAATTAGTTTAAGACTGGTAAACACCTGTAAATTTCACTATAGGCCTACCACAGAGGTGACTAGTTCTTTGTGTTTCCAGTGCACTTTCATTTTATTTTATGCCGAAACAAGTGTCACTATCTGGAAATCTGACAGAGTCAAAGCATTTATAAGCAGGACATCATTCAGCTTCAATCTGACAATTTGACTTGCATGGGAAAGTTCTGAAACCCATTATCTGCTTCACCTAAAAAATTGTTTGAGGATACATAGTGTGTTTGAAGGCATGTGCATGTGCTCAGAGAAATTTAAGCCCATTACAGTGGGGTCTGTGGCCCTGCAGGGGGAGTTTTACGGGGCCCCAAGCAAAATTAGAAATAGTTTGAAGTCACTATAATTTAGTTTGTTAGAATTCACTGGATTTATCACAATAAAAAATGGATAAGAAGGGCTAATACAATCACAGGTGTGTCCCTTTCATAGACAGTCCTTCATTTAAAAACAAAATCAACAGTGAAAAAACAAGCTATAACACTGACTTGTGCAAGGTGGAAAAAAAAAAAAAAAAATCTCTCTAACAGAAGTCCATGTGTTGGTTTTGGGGTTCCAGGACATGAAAACGTTTGAGAGACCCCGAGCCTCCACATGTGTGGATATTTGTTTGAAACTTTCCCTCCTGTCCTCGCCAGCTGTTCCACATTTTATCTGCTTGTCTGCTCTCGGGTTTCATACAGACGATGAGGGTCCGAGGTGCACAGCCATGCGGTGCAGCTCAAATCCGGCTTTTTTTGACACTTGGCAAATTATTAACGGCGGTCTGGCTGCCTTGAGACGGAGAAGTGAGCGAACACATCAAATAAGATGTTTAACAGCGCAAGTTCACACAGATAGAAATCTCCTTTTAGCTGTTTTTATGAGGCTGTTCCATCATTCATCTTGGTTGTGCTTTGAGCACAGTTTTTGCAGGACTTGGTTACATTTGTCTAATAAAATTAAAAATGGGACTGTCACATAAACTGTCATTTAATATGTCCCCTAATAACAAAATAACATTTCACAGAGTCTACAAGTAGAAAATGAATCACTGTCATGTCATTCAGCTCAGTTAAGATGAAAAATAGTGACTAGACGGATCAGGCCATAAACCACTCTGATTTTAGGCCTATTATTTTATATTTAAAAATGACATAATGGGAATTATAATTTTTCTTTATTGAGATTAAACAAATAGGGCTGTCCATTTGTCTCTTATATTTTATGCTTTTTGTGGCTCGTGACTAATCATTGTTAATCATTTTAAAATAAAACTGATACTTAAAAATTCCATATAACTGCTTCTATATAATTATTATTTACATCTGACTTTATTTTCAAAGTGTGGGGAAAATATTAGATCCGATATATTTTCCATGAGCCTTAAATTGAGTGTTATTAAATAAAATTTCAGTGACTGACTATTGACAGAAAAATCTGTGACATTTTTGGATTTAATGTTCTATAGAAAAACTTTCAACACAACTAAGTTTAATTTCTGTTTTTATGCAACATGTGGATGTCGGTACATTTTTTTTAAAGTATTTGATATATAATAACATAATATGAAGAACAGCTTCATACTGTAAAAAAAATCTCTATCCAATAATAACTATGTATGAATATAAAATGAGAACACTTAACTTTGTTTTTGGTACTATTACATTTTACCTAAATTAAACTACCAATGGGGAAACTGATGTCAGACAGGTGCACCTTTACCAAAAAAAAAGGACTTTGTCTCATTATGATGCAGCAGCAGCGATGAATGCAGCAGTGTTTAAGATGCTAATCTGCTGGAATGAGATGCACAACTCAGAACCATTCGCTTACTGTAGCCAGCAAAGATGTATCATTGCCGCTCTTTGCTTCTTCAGCTCCACGCGTGAGGAACAGGCGGATAGCGTTTCCCTCTGCAGGAGTCATTCCGTCAGATAGCAGCAGCGTACTGTTTTATCTCAACTTTAAGCACTCCCATAAGTAAAATTATGCATAGCGACACTGGCCCAGTACATCCGTGACCTGGTGACCTGGCAGAATAGGTGCTGTCATGTCAATGCAGGGAGATGACATGCTATTAGCTTTTGAGGTATGGTCCTCTCCTCTTTTTAAGGGCCTTGAATTCACAACTAAAGGCAGGTTCTGTCCCCAGTCCTTTTACACCCTGCAGGAATAATACCCATTATCAGGTCTGTATGCAGGAGGCCCTAATGAGCTGTGTTGTTGTGCTAATGCTGTGACCTGAAGCCCTCAATGAGGTGGCAAAATGTTTTGTTAAAACGAGGCTAATGTGAGGAAGTTAATTTTCCTTAAGATAATGAGGACTGTAGTTTATTTTCAGTGTTAGCTCGCTTGTTTTGCAGGTTTTTCTGCAGGTTGTGGTGGGTTGTGTGTTTTCCCCATTTTGTGTCTTCTAAATTATCCTGTTTCTTGGGAGGTTACAGGAATCAGGCAGAGGTGTTAATGTAACAATTATTATAAGTTTTAAAGTACACAGTAACCACCTGACCAGTGAAAGTTTGCAGTAATTCCCTGTATGCATTTATTAGCTGTTGCTTCCCTTGAATATAACTGGTGTAGTTGAGTAGATGGCCCCCAAAAGAAATCTTTCACTTTGATGATTTGGTACTTTGATATGTTGACATCAAATGAAACCGACACAGTGGGCGAAAGAAAAAGGACAAGTCAGACAGAGGTAGTGATTGAGGAAATAAAGGCTGTGCATGACAGCGGGTGGAAATGTGTGTGTGTGTGTGTGTGTGTGTGTGTGTGTATGGTTTGCGAGGCGTGGAGGAGTGCTATGAAAAGTTGGGCTGAGATGGCAAACCTGAGAAGCGTCAAAACGTCTTGATGCATTTGCGTGCGAGCAGAGACAAGAAGGGGTCTTCGGGTGTGCAAGGGCTTCTCCTTGGCCTCCTAATCCCCAGGCCCAGCCATCCCTTCAGGGCATGCCTCAGATCTGGCTCTCTGGCTCTCCGCGCGGACGACCCAGCTCCGCCAGCAGATTTAATATGCTATGTGTTCCTGCTCCCCCGGCTCCCCTCCACCTCAACCATCATTGTCCCAGAGCGGGACCACCGCTCCCCGCTTCAAGGAGCCTGCTAAAGGCACCTTTCAAGCCGGGTGATGTCTTTGGATAAGGCGTACGTACGGCGGGGGTAAAGTGGCGATGAAGAGGGTGGGAGACTCATGATATCGTACTGTAATTTTAGATATATATGTATATTACACACATTCAAGAATCTTAATCCACTTTGGGCTTTCGCAAACAGCATACTGACACAACAGTCATACACCTCACTCACTACGCTCGAAATGCATGTGTCTACTTGCATTCTACTGCTCATTCACACTTCTTTCTCTCTCACTCATACACAAACACACGTTTAGTTTTTATTTAGTCTCTTTTTCCCTCTCTTGTGGAAGCAATTTTTTTTCATTTGTCTGAAGAAAAAAGAAATGGGAGGGGAAAAAGTGGGAGCTCAAGTTGCCTTAGGAGGAGCTGAGCGAGGGCTGGTTTGTTTTCCATGGCTTTGCCTGTTGGAAACTCCAACTGGACCTAACAATTAGTCTGGTCAACTGCTCGCCCAGACTGGGCACCGAATACAGCAATAAAAAAGGAAAAAAAGAGTGAAAACAGTTAAGTAAATTTAAATCAAATTATTTGAATTTACGATCGATTAAGTTGTTTGACAGCTTAACATAAGCCCTGTTGTAGGTCATGGTAAATTTTATTACAAATATGCAGGTTTGTGTGCGAGAATGCAGAGTGTGCCATCCAGCGGCTGCGTTTTCTTTTCTCACATACTTGAGGAGAAACAGGACAGGTCACGCCTGCATGTGGGTGCCGCTCATCCCCTCCTCTGTTTGTTGTAGCTGCCGTAAAAATGTCTTTAAGTCTGCAGTGTGAAGTATAGCAGCAAGAGGTGAAGTGCTTTGGTTTGGGGCCCATTTGCTTGTGGGCTGTGTGTAAAGTTGAGCGCCTAAAGACACAGTTTCCCGGGGCTGGGGTTGTTATTGCAGATGTGGCATTGTGTCAGCTTTGATGGGAGCCGGTTGTGGCATCCGTGAGGGGATCTGTGCTTTCTTGTCCAGGGTGTTGATTGGGGGACAGATGAACTGGCTGCTTGCTGTGAACAATGATCTGTCACTTACTCCTGCTTCTTGATGTGTGAAGCCATGAGTCAGGCTCTGTCTACTCCAAGACACCAGACTCGCACACTTTTTTTCCCTCCAGAATGATTTGAGCTGAGCAAGAAAAAACAATACTGTTAACTATGCATTTTCTAAACAAAACTCCTGTCCTTACACCAGTAATTAAGTTATGCATTGTCATGCAATAATGCTCACAGTGTCAACCCCATGTGTTTGCAATTCCATACTGCTAATAGTTGTCTTTCAGTAGGAGTTATGCCTGGGGGCTGCATCCTGGAGTGGAGGTCAAGGAGGGGTCTATTGTTTGAATGTCAAATATAAATCCCAAGGTTAATACCTGAAAGAAGCACAGGCCCAGACATTCTCTCTCCTCTCCAAACATGTTTAGATGAGTACCTCTTCCCCCACTTTGCTCCTTCATTTCCTTCTGCAGACTTAGGGCAAGTTGGAAAAGGAGGGGGCCTGGTATCCCAAATAAACCCCTCTAGTGTGTTCTTCTCAGCAATGAATGCTAACAGGCCCTGGCTCTAATAATGCCTCATCTTAGGAAAAACAAAAGGGGAACTCTACTATCGGAGCAAATTTCTGCCCCAACCTGAAAGAGCCCTCCTTTGACAGTGCAGCATTTGAAGACTAATCGTTTTTTCTCATGCAAAGCACGCTGTTTTAAGAGCCTGGGCCACGGAAAGAGAGGGGGCTGTGTTTTAACAATACTCCACAGGGAGTGAGGAACAGGGTTCGGGGAGGGGAGGCAGGGTTTGGGGGGTTCCTCTTTCCTTTGCTCCTCAGACAAAGCCCAGTTCCTTTCAGGGTTTGCATGGGGGGTAGGGTGCGCGGGGAAGAGGAGGGAGCATCCAAGAGTTCCTTGAAAGAGAGGGACTCTAGCCGTTTTTAATGACAGTTTGTCATCATGGCTCCTCCACTTTCCAGGGAAAATGTAGGGCTGGCCTTGCAGTGACAGGCCTGGAAAGAAGTGAGCCTGAGAAAATTTATAGAAAAACAGAAATATTAACGTGTACATGGGGCCCTTTAAACGGCTTTGGCTATTCCTGCCAGACTGGTGTTTTTATTAAGAGGGGTCGACATGCTTTGGAAATATATCTTATTCATGAAGAAAGCCAGGTTAGACTTCCCAAAGAATTCATTATATTCCCCCAGATGCGGCTTTGTGGGTTGCAGCCGTCCCTTGGAGGATGTGGAGCGTGGAGCGCGACATTGTAAAGCCTCCCTCAGTGGGCACGGGAGTGCGAAGGGTTCCATTTGTCAAAGGTGCTGGAGTCTTTTTCCCTCCTCAACACTTTCCCGGCTCAGTCTCAAACTCATTGTCTGAGCAAAGGCAGGACATTAGTCACCGCAACACCACGGGACCCTGCAGGCCTAAGGACCAGTGCTCTGGAGCCCGGGGTGGGACAGAGGAAAGGACGGAGAGGGTAGTGGGAGGGAGGGAGCGATGGAAAAGGTGAGAGAGGGGCAAGAAAGGAGGAGGAAATGTGGGGTAGACAGAAAGTGAGGAAGAGGGAAGATGAGAGTGCAGAGTATGTGTGTGGGAGAGGGAGAAAGACCATGGGGGGGTTAGAGGGAGTGGAGTCTGTAGCTCTACCTCAGGGCTCAGTGTGTAAGCCCCTGTCTACCCCCCAAAGCTGCTTTCACAAAGAGATTTACAAGACAGGTCTCCGGTGTGCTTTGCTGCCATGCATTATGAGTGAGTGAGTGTGTAAATGTGTGTGTCTTGCTGAAATTGACTTTTTTTTTTTTTTTTTTCTTAGGACTTGTTTTCTTTTTGTATCATCTATGCAAGAAAGATATTCACCCAAATTTACCAATCCAGGCAGGTCAGACTCAAAACAGCCTCAGTGGAGCAGTGTGTATAACCTATTCCCCCTGGTGGCAGGGTGTGTGTGTGTGTGTGTCTGCGGGTGTGTGTGTCTGCGGGTGAGTGTGCATTCAAGTGTGAATGTATTTCACAGATTCACACATACAAGGGATCCTGTTAGCTTTTGGAATTATTTATAAAGCCTGGCTTTTGTGTGGTGCTCTAAGTCCCTGTCTCCTCCCATTACTGCCTATGACTCTACCTGGGCTTCCTTCAGCCCCCAAATGCTCCCTCAGCCACCCTCCCTGCACAAGGAACAGAGTTTGGTGTTATACCTAAACCCTTTACAGCTACTAGTTTCCAGAGAGAATCACTTTCTTTCTCTTTATATATACTGGCTAAAGATTTGCTCCTCTGGAAAAATAGTTTTCTCATTTAGAAAGTCATAATCTGCAGAGACAAAAACAAACTATACACTTCAGAGAGACACACAAAGTTATACCGACCCATCCCATATGGCCCTAATTACCCTGTAATCCAGGGAAGTTTCCCCCCCCTTTTTCTTGCGTGGACCGAGTGGGGTTGAAGGTTTTAGTGTGTTTGAGATGGTTTATGTTAATGTTGCTTTTATTGAAACAAGCTGGGATGTGATTATAGTCCTGCTCGCTACATATGAGCAGTGAACTGCTCTAGTTTCCCCATCTCCCTCTGGCATGGAGATCAATGCAAACCAGCTAACGCAGGGTAATACGCCATTAGTACACACATTGTTGAGAGATTTACATAGATCGACCGGCGAACTGATAAACTAGGTTCCGTGTCCTAGAGGTAAGAATGATTGTGTGTGTGAGTGATTAGCTGAATGAACTCTGGGTAAGAGTGAGTGTGTGTGTGTGTGTGTGTGTGAGAACCATCGCCGGGTGATCTCTTCCCAGTCACTGCCAGTCCTATGTGATAGGTGCCAGATTGCGTAGCTGGGAGCCAGGTTGTCTCTGCTTGTCAGGAGAGCAGGGTGGAGGAGGGGAGATGTGAGGATGATTACACTGTACACTGTTCCTCTGATCTGATTCATCACTAACTGTCTCTCCTGCAAAGGGTGAACTTATTATCCCTGTCTCAACTTCCACCGTGGAGCCAGCTGCTCTCCATGCTTTCCAATTAACCCCAGGCACCCGTCAAATGCTCCAATTAAGGCCTCCTCCTCCTCCTCCTCACGAATTTATTTGCCTGCAATAGCCGGCCCTGCTCCGGTTGGGATGCTCCAGCATGCAGAGAAGAGTGAGTGAGTGAGTCGGCAAGCGTTGAGCATGTTTGTTTAGGAGCTGTCCTGAGCAATGGCGTTACAGCTCCCAGATTTATTTGAGGCGGGGTTGCAAACAGCTGAAACGAGTAAATACACCCAGATGTTTGGCTTCCTCACGATCAAGTCGGCGGGCCTGAGGGGGCTGCCTGTCTAATGACAGTCTTGTTCCTCGCTCGTTATGCCGGGGATTTTCAGGGGGCCATTTTGTGACTGTGCTCTTTGGAGTTTATGGGAAGTTTTTTGTTGAAGACTTGGCAATGCTGTGAGGTTTATGGCATCTCATTCCAGTGTTGTCGTGTGATATTGTCTTGGTATTTGAGTTGCGTGGGTCTTTTTCACTGGGCTGAGACTTTCTTTGGAACTCAGCCTTCGAAATCCCAAATATTCAGCTGTGTGTTTTTGATGCATTGGTTTCTGATGAGCAACAACAGTGTGTGTTTCTAGGAGTGTTGCTGTAGGTGGTGTACAGGTTTGGCACCACTGCCAAAAATCTTCTGAGACTGCTTGTGTGTGGTTGTGTGTGTGTGTGTGTGGAGACTACGAGCTGGCGCAGAGGGATGGGGGGGCTCTGTGGCTGATATGAAAGTGAAGGGAGAGCGTTGTCTCCCTACGCTGCTGTTGGGAGAGCCGTCAGGGAGCTAGAAGTCTCCGGGACTCCCTCTGAGCTTCGGCTGTCTTTGATCTCACACCTCTGCTGCCATATACTCCATAGTACTCTATAGAACACACTTTCACCTGCTGCCAATCCTGCAACACAGTACCAAAGTTCACATGGATGAGACTCTTAACTTGTATGCGCCGCCTCCCGACCTGCACAAGGGCCAGTGAACCCATTCACTGTGTTGTGGTATCATTTGAAAGTGCTACTTATACAACTAAGAGGGACGAAAACTTCCTAAACAGCAACTGCAAGAAGACATAATGAAAATATTGGTTTGCAACACTGACTATTTAAATGATTGATTAATCACTTATCAGATTATTTGTGCCAATAATCAACAAATTATTTATTGTGAGTGAAAATTGCCCATTAGAAGTCAATAGATGTCTTCAAAATTCTCGATTATTCTGACCTAATTTTAAAACTATATAAATACAGAGAGAAGTGGGAATTTTTTTACTTTTGAGGAGGTGAAACCACCAAATGTTCGGCGTTTTTTCTTTAAAAAAATACCTATTTGATTAAATTAATCAACTAGGCATTTAATCAGTGCTGTTAGTTGAAGACCAGCACAGCCGCCTCATTAAAAGCATGTACTTGTGTTGCGTGGGCTCCCTCCCCTTTTTACTCCTGTCCATCACTGACATGTTGAAATAAGGTTGGAGTGCTGATGGAGTGACCTTAGTTTATGGTATTTTTCAACCTGACTGATGAAAGACAAGGAGAACGCGAAGATACAACAGAATCATCCATTTCTGCATCTGTGGAATGTGTGACCCAGTGTTACCCTTTTGGATCTGTTCCCATCCACACAGGAAGCATTAAAGCAATGCCATTTCTTCCTTTTCTCTTCCTTTTCCCCGTCTCTCCCTGCATTCCTTTTGACTGACTGCGGCACTTTTCAGGACAGCTTCATTCAGCATTCCTTTACATCCCGATTTGTTTGCCCTCCCCTCTTATTTTTTTCAAGTCTCCCTCTGTTTACGTCCGGCTTTATCATGCGAGAGCCAAATACCAAGACAACTTCATCTCATCCAATTTTCACCCCTTTAATTCGGTTTAAATGGCATGGCCGCGAGGGCCAGAACGGGAATTAATAAGAGCCAATAAAGCTCGCCACTGGGGCATCGAGGCCAGTCTTTAAGTAAACATTATGACTTCTTGAGGGGGGATTCAGGGGCAGCACTTGATGAATTGTGGCGGAGCTTGGGAAGGGCTAATTTCTCACTTAGCCGTCCTGATGGGGCTAGCTAATAGGCGTTGCTTTGCCTGGCTGATTGTCTGCTGGCTTTATTACTGTGCATTATCGCGCTGCCCCCTGGCTGTTGTTAACGTTCGGCCTCGGAGACGCCAGGGCCCGTCATTAATCACATACCAGAACTGACGAACTCCGCTCCAACACTTATCCTGGTGACACAAAGGAATGAAGGAAAGGAAAGAGAAATAGAAAGGAGGAGGGAAAGAATGAGAGTAGGAGAGGGAGTATGCATGAAATAAGTAAGGAGGAAAACTGAACAGAAGAGAAGGGGAAGTCCAAGTGGGCAGGGCAGTTTCACTATGACTCCGCAACCTGTAGCTGTACAGCCTCCAGATTGCTCTCAGTAGTTCAGTTGCCTCAAGTAGTGCTACGCTTTGTGATACACTGGTGCAGCGGATAAGAGGAGTGTATTCTACAATCCCCAGGGCTAAGTGTGAAGACCTTCTGTCAAAGCCATACCTGCTGCCACTACTCTCACACAGGACCATCTATCTGCTTGATCCTTCTCTGAGTGCACGTGTAAGGAGGAGGCAGAGAGAGGTTTGTGTGTGTGAGGTTTTCATCAGTAGAGGAATTTCTCTTCCTCCACTCACATCCCCTCCCTGGGGTCCCGTCTCTTATTTATGTTCTGCACACAGTGATCGCACTTGCATACTGAGAGGCGTATAGAGCACCTGGTGCATCTAACTCCTCTACACACCGTCATGCAGCGAGGCTCACACACTCTCAGACACAGTCGAAACAGTCCCTCTTCCTCCCTGTGCCTTGTTCACACACACACACACACACACGCACACAAACACACACATGCATTACATAGGAACTGTGCTCTGAAACAACGCAGCAACTGCGTAACATGTTCTTTTTCGCTGTGAAAGCACAGTGAAAGATGTTGTCGCGCTCTGGTTGTGGTATCGTGCAGAGTGTTTTCTAAAGCCTTGTATGAAGAAGACTGTTTTCACTGGAGATGAGAGGCCCGCTGACAGGATACACACCTCACTCTTTATTGCTTTACAGTGTGTTCCATGTAGAGGGGCCACTCGAGTGGAAACCTTAGCTATAGAGTATGTGGTGGCTGTTGCTACAGACAGTGATTTTATAATAAACTGAATTTCAGCTGTGTGGATACAAGCAAAGTCTGTTCTAAAGTAGGGAAGAATATTTGTAATCTTAATCTCTGCAAGTTCAAGGCAAAAAAACTTTTACATAAAGAACTTTTTCTTTTCTTTTCTTCCCAAGGACGTTCATGGTATTTGGCTAAAGTAATAGGTTGCATTGTTTGCTTTGGCCTCTAGTAAATGGTTGAACCAGCATATTTTCCTTCTTCTCAAGAATCAGGAAAAGTGTCTGATCAAAAAATGGCTTTACGTTTTAGTATGAGAAGAAAAGGAATAAAGTGGAGAGCAGGGGAAACCAGTACTGCGTAACTGGGCCACCACTGCAACAAAGCTGCCTGCATTATCCATTGTCTTAGTTTTCCCAGCCCCACTTGCCCTGACACAAGTGGCTCACGAACAAATGCAAAGTCAAAATAAATAAACAATCTAATAAGCAGGGGGCTGTGGGGAAAACACGCGAGATTTCCATTGTGGCACATGCTTTATTTGCCCCTTATCTGCTGGGTAGCGAGTGCAAAAGAAGCATCGTGTAAGCATTACGATTACATCGTGTGGGTTTGTTACCCAGGAATGTAAGATGCACTCAGCTCATTCTGCGGTGCAACACACAGGGTCCCTCACCAGCCCTCCAAAGCATCTTAAGTGGAGAGGTCTGAGGGACCAAGACACACGCGAGGATAATCTTATTAACTCCGCTGAAAGCTACTGATGGGCTGTGTGTTTGTCCTTGACAAAAAATATAAACAATCCTCATTTGCGCAGGCTTTCCTTTTTCAAATATTGTGCAGTGTGCTTATGATAGCAGCCCATATTATTGGCGGATGGAATGCTATCATGGTGCTGTGCCTCCGGTGTAAAGACGTATTAAAGACAGGTAGGTCTTTTGTAAAATCTTAATGGAGAAAAGCACAACATATGCATTCATTTTTCCATGCAGAGTTCAGGCGATGATTTACAAAATATGAATCAATAAATCATCTCAATAAATGTATCAACTTTTTACAGTGTAGCGCGAAAATGTGGGACTCAGACATCATGGTAGGATGATATAGAAACATATAAATGAGCAACAATCTGAGTAGCTCAACCATGTCACTGTATACAAAAGGGTGAGAAGGCCTAGCGCTAAACCAATCAGGGATTTGATGTGTGTGTGTGTGTGGCGGGGTATGACTAATTCCTGCTAAATGTCCCTTACTTGAGGGGCTGGTCCCCATCAGCTGTAGGCCAGACCTAGTGCCATCTGGGCACAATGTTAAGATTCACTGGTGAATGGGAGCCACAACCACCAAAACCCCCCCCCCCCCCCCTTTTTTTTGCCTTCCAGGGCCAAGCGCAAGCCATAAGTGCAGTGTTGAACACAGCATGGAAACCTAAGTATGTGGTTTCCTCAGAGAGTCATTGAGTTTGAGAAAACCTCCTCAGTAGGGATTTTGAACCCATGACAGGTCCTCTAACCACCAGCTAGCACTTCCACTGTCTCCTTAAGGGGCCTCATCTCTCGCTGACCTTATCCAATGCAAACATATGCAGCTTGAGACAGCGCATTCTGTTTTATTGCTAGATTCAGCTAATCTTGCTTAAGGGCTTTGACTCCTCCTCCCTCTTTGCCCCTCAGTGTTTTAGTTATTCCAGCTGTGCAGGAGCCCTTAATGTTGTTGGCATAGCTGCGAAATGTGGAAAAACACACATTGTACTCACAGGAAAACATGTGCAGGCATGCAGGGGCAAAGTGAAGTGCACACACATATGCATGTACGCATACACGAGCACACACACACACACACACACACATCCTCATGCTCCTCCCTTTCTCCATTCATTTTCTCCCCCTCTTATCCCACTTTTGCTCACAATCTCCCTCAATCGTCTCCATCTCCCATCTCTCCCCTCCCCTCTAACTCGCTGCGCTGCGGTGCGTTTGTGCGGTGTTGATAAGCCTAAGATAGCAGATCTCGGTGGTCGCTGATGTAATGATGATGAATGCTGTGGCGCTGCCAGTCTCCCCCCTCAGGGGGCCCTCGACACTGAACAGTCGCCCTAATGAAATGAACACAAATACAGTACCCCGTCTGTGAGGGGGGATGCTAAATCTAAGAAGACACTTCAAGAGTTTATGTGAAAATGTCCCCCAGTTTCTGAGTGTGTGTGTGCCATCCATTTGCAAATGTGTTACCATTGACAAAATGCAATGCAACTGGAGGTACACCTTAAGCACTTTCATAGAGTTAAGTTTGTAAAGATGTAGCCTTTCAATAACAAAAGGCAGTGATTTTTTTGATAGCGTTAGCAGTCATTTGAGCTTGCATGAAGGAAAAAAAAAAAAAACTGGAAATTTTCTATCAAAGGCAAAAGTTTATTTTAGTGTTTCACTTTGATGTGTACAATTTGCAGATGACTTTCAACTCAGTGCCTTTGTCACCAAGGCGTATAATTTATGTTAAATTGATTTGCTTAATGTGCTTATAAAATAAGAATGTTTTTTTTTTTTTTTTTTTTTAATCCGCAGAAATGTGGTTTTTTTAATCTGTTTTTTCGGCTCCCTTTTTTTTTTGCCTAAAAAATTTACCCCCCCCCGCCCCCTGGCCTTTTTTTTTTTTTTTTTTAGCCCAGGACCCAACAAAAGAATCAGGGGACTTTGTGGTCCACCTGCCTGCC
>CM022493.1:10682973-10722997 GCA_011952105.1 Coreoperca whiteheadi | reverse complement strand
AAAAAAAGTACCCGTTAGAAGCGGGGTGTTTTTTTAGACATCTGGTGGGGGTGAAAAGAAGGGGGTTTTTTTGCGGGGGGGTGGGGGCGGGGGTGCCCCCCCCCCCCCCCCCGCCGACTCTGATGAGTGTGTGATCATCCCAAGTATGAACCTGAGACAGACAGTCCAGGAAAGGGTAAATACGTTGCTGTGACTTGCTCCCCATATGGGAATTATCTCAGGAAGTGGGTAAGGTAATGCATCCTGAAGCAGCTTGGGAACACTCTCACTCTTACCCATTCCCAGATGGCCAGCACTGTTTTATTAATTAAAGGGGCAGCAAGGGGAAAAAAGTTTGTTGTGAAAAAAGCATGGATGTAATTTTGCTCTGTGATTGTGGATTTTTCGTCGTAATGTTCTGGTAATTAGAGCTCTGAACAGCATAAGGTTTGTCTAGAAAACCTCGCTGAGGATTCTCCTACACTGACTCAGCCATGTCAGAAGATACGCTACAGCTTTAAGCAATGTTGCCGTACCTAAAATACAGTAGTCTCATAATTCACTTGACGAAGGGAGGGATGATTCTTATCTGTAGAGAATGGTCCCTTTTAGATCCCAATCTTTCTCTTGGAATCAGAAGATAGCTTACGCATTCTTTGTGTTGTTATAATTACAGCACATTCCCAAGTCGCCCCCAGAACTCATAACCTCTTATCAGGTGTAACCCTACACTCACCTCAACTTTAACCCCTCTAGCCCCTGCCCGACCGCCTCCATCCAAACAAAAGGTAATTGTGAGCAGCTGTGGAACCCCAGTGACTGGTTCTTCTTAGGAAGGCCCGGCGAAATATTTCCCCCCGTCAAGCAGAGCAGCGGCCCCTGATCTCAGCGCAGTGAAAACCCCGTGGCGCGCCCGGCAACAGCGTGCTACGATAAGTTGTGAAAAGTGGCTTGGTCTTTCCAAAGCAATCTCTGCTACCAAGACGTACAGCCTTTTTCTGTGATTTGAGATCATCTTGCAAACAGGAATTGATCTGATCAGATCTTGTAGCTGATCAGTGGCAACTTTAATCTGTTCTAATTAGCAAACAGCAAGCTTGTCTGGAAACTGATCTAAAATCTTCACTTTGTCCACTACAGGGATAATTCTCAACTTGACGCTGTCCTTCTCCTCCACTCTGTCTTCCCCTCCTGTCCCTAGTCTGTAAGTTTTGTCCAAGTTGAGCAGGCCCAGAATAATTATTGAGTCCTGGAAGAGCGTTCCCACATGGTTGGCTAAATGGTGGCTTCATCCTGTGTGCCATTCATCTCTGTGCCCCCTCTTCTTGCACTGACAGCTCAAAAGAGCCGACTGTGCCACAACAATGCTGTGATTGGTGCTCTTTCGGAGGGGTTCGGGGGGGTTCTCTCCCCTCCCACCCTCATCATTCGGCAGGCAGGTGGACCACAAAGTCCCCTGATTCTTTTGTTGGGTCCTGGGCTAAAAAAAAAAAAAAAGATGTCCATGCGCCTTGGCTGAATAAATCCTGTCGTCATGGGATAATTTGCTAATAAAAAAAGAGAAAAAAACAGGGGGTGGGGGCTACAGGATTGGTTATTTCCAAAGGAGAAAAAGAAGGGGAATAAGTTTCTGGTTGGTTGGACTTTTATGAAATGGGTGCTGCTGTTTTGAGGAAAGAGAGGGAGTTAGTGTAAGTAATAGGATGAGAATTTCAAAATGGGGAGGGTAACCACTGGACACAGTTCTGAAAATTGTCAGGGAATGCTGTTGACAGGACCTCTGTAAAGCAGGTTATGAAGTGGATGAGTTGGGACCTTTTTAATGGTCATGCTAAAAAGGGCAAGAGGTCCCCGAGGCAAACAAGTTAAGCCTTGAAGGGCAACAAATGTTAGGCTTTCGTGTAGGTTACCAGAGAAATCCCTAAGCAAATGGAGAGCGTGGCTGAAGTGTTTAAAGAAGAAAAAAGAACTCTTGACTGCTTTGAAAAAAAATCTCCTGATGGGAAGAGAAGGAAGAATGATACAGGGAACGGGGAGAGATAGATGAAGAGTGAGGGGCCACCTTCTTTTTAGGCAGTCATTTAAATGATCAACAGTAAATAGAGGGGAATGGCATCTGACAGAAATAAAGTTCCCGTTAACAGCGGGGATGGAAAGTAATTTACAGATACGCTGTCCCCGCCATCTTTGTGCCTCCCAGATAAGGTTTCATTTCAGAAACGGATAGGAGACATTTTCACTTACGGGCCCCCATTCTGGGACACCTGTGATAACAGCTTGTGGACCCCTAATTGAAAATGGGTTTCAAAATGGATTTTCACTTTTCTTCCTCCCTCCTCTTCCCCCATCCATTCCCTCCCTCCCTCATGACTAACCCCCCTCCTCCCCCGTCAACACCCAGTTCCATCCCTTTTTTCCTTGGCGTTGGCTGAGGGAGGCAATATTGGAAGGACAGGGAGGGAGAAAGGAGGCTTGGGGGGGAAATGGAGCGTTGGGTGCAGATCATCCCTCAGCCCGTGTCACAGCTATGACAGCCGCGTGATCCGTCTTATTAATGAAATCATTGATCACTTGATGGGACTCATAATCAACTGTTTCTCCACTGTGTCCTGCCCCATCGCCTCCTCCTCCTTCCCCCTCATGCTGCCACCTTTTTTTATACCCCTATTTTATCCCCCCTAAAAGATGAACCACTTTGGCAATCTGATCTTTCTTGTGTGTCTGAAGAAAACAAAAATAGATAGGTAAATGCATACAATTAACAGGAACACCCAGACACTGCCTGACAATAAATGCCAACAAGTGATTCAGCATCTGGAGATTTGACGGAGATTTTAAAATGACAAGAATTGCAAGAAATGTGTCTGCTTACTTTCTTAGATTGGCCTTTTCCTTTAGCGGAAACAAGTTGATAGTTATTTTAAGAAATGCACTTAGTTCTTTATGCATCACCACTGCTTAAATGTGATCTCTGTCATCTGTATTTGTGCTGTATGTTTTTCCTGGGGACCAAAGAAGGAAGCAGGGGCCCTTCTGTGTTACCCTACTCTGGGCTCTGCCTGTGGGGGCTAATGAGAGAGGACTGATGGAGGGATAAGGGACCTCATGGGAGCTCTGGCTGGCCCATGGGTCAAACAGCACAATGGAGGAGGCGTTATAGAGCCTGACACACAACCCCACTCAGGAAAACTGGCTTTTAGTGTCAAAAGACCTCTGTTTGGTACATCAATTATACATAAAATACACACAAACGTAAGCAGGAATAACTAGAAGAAATACTTATTTTCCACAATATGGCTGTTTTCATGATAAAACATCATGATGTTTTAGAGATACAAATACAATCTACCTGTAGATTAAGGTTTGTACAGTCACACTGGCCTCATGTGCACACAGTGGATGTGCTTTGCCTTCACTGGTGAGCTATAGCCATTTCATGGACATCTGCACTGAAGGCAATTTCCTGCAGCAGCAGGGGGACGGGCTTTGGCAGAGCCACCTCACAGGGGCCTGAGGCGCAGGATTAGCTTAGCCTCGCTGCTACACAGGGCGGAGGGGAACCTCAGCTGCCCAACCCAGTGCATCCCAACCTGGCCTCTCGTGTCTGGCACATTTCCGCATGCCCAGATCTGCCTGCTGGAGCTCCATTGCTCCTTCACTGCTGGAAGATGCATATAAGCCACTGCCTCAAGACCTCAAGATGCTGCCAGAATGTAGCTGTAGTGGAATTGCATCTTTGTTTTTTTTTTGGTCAGTGATCATCCTACTTGTTTGACCTGGTGGGTGTGGCAAGAAATCTAGCTTTGAGCCTCAATGAAAACCTCACAATTTGCCCCCGAAGGAAATTCTGATTCATTACAACTTATGTAATTTCTTTTTTGTTTTTCCATCAGTTCTATCAGCTATGATAACATTGTACTCACAAACGCATTTACTGAGATCTGGGAACATATTGCTACAGTGAAGTCAGACAGGGCAAGAATCTCGAGCAGTCAGTCAATCAGACAACATGTAAATAAGCCAGATTATTTAAACCACTTTATGTTGATGGATAAAACCCAACGTGAGCAAACCTGAAAAGTCAGTTATATTCCTTTTGTTGCACAGAAAAACTGGACAGATGCACAGATGGCAAGTACAGCAGGTCAAAGTTGAGCCAGGAATTCAGTCTGTGATGGATGTTTGCGATGGACAATTTGGGTAATAAATGTATTGCTCGCCTTGGTTTTCACTTCCAAATACCTTTGGCAGCCTTAGGGGTTTATTAAAATTCTGTATGATTGTGCTCCTTGCTTTGACTTCCTTTTAGCGATATTGCTGCATTCCCAGATCCTGGCAATCAGCTTGGTGAGTACAGTGGTATTATTGCCAATAGAGATGACTGACCCAAGTTTTAATTGTTTTTTCCTGTTAATTTGACACGGAATTCATGTTATGCACTGATACAGAAAGCAACCTCAATTTGACATCTCAGTCATAGAGATTTAATTCTAATATGTTATGATAATTCATGCTGACTATCAAAATGGCTCCTTAGAAGAACTTGAGATAATTTTCACTGACACGCTGAGAGCCATAATAGCCTTAGAGTCAGAGGTCACGTAGGCCAGAGAGAGGTCTCTGAACCAACAACCAGCCTCACAAAGACAAATCAGCCTGCCCTGTGTGAGAGGATCGGGGGTACATCGACCAGCCCGGCCCTGCTGCATCCCAGCAGCACCGTGGCCCTGCCGGATCTCACTCCTCTCAGAGAGGGAGGTGCAAGGGCGACCAAGGGCCCCATAAACTCATAAACCCATAAAGTGGGGAAACAGTAGTTGATTATTCTACCACTCTGTCCATTTGTCGGTAGGCATCAGTGGCCTCCCTCCTGCCAGGAGAAACAAAGCAGGAGTGTCCTGACCCTGCCAGGAGGATTTATTGTGGTGTGTTCTTGTCAGCATCCCCTCGGGTTTTGTTCACTCACTCACGCCTCCTTACCACAGTCGGGTTCTTTTTGGAATGGCATGAAGAGGCAACTAGTGGCCTTGCCACCAGGGTTGGAGTTTATATGAGCAGTTTGCAGTTTCTGCTTTAACAAAGATTATCTTTTGGGCTTTTTGCCTTTTATTTGATAGGGACAGCTGAAGAGAGACAGGAAATGTGGGAGAGAGAGGAGGGGGGATGACATGCAGCAAGGGGCCATGGGATGGATTCAAACCCCTGGCTGCTGTGAACAGGGCTCAGGGCTCAGGCCAGTGTGACAGCCCAGATGAGCAAACCGCACCCCTGCATTTTCATTTTTTAGTTGCTTGTTTGACATATAAGTGAGAAGGACATGGTAAAAATATCTTTACCGTTGCTTGTGAATAATTGGTCCTCTGTGTGCTAAAAAACTAAAAAGACACAAATATCACAGTTTGCATATACATGTTTTATGTGTACAAGAAAATGTACCACAGGTGAATCAAGGTATATGCACAATGATACTTTAACTTTTCGTGATACAAATGATACAGAAGTTTATGAAACTGTTTTAATATATTTACGTCTTTTATGCCCCCCCCCCAACTGTTAAAATAATGTAGTTTAATGTTGGAACAGTTTAAAAAGACAGCATGTGAACTTTACTGTACAAGAGCACATGGAAAAACTCCTTCAAGTCTGTGGTTGATGTCCAGTTAAGCAAAACATTATTTTGTAGCCTGAAACAAATTTTTCATCTTTCGTCTTTCCACTCTGCGCAAAACTCACTAGATTAAATCAAGACATGCTTTCAGGTTTGAGAGAGCAAAAGGCCCTATACCCCCTAATCTCTCTCACCTGACCTCCACACCCTCTGGGCCTTGACTCTCACCCTTCTCCCTGCTCCCCCTCCCCTTTCCCCGCCCAACTCTCTCCCTCGCAGTGCGAAAGAGGAGCTAGGATCAAAGGCCATAAACCATGGCAGTGATTTCTGGTGATTGATTAGAAGCAGAGGTTGAAAAGCAGCAGCTCTCTACCCTCCATTCTTCCCACCCTCTGGTGCTGCGTACACATTCTCCCAGGGCTCTCGTAAATAGCTCAGGCTTCAAGTGTGAAAAGAGTTGCCACGATTGGCAGACAGAGCCCAGAAACACATCCGTGCCGGAGCAGCTTGGCCAGTATTTCTGCCTCTTCCTCCTGGATGGCAGGGGGGTGTCAGTTGATAAGAACCATTTGTTGTCTTGCTTGGATCTGGGGAGGGACAGTGTAATCCCCTCGCCCTGGTCTGTTCACAGAGCTGGAGGAAAAGAGCAGAGGAGAGGAGGAGGAATTGATTTTCAGAGAGAGGGCATGCGGAGAATTGAACTCAGATGTGTAGCAGAGACAGGGTTTGAAAGAAACATTCTACTCGCGGGGAAACAAATGTCTGTAGCTTACAGCAGAGGGGGCGTGCAATTTGAACTATAGCAAGTCCTTCTAATGTTAATCAATTGCATAGTTGTCTTTCACCGTTCACTCCCCGCCTCCTCCTCCTCCCCCTGTCCCGCGCCCAACTCAGCCTGGAGGCCTCTTGACAAGCAAGTGGTCCTGTAAAGGCATTTTAATAGGCCATGTCCATTCAGAGGTATTGTGATTAACGCTTGAACCACATCTCCTGCATGGATGCTTTTGCACAGAGACACAAATACACATGCACCGCTCTCTGTCTTTCCTACCCTGCCTGATCTCACCTGGAGCTGTGAGTCTAATGATGTTCGGAGTGTGGGCCTCGCAGCGACAGCTCCAGTCCCGGGGAGATGTGTCTCATGTCAGACTTTGCGCCAGACAGACTCCAATAAGGAAAGGGGGGCGGTGGTGGGGTGGGGTGGGCGTTCTTCAACGCAGCTGGAGCGAAGCCAAAACTAAAAATGCTATTCTCTGAAGGTTTTGTTTTTCCTCTGTGGTATTTACAAAGTGATTGAGCACATTTTTTAGTGTCATGGAGTATCTCATTACGCTCTTAAAAGCTTTTTATCCATCCACATGCTCTAAGATATGTACACATGCAATACATACTGTAGATACTCAGTCATGCATGCGTGCAGACACATAATCTCTCATTTTCTCTCACTTTCCTTGACTGCCCCAAACTGTACACACACACTTGGTGCAGCTGGAGGATGGGCTGTCAGTATTAACTGTTTGGCGACCTCATGACTTCATCTTCGGACCTGTCAGAGGCAGCCCACATTATGTCTCCGCTCGGCTCAATGGGCTCTTTGTTCTGGCTTGGCTCTGGAGCAGCTCAGCATGGGGCTGCATGAGTCCTACAGTCCCACTGCGGCTCTGGAGGAAGGGGAGAGGAATGAATGCAGGGAGGTAGTGGAGTTTTTGGAAAGACATGGGAACTGGGAGAAGAACTGGGAGAATGAGGGATTAGATCAGGAAATCAGGAGTGAGTAACATGAGATTAGCGGGAAGAAGGTGGGATGTCGAGAGATGAAAGAAGGGGAATGAAGGATGGACAGGGAAATAAATGCTACAGGTGAATCTTAAAGTAGCTTATAACAGCTGAGTCTTTTACTATGATAGTTGTAAACACTGCTCTACTTCCATCCGACTCGTTCCAATATGAACACCAGAAGGCAACATGTCATCTGAGCTGCACCGGCCATCCTTGTGTGGAATGTGGGATTAATGGCAAAGTAATGCAGAGATTAGAGAAGGAGGCGAGAGTGGAGCGGGAGAGGAGGATTCGCCTGACGAGAGTGACAAGAGAGGTCATACATGAGGAGAGCTCATTACAGAGAGGGGACAGCAACAGGAGGCAGAGAGACGGGGAGAGACATTAAGAGTAAAGGGATAAGTAAGAGAGGAAAATAGACAGGAGATATGATGCGAAAAACCAAGAGGTGAAAAGATGAAAATGATTTACAAAGCCACATAATATGTGGCCAGAAAGGAATGTTTCCCATGTATGGAATGTTAAAGGTGCAACGTTTGAAGAGGTTTGCATATTGTTAGAACCAATATCTGCACTTATAAGTCAAACCAATCTGTGAATCAGATTTTTTTTCAACCGGTCACCTCTGATTATTTATGAAGAAAATGTATTGGAATTTTACTTCTGGAATCTTGGACACCTCAAATAACTCCTCTCTCTATTACACTCTACATACTTAGTGAGTGTGTAGGAAGTCAGTGACACGTGACATACTGGCTGATCTAACCTGTGACGTACAATATGACTGCATCATATCCATGTCCATCATATCATCCTAACCTGCAACTTTCACCATGTATTGTGCATTTTATTGCACTACAGAGCTACTTATCTAATCATATAGAAAGTCTGGTGCCTTTTGCTTTTCCCTACTCACCTCCAACCTCCAGCCCCTTCCCAGCAGACTGTGGTTAAGTCGGTTTGGCCAACATAGCAGATCCTCTAATCTGCAGAGCTTTTCCTGCCTGCTGCAGACACTGTAATGAAGGGGTCCAGGTCTTACCTGTATTTTAAGGGAAACAGAGGTGAATTACACCCTGTTTATTAAGCGGTCACTCCCATTCATATCACACGCAGGGGGGCGAGTGAGGGTCACGTCTGGGATTTTGTAGCAAACATGGCCCAACCCTCAGCTGTAATGTTGATAGGATGTTGGAAGGCAAATGGTGATTGATAGGTTTATAAAGGGTTCTTTGTGAGGTAATTTGGCACCTTTTAGGTCTTGATGGAAAAACATTTGGAAAATTAACTAATGTTATTTTCGATAATTAATGTGTCAAGCTGCAAAGGCAAAAAGTTGTTTCAATTAGCGTTTTCTTAACACCAGGTGACTTGATGTGTTTGTCGAACAGTCCCTCTTTGTGGGAGCAGAGTGAAGGACTCAGTTGAGTTGTGTTATTTTTCTGGCATTTGGCTTGTAGTTTGGAATTCTGATTGTCATGCTCTCTGGTAAAAAGCCCTTATGTCCAAATGTGACGAGTTAGAAACTCTAAGCATTACCAGCTGCACCATCAAAGGCCCAGGCATGCTGTTCATTTAACCCAGATCTGTCACACTCATGTGTAGCCCCTGATTCAACCTGTAATGTAGACATTCAGAAGGCATTAGACTGAGACTAATGTAGAGTTATGGATGCAAATTAACTCCCAGCTCTTCTCTACCTGTGATATGGCAAAGGTTACTGACTATGTTTGAATATATTTGGCTGGGATGCTGGTGGAAATGAATACAGATTTACAATAAATAACATCATTATCAGCAAATATAACTGACAGTTATGTGCCAACACACGGAGAGTGCAACCACACTTAGCTGGCTAAATATGAATCTTTTTTTTTTTCTGTTTTGTTCCACACTGTGTGACACCTTTTTAAATGAAGATTTTCAAAAATGGTGTTCAGAGTTGATAGGTATGAAAATGGCATGCACTTCAATGTGGATGAGGAAAACGATTAAGAAAGCCTGGTCAGGTTCTGTGTGGTAGTAAAGTTAAGAAGCCAGCTTTGCAGCACTGCAGGGGTTAATGTTCACCTGGTTCACAGGTAGCTATAATGACCAGCCTCACATCACTATTTTATCCTACTTCAGTGGTCTTACCACAGAAACACAAAAATATGTAAATGAGAACAACTAAATTTCAAGTTGAGCATGTGATCACAGACCGAACAGACGTTTCTAACCAGATCTTACCAGGTGTTGGCTGAGATGCACAGTTTTGTTCTTTGTCAACTGATATAGGATAAAAAGAGCTTTAGCCATTTTCCTACTGTTTAAGCATTTTAGTGAAGTATGAGACCCTTACTAAAATGAGATGGAAATGTTATTCTGGACAAACATGTTTTTCATACTTAAACAAATTAAGTCAAAATTAGCCTGCTCAGTGTGGACGTAGTCTAAGTGTTGTTTCATGGCTCTTTTAAACAGTTTCACCTCTATTTACTGAGCTGTGCGGCAGGTGCGAGACTAGATCAGCAGAGCAGGCAGTGAATTAGACAGACAGATCTGAACATCCACAGGCCTAATCACCACAGAAGAGAAAGGGGGGGGAAAGAGAGAGTCCACTCTGGACTTAGACGTTCACCAGTCATTGATAAAGTGCTTAGCAGCAGGAAAATTAATGAATCCGGCCTGACTGGGAGAGGGGGTTTTGGGGTTGAAGGGGAGGGAGTGGAAGAGGAGGAGGAGGAGGGTTGTTGGGGGTGTGCGGGGGGGTAATCCTGTTCCAGCTAAATGGCTGATCCCTCTCATTCCTTAGATATCAAATGTCAAGAGTTAAATTAGCCTGCTAGCCTCAGATAGGAGTTAACATGCTTTTAAATGGGGCGGGGCGCAGCAATTCCTGCCCTCTCTGGGATGGTGGGCAGGTGCCTTTGAAGTATCTAATTATCCAGCTCCTAGTAAGTGCTGGCTAACTATCTTAATGGGAACCTCTGCGCCTCAATACAGTGCACATCTACTGTATATACACATGTACCAGAATGTGTGAATGTGCATTTTTACACAAACAAAAGCATACAACATCATACTTTGTTTACATAAGAGGAACAAATGCAACATGGATGTAAAGTTTGAACTATTAAATGTTAAATGAAAGAACTTTATGATATAATTCTATACTGTAAGGTGGGAAACTACCACAGTGGCATTTTGGATCGTATTTGATGTGCTTGAAATTACTGTATTATTTTTTCTATTTTATCCTAACTTTTGGCTCTGTATTTCTTTGCTTTGGCTGGATATCCATTTCTCTTGGCGAGCCATTCCTAATCTGAGTGCCACAGACTTGGTCCGGATCACTCTGGTGTCAGAAGTGGGATTCCAATGCTGAGGCCCAGTGGAAAGCTGGCCTACTCTGGTCTGTTGGGCAGAGGGCCCAGATTCACCCTAAAAGACCCACTATCCCAAGCATAATTCTGCCTTAGTCTGCCCTAGTACACAATCATTTTATATTGTTACAGAGGACAGTATAAATAACTAACAGGTTATGGCTGATCATAGCTGGCTTGTGACTATCTGAAGCAATGCTAATACAGTCTATAAGCCAATCAGACCGCTAAATGGCATTTTTTGCTTTGAAGCCTTGATCAAATGCATCTCTTGGTGTTTGATTCCTCAAAGAATGCAGGCCAAGGTGCCCTTTTGAGTGAAAAACCTTAAAAGCCATAACTATCCATGGTCAAAAACACATCAGTGTGCATTTTAGAGTCAGGGCTTTCAGCTCTCTCACCGCAATGCTCATTGCTCCCTCACAATGTGGCCCTGATGAAATGGTCATGGGGTTTCAGGCTGCTCTATGGTGGGCCTGTGCCCCTAATGGGTGAATAAGGGGTAGCTAGGGGCAGGCGGAGGCTTGGCACGACACAACCCTGCTGTGAGGCTGATTTGAGGTGAGCGCAGGGAAGATGGAAGGCGCCAAGCAGGCTTTGATTTGCCCCTCCCCAGCCCCGGGGCCTGGAGGCTGGAACTGCGAGATGCTGAGCTCTGGGTGCGTCCCAGCAGACCCCTGGCGGCAGAGAGAACAGACTGCGGGCTGTGGAGCAGGGGGCTGGGGCGGGGGCTGCCGAGAGCCAAATTGAGACGTGGGAGTCGTTGAATTTGACTGGATGAATATTGAAGAGGGCATTTGTGGGTGCTGTGTGGGAAATCTGCAGCTGACAATAGACTGCTAACCAGGAGAGGGAACATCCTGTCCTGCCCATGCCTTTCTCTGCAATTCATCCAAACATCAGTCACACGCTGATGCTTAAATGATGTACCACTATGGATTCATTCTGGAGAGACAGAATCAAACATGAGCGCAAAGTTAAAGGGAGTGAACTTCATGTTTTCAGAAGTTCTCCAGAGCTCTGTCAAATACTTTGGGGATTTCCTACCTATCCTGCCCATAGATATCAGGGTAATGACCTCATTCTGCCTTCTGACATTTAGAAGATTTGTTTGTCAAGGAGTTTCTCAAGTGTCACCCTTTTCATGCAGATACAGGAAGCTCCATTAGGACTTGGTAACCTTCACATAATGCAGAACTGAACTGCGTTGTAGGGAAGGCACCCAGCTCCTTGTGGCACTGAGCCTGTCAGCCAAGAAGTTGATCAGAAAAATACCTCACACAATTGCAGTAATCCCCTGTGCTCTTGTTGTGTTGGGTTTGGTGGAGTTTGAGCAGTCTCTCTCTCCCTCGTCTTTCAGCCAGTGCTAATCGTGAATGATTCCCTCTGTCTATAGCGCCAATGCCAGGGCCGGTGAATCAGGTACATAAGCCTAAGCCGCTTGGAGAGGTGCTCTTATTAAACTCCAGCCAGCTGCTGGAATTTTTCTTCCCCCTCTCATTGTTAATTGGGGAGTCTTGAGTCTTTCCTGGGAGTTGATTTGCAAGAGAAAGAAAAAAAGGAGCAAGAGATTATTGCACAGGAGGAGAGGAGCTTTGATGAAGTGTTTTGTGATTTCACTGTATATCCTCCGCTCCTCTCCTCCTTGTTCACTCTCCATGTGCTCCCCAGCCAAAACCTGTTTGTGCCACTGACAACAGTGCTTTGAGAAGTTCGAAGGTGGAACACAGCATACGTCTGGCTTTGGCTCAGAGGTACAACAACACCTCCTCTGATGTTTAGGCTTTTAGGAAAAGTGGTAACGGGGGGAAAGAGTTGCAATGTGATGTGCAATGGCCCTTTGTGCACCCCTGAAACATGTCCCAGCTTTAGAGACTGACGGACTGAGTTCAGGCTGGAGGGCAAATCAGATGCTTGAGAGATGTGGGGGAACAGCAATCCTTGTTCTTAACCTCTGCCTCTAGAAAATACCTTCAAAAACAACAAGCCAGGGCGTTTTGTTTCACTTTTCATTTCTTTGAAATGGCCGGGCACCCTTAACTTAAGCCCTCCTTGTCCAAGAGCCTAACTCTCAGAGCAACTGGCCTCACTCCATATCTCATTATCTCTTTTAAAATTTCATTTTGTCATTGCATCCACGCTCTCTTTTATGCCACCGTATTAAAGGCCATGCATAGGGTTTTCTCTGAAGGTATTTGTACCAGTTTTACAATAGACACCCCAGACAAGGGGAAAAAAGGAAGAAACCTAGGCTTTAGGATTTAATGAGTGGCTTGCTGGGGGTGAAAGAAGGATAGAAAGCAAGTGAGGGAAAGCAAGAGAGAGTGCATTTGTAGAGGGTTAGAGAGAGAGAGAGGAGAAAGAGTAGTAAGGGAGGAAGAATGCAGGAATGGAGCACCAGGTACCATAATAGTGGCAGAGAAAGCTCCTGAAATACTAGAGCTGGGGCGTGTGCTCTGATCAGGACGGCAGTGAGCACAATTACCTTCTTTTCAAATCCTTCAGTGACACTGCGGGAGGAAGGAGGACTTTGAAACTTGAAAGGCAGGAGCTCGCTTTCAACCTCAAACGCGAGCAGGAAAGGGCTCTGAAATTTGTTCAGTGCTCCCCATCCACCATTAGCTTGTTTCTTCCTCTCGCCTCCAGGCATTTAAGCGCTTTTTGAAAAGATGTTAAGAAATTCAATCACCATAGAGAGAGAGCGGGATAGTTCTTTTTTTCTGTTTTTTTGAGAGGCATGCTTTCCTCTAGTCCACAGAGGACCGGCCTGCTGCTTTTGTATTGGGCTGAATAGACCTGCAAACTGGTAGAGGACTGGATGTGGCAACCATGGGAAAAGAGAGGCAAATAAAAGAGGAATGAAAAATGAGGGAGGGAAAAAGGGAAAGGGCCTGTTGGGCGGATGGTCAGAGTTAGAAAAGTGTTGCAGGGTTGAACTTTTCAAAGTTGCATATGTTTACCTGTGTCTGCTCTGTCTTCATTAGCCCGTTTCTTGACAGATGCCTGACATGTTATAAGGATACAAAAAGTTTCCACCAGCAGGTACAAGCAGCACAGAAGAGAAACCTTAGTTGAGACTTCTGGTTCTCTTCCACCAGTACGAGGATTCAATTGATCCTTGTGCTGCTGAGTGTTTGTTTAACCATTTAAGGTGCTATAAACCGAGGTAATGAAGCCCCTTAAGGTGGTATATGGTAGAATGATGAACCCCCTGTGGGTTTTCCATGGTGACTGGAGGGGGATGGTGGGACTGTGACACTGCTGTGATTGAACTATTAGTCGCTTGACCTCCCTTGGATGAGAGAGACATATCTGAATAGCAAAGGGGGTCACTGGAGAAGGAGAAAAAAGAAAGAAAGATGGGGGAAGAGAATGGACAAGACAAGTTAAAATACTGAAACAATAGTAATAGATAGTATATTTTCTAAAGTACGCAGTTGAGTGTTCTTAGTAGTTTTTTTACTTGTAGGCTGTGCAGAAGATGTTTTAGTGCCCAGTGGCCTCCTAACTGCTACATTATCTAAGCCCCCAGTGATGAATCTATTTATAAAACATCACATATCTTTATGAAAGTAAGAAAAAGAGGTCATAAATATGGAGATAGTTTTTACTTTCCCAGATGTAATGCTAGATTTTCTGGCTATGAAAGAGCTCAGAGTACACGCCTGTGAACGCCTGTGCTACACACAGCTACATGCTCTACCCTTAACAGTGCTTGCTCCCAGCATAGTGTACAGTCTCGACTTCTTCCAATCCATGTCAGGAGATGAACCCAATTCCAAAATCCCTTTATGTTAATATTCCGCTTTGCAAGAGCAGACCTATTAATCCAGCTTTAACCGTATAAGTGCCATTATTCCCTTAATAAGATCACTGGCTGTGCAGTATAGGATTAAATACTTATATCATAACTGACACTGTCATTTCCTGCGGATGAGAGTGGCTTGCCTCTCTGGCTGTCAGTTCCGCGTTAAGAATCCTTGAATCTGCTGCCAGTGCTGTGCTGATGCACGGCTAGCCCGAACGCTGGTAATGGATGTGGGAGAGTGAGGGGAATAAAAGCGGGACCCGTGGGTTGCTACCCTGCTCTCTCTTCACCTCTCTGTCTCATTCTCTCTTTCTGTTTCTCTCTCTTAACCTCCCCCTTTCTGATCGCTTCTCTTCTTCTGTGAAGTGGTACAGCATTATGGCGGCCCTTTTCAGTGCTTAAGGTAGTGCTTTTTAATCTGGCCTTCTCCTCTGTTCTTAATTGGCAGCTGGATGCTGTTGGGTTGCAGTGCATAGTGGGGGAACCTTGCATGGCCAGGCTGCTAAAACTACAGAACCTCTGGTGCTAGCAAACAGGCATTTTGCTAGGTTCTCAGTGAGCAACATTTACGCAAGAAAGAGCATTGGGGTGTACTGATGACCAACACCCTCAATGGTGAAATCATAATTGCATGTAACCAGGGCTTCACATGGAGACCATTCACAGCAGCAGCTGATAAAGGAGTCAAGGTTGGAATACAGACTAGACCAGACTGTGTGGATTGGACTGAATGAAAGAGCTTGATTTGACAAATGTGGCTCAGGGCAAAAAGTAGGGTCTCACTCTGCAAATGATCTTACTAAGGTGCACAAAGTACAAAATATTTTTCTGCATCTAGCCTTCATAAATGTGACATGCTATGCCAGTTTCGGAGTTAGTCTATGTAGTAAAATACAACAGAAAAGACTAATACCAGGTCAGGAGGCTAGCTCACCCATATACATGTCAGTTCAGAGGTCAGGCCAAGGAGGAGGAGGGCGGGTCAAGGGTCGTGTCTTTCTGGTAGAGCTCAGCCCTTGAACTCAACTCTACATATATCCTCTTTACCCAGCATGCCAGGAAGCTTTCTCCAGAGACCCCACTCCTCCTAATTTTTCCCTTAGAATAACAAAGATTTAGTTTGAGAACAGAGAGTGGGGAGAAGGAGCAAACAAGAAAGGAGGGTGGGGTTGACACAACCCATGACACTGGTTAATGGGCAGCCTGAAATGTAGGCGGAAAGCCTGTGTAGCCTCCTACATGGGAATCCATTTCTTTATAAAAAGAACAGACAGAGCTGAATTTAAGAACAGACTTTTGGGCAACGCAGCCTCAAGTGTGCGAAATAAGGAGATTGGGGTTTTTCCATTCATGGTGTCCATTGCTTCATACACCGTCTGCCTCTGAACTCCCACATCTGGCGCCATGCAAGGCAAAGCCTGGCAGATTTACACCCATAATGCCCAGTAGGTTTCAGGTGTACAAAGCTGATCTCCAGCTCCTCCCTTTACCCGTGCCTTCTACGTGAACTGACTTCCTCACCATGTGTATGGGTGTTCAGAACATGCGTGTTGGGAGCAGATGTGAGAATCTCTCACTTTTATTCTTATATCTACTCAATAAATATGCAGCTCATTGTTTTTGTCCTCCAAGGTTTAACATCAGATTCTCCTCCTCTCTTTCTATCTACCTACCCTTGCAGAGGATGAGACTTCAGGCACACCGTACCACCGTGAGAGGCGCAATGCCATCAGCTCCCAGGCCCCAACGCCCCGTGCCCCTGAGAGAAACATAAGTGAGGAGCCCTCCACCTCCACAGAAGAACGCCCCTCTCTGCTCAAAAAGGAGATGCATGGTTCTCTGCCCCACCTGGCTGACCATGCCCTGCCATACAGAGGCACTCTGTTTGCTATGGACCCCCGCAATGGCTACCTAGACTCACACTATGGTAAGTCCACTAGCCAGAAAATAGCATTAATGGGGAAACTTGTAGATTTTGTAAAGTAAAGAAACTATACATCTTGAGGACATGTTTGTAGCACTCCAAACGTTGAGGCCAAGTTTGCCTCTTTACTGTAGGTTAGAGAAAGGACTGCCAGATGCTTGATTAAGTCTGACAGATTAGCCTCTCTCTTGCGCTCCCTCTTGCCTCTACACACACACACACACACACACACACACACTTGTGAACACATGCACGCACACTTGTCTTGTTTTGTGCCTGGGAAGTTAGTATGGGGAACGGCCAGCGTAGCTTCTTAATTCCCTCATTAGGGGCCTGTCTGAACACAGTACTCCGCTTTCTCTCATCAACACACACTTCAAAGCCCCAAAGCAGCGCCGAGTCAAACCTCACCACCCCCTACTCTGCCTCTCTCTCTCTCTCTCTGTGGGACCCAGAGATTGTGTGAGAGAAAGGCGGCGAGAGAGAGACTAATGGAGATGAAGCCTAAGAGATTGAGGTGAAGGGAGAGCTGTGGCTTGAGTGAGATACTGAAGCTAATTTGAAAAAAAGGTGAGATAGACACTAGTAGTTAGATGAAAGTGAAACTGTGTGTGTATGTGGAAAGAGAGAACAGGAGATAGATTATTGGGGAGTAAGAGGCTGATTAAGAGGTTAATTCAGTGGCCACTGTAGCCAGGACTTAACCTGCAGACAAGGATTTGATGTGATAGCTTGTTCAGTTTGGTTAAATTGGCTCTGAGTTGGGGCATCAAGAGTGGGACAGAGGGATTTTAATCCAGTGGCAGTAATGAAAAGTCCAGTGGACCCCAACCTTATACTGTAGCTCTATTTATTCAGCCACTTCATTAGCTACTGTTCCCTCGTACTTGTGCCTACAAGAGAGTCACCAAGGTGCCTCTTTAAAGGGAAAGGTTACTTAAAGCCAGGCTATGGTGCTGTGGACAGGACCCTCGAGGGCAGAACATTACTGCCCATTACATCCTGACCTAACTCAGCAACACTGCCACTTCTCATTTTATGTATGTGTGTGAGTATGTGTGAAGGTTAGCTCTGGAGGTTCCAGACCACTGAAGCCTTGGGGTAGGAGTGGGGAGAGGGGGGTGACTCTGAGGCTTGGGGTCATGTGGAAAAGTCACAGTCTGAAATGGAGAGTTCAAAAGCAGCAGGAAAAGTCAAAAGGGCCGTAGAGCTTCAAAAGGCTTTCTTTGTGCATTGGGACTCAAGAGGCTGGAAGACTGCAATCATACGAGGCAGAGTAGAGCACATTGATTCTTGCTGGGAAAGTGTAGGCATGAAGCACATAGATTGTATTCTCCTTCTACACTGCCTTTTCCACATTTTAATATAAAGGTCTTTAGTTTTAGCCGAAACAATAAGTCGATCAACATGAAACTAATCTGCAACTATTTGATAATTGTTCATTAATCAAGCAAAAATGCGTTTGCCAGTTGCAGCTCCTGAAATACACTTTCTCTTATTGATGTTTTTGTCAATTTAATATCTTATGGTTTCCACCTTTGGACCAGATAAAATAAGCAATTTGAAGATGTCATCTTGATCTCTGGGAAATTGTGATTGGCTTTAAAAAAAACAAATTTTCTGTCATTTTATAAACGAAATGATTGATTAATCAATTAAAAAATTGTTGTCAGGATAATCGATAATGAAAACGATTGTTAGTTGCAGCCCTAGTGTCAGTAAATAGATTAGAATTACTGAAAAACATTAAGAACCGATTGGTACTAGTGCTATAAAGAGAAATAACACCAATTAAGATGAAAAATAACACACATTTTGACTTACAAAACACATGGATAGCTTCTAATGTTTTTCATCGATGTTTCTCCTTCAATTCTCTGATCCTGACTCTGCTCAGGAAGACTTATGATCTGAGATGAGAGCATTGCTGTGTAAAACACCTTCTCCTGGCCCCAGGTGTTGAGGACATGGGGTGTCCCTAAAGGCGGCGGTCCCATTCTGTCTGATTGAACCCAGTACCAGAGCTCAATCCCCATGAGCTCCAGCGGTCTGAGGGTCAGCAGAACGAAAAGGTTCCCCTAAAACCTTGCTTTCCCTCCCTCCCTCAGCTGCTTTGAACCAGAAGCCTGTAGCGTCTGTTGCCACTCCTGCGCCACAAGGTGTAAAAAGCCACGGGCTCCTGTTCTGGTTTCTGGTTCCATACACATGTGCGCACGCACATTTTACACACACACACACACACACACACACACACACACACAGCCTTTACTCCACCAGCGGTAGTCCCTCTCTATGAGGGCTTTGTCACCTTCTAAATTCATCCCAGGTGTGTGCATGTGTGTGTGTTTGTGATGGAGAGGGGGCCCTAAGCCTTTGTGCTGTGCTTGCATAGCTTGCCACGCCACGCAGCAGACAGCCAGGTAAATCCGATTACTCTTAGCACTGGTGTGTGTCAGTGCTTAATGTGCCTAAATGCGATGGCACCTGCAGCCTCCCCACACCTGGTCGCTGGGTCGTTAACGTGCTGGTAAAGCGCTGGGAGGCGTGGGAGTTCAGTTGAACAACGAGAAGAGAGCAAGGGGGGTTTATCTTAAGGGTCTGTGCTCTGAGTAAATCTCTCCTATTCACCCAGACTTGTGATCTCCCCACTCCTCTTACGACCGTGGCCTAAGACTGTGTTTACTCTGGTTTTTACACCCACTTGAGTGCAGAAAAGAGGAGGCACTAAGGAAACATTGCCCCTATTGTTAGCATTAGCTAATCGTGGTGATGCCTGAGTCTTAGCCGCTTTTCTTGGGCAAACACTGGATAAGAGTCCACATCCTTCTTACCACAACACTAATACGTGGGGCTTTGCTGCGGGATAAGAAGAAAGGATTGAGAAGAGGATTAATGAGGGAGAAGTCGTTTTTTTTTTTTTTTTTTTTGTGTAGAAGTGTGAATGGGATGCGCAGCACCGATATCTGTTTACATTGTGTGCTGATTAGCCGGTCAGTGGTCCTGCAGCAACAGTGAGCCCACTTGCTGGCGAAGCATTGCTGCTTCCTTGGAGGGGATCTTCTTTTTTAAAGTGTCTCTTTCTTAAACACTTGCCCTTCTTTGCCAGACTAAACACGTCCATAGGGGGACTTAAAGCACAACCCTTTCAATGGCCTTCTTGCAAATGTTAAAACTCCACTGAAACACCCTGAGAATGTTTAGTATATTTGCCAGTCTTTAGAGACAATGCTTAAGTATTTTGGCACTGAAGTGGCATGTTTTGTAGCTGTACTGTGTATGTGCTACAGTAGGTCATTAATAGGAGCAAACCAGACACATTAAGTGGGTCTCCAGGCTACGATGGCTGCCCATCAGTCCAATAGTCTTTAGGTTAGCGCCTTAAAAAAATCTAGCCCAGATCTGGCTGCCAGGGCGTAATCCACACACCAAAGCCTTGCTGTCTTTGACTGATCTCAGAAACCAAGCCTGCTAAGCAAGAGACAGTGGAGGTATGGATCTGTTAGCTGAAGGATTCCTTCACATGTATCATAGTAACCGTGCTCTCTGAGCCTGGACAAAGGTGACTACCTGGATCATACTGGCCCTGTGTTCTGGGAAAGCCAGCGGGAACATTGAGGCATGGCGTAAAATCCGTCCCAGGGTTTTATGATGAGGTAGGGTGCTGGGTGTCCAGTCACAGGGGTTAAACTCTAAACTGCTGTGCCAAGCTGATCTCAGGTCTACTGGGCCATAGCACGCTAGCCGCTGCCCTGGCGTCAGTCTGTCTGCCTCAGTATCAAAATGCAGCTGACCACTGAACTGAATGAGCTAGCTGTCACCAAACTGAACGTGATCTGCACAACAATGGCCCCAGACTCTATAGTTAATTACAGTGCTTGGTCTTTCAGTTCATATGGACTGCATAGGACCTTTTCATATGTCTTCAAAGCTCAAGAGCGGCAAAGAGAGCAAGAAAGTGCAATTATAAAGTGTGCATGTATGTATAGGTGGAAAAGAATTCAAACAAAACACTCTTTTAAACTTGCTCTCAAAGAACAAACTTTCTGGCCTCCGGTTGGTTTATACGTGACAAGTACTGGCTGGGATACAGGTTCAAACATCCTTCCCCAAAGAACTGTGCAGTACAGAGGAGAGCCTGGGGTGAGAAGACACGTGCCTGTTTCAAGGGTAAGTGTTTGTCTTTGTGATTGTTTCAATATTGGCTTTTTGAGCGTGGTGGCACGGTGTAGTCCCCTAGTGGTGTGCCAGCACAGAGAAGCCTGGGGCACACTGCAGGCAATGGAGAGGGATCCTTTCCATCCACCCTTTCATCAAGTAAGAACAACATGGGCCTGTGCTCTGCTGTGGCCCCTTGGTCCAGCGCACCAGGGATAATCAGATGATCCCCTTTTATACAGCTTATTAGAGGCATCTCATGCTGTAAGATGGGCCATATTCTCACATGCATGTGCCCCTTTGTAGCGCTTGATGATTTAAGGGTGTTAAGCAGAGTTAGAAGTGCTTTGAGAATGCACTTTCATATCATCTTAAGGTCATGTGTTGCTCTTACCACAAAGCTGTTGCGTATGAACAGAATATTTGCAGTTCTTATTAACAATGACAAGATTAAATGTGAAGGGGCTAAGAAGAATTAAGAAGAATTTTCAGAGAACTTAAGATGTTCAAAGAAGAGTACTCAGCATTTCTTGGTATCATTGTCACAACATCTGTCAGTGTGTTTTACTTCTTTACAAATTAAATTGGTTAATCAGTCAAGTCACAGAGGCAAGTAGGAACAATAGCACTTTGCTGACATTGTGAAGGCTTAAAAGGAAGATTTGCTGCATCTAGTACATCCAAAAGGAGAATCAACTACAGAAAACACCATTGGCAACGATACCATTAAGCACTATACTATAAAAGCAAAAAGACTAAATGCTCATGGGGGCTTCTCCTCAGCTAGTTGAGCTTTTTCTCTCCTCCTTAAGTTCCCCTGTAGTCTCCAGTAAGATAATCACCTCTGTGTGCTACGGGAGAATCAAAGTTTTTTTCATGCCTTTCTACATGTTTGTTTCCCGTATATCCAAATCTCATCGCTCCTTTTTTATATTTGCATTCCTCTCACATATTGGCAAAGATAAGCGCCCTTATCCCTTCAGCCAACAACCCATATCTTGCTCTTGTCTCTGGAGGGCCGCAAGTGTATATTGTTCTACACCAAGAAGAGGCTGATGAACATAGTATAATTAAAATGTTTCTAGCAGCCTGGTGAAATGCAAGATATCGCTGGAGAAAAGAGAAAGACGAAGGGAGTCAGGACTGAGTCTGAGGGTATAAGTGAGACAGACGGGTAAGAAAAAGAGAGAAGAGCCAGAGAGAGTGGAAGAAGGAGGAGGAGGGGGTGTAACAAAGCAGAAAATGAAGAGAGACATAAAAGAATGGGACCTCAAGGAGGTCAGGCCCATCACAGGCTTTAGTGTTGCCTTTAAAGATGCCTGGGACAGGTGGCAGCTCCAGACAATCTCGCACCACAGAGCAGCATCCTCTCAGGAGGAGATAAGGGATTCCTCCATCCAGGCACCCTCCTCTCCCTCCTCCTCCCACCTCTCCTCCACTCACACTTTCCACCTCTCTTATGCCCACCTCCCTCCCCTTCATCCCGTCTTGGGGTTCTCCCAGACAGGCTGCTTTGATGTGGCTCAGTGTGAGCGGGCAGCTGTAGGCCACGGGGCTGCTGCAGCAGCGCTGCTGGGCCACTGGGCCGGCAGGACCGTTGGGAGCTGACTCTAGCGCGGCTCAATCAGTGGGGCTCTCCGGTGCCCGGCACTTTCAGGTCTCATTAAAGCGCTCCGGCAGGGTTAATCCTCTTTAAGGTTTACATGGGCCCCAGTTTGTCTCTCTGCCCAGGCTGAGCGAACCCCTGGGCGCCACCTGCGTGACAAAGACTCAAATCACTGTGACACAAGTTCCCCTCCGTCTGTTGCCTCACTCCTCTTCTCCACTTGTATGTTCTCTCTCATCCTTCTTTCTCTATGGCTCTCACTTGCCTTCCCCTGTGCATTCCTCCTCTACTTTACTCCCCTTCCCTTGATAGTTCCTAGGCTTGGTTGTAAGTCTTTTAGGATTATTTGGGTGGAATCTGTTGACAGGGGTGCAGTAAATGGATTACAACTTTGTCCTTGTTTTGGGATGTTGTGAGGAGGGAAAGGGGAGAGATCAGGAGGATGCGCTTTGAATAATGAGAGAGGCAGAGAAAAAGAGATAGACCAAGAGCAGGATTAACTGAAAGAAGTAGGAAGCCGATGCAAGAGTGAAAAGGAGGGTGAAAGAGAGTCTAAGGTGACAGCAATGCAAAGAGCACAGAGAGTGGAAAAGAGAGAGAATGAGAGAGTTCCAGATGTTGTTGCACTCATACGACCTAATTGGTGCAGAAGTGTTGATCCCTGTCTGGCCCTGCAGAGCCCAGCAGCCATTTGTCTGATTGCTGTGACACTGGGCTTTGTCTTTGCTCTGTGACACACAGTTTCCTCCATTAGCCCAAATAATGACCACGTACCTCTAGAGCCCTGCACAGAGACTGTCTGATGTCTGAATGGGTCTGGTGGAAAATAGAGGAATAGACTTACAGTACAGGGGGAAATACCACTTGATTCTAAAATATATCAAAGGACTGTACTGGTGGTTTTGAATGTTAAAGGTCCAGTGTGTAGGATTTAGTGGCATCAGAGCAGTGAAATTGCAGTCTGCAACCATGTGAATACCTCTCGCCTCACACCCCCCTTCCAAGCGCATAGAAGAAACTACGGTGGCTGCGAAACTCACGGAAAACGCAAACGGCCATGTCCAGAGCATTTGTTTGGATAGTCCATTCTGGGGTAATATTCTAAGGTAATGAAAATACAACAAATCCTATTTTCAGGTGATTATACACTAATTAAAACATATTTCTAAATATTATATTCCATTTCTGCCAATAGCTCCTCCTAAATGTTACATACTGGACCTTCAAGCTTTTAAAACTAAAATCATGTACGCATGACCATTTTTCAAAGGATACAATATGTTTTTAGATTGGACCTTCCAGGCAGCCACTGATTTCCACAGAAAATCATCTTGCAGAGGTTTACAACTTGCATGAAATAGATCATTCAGAACATTTAGTTGCCAATTATGAATTCAACTGTCATGAATTCAAAGATTTTCCAAGATTGAGATTCCAGAGTTGGTTCTCAAATTTGTAACAGCCATGTCTCTTCACACATTGAATTCTACGTTTTTCTGCAACATAGTTAATTAATGCATCGCTTTTTGGCAGTTCTCCTTGAAATCTTCGATGTCAGAGTACCCTTGAATGCACCACTGAGGAGAATTTTTAAACTGGACCCTTCTTTAAACCACATTACCATGCGATACTACATAATTTTGACATAAAAATAAAGGGGGCAACATGGTCACTGTGATGGATTACCACTCTTAACCAAGATTAAAGTCTCTGCAAGTTGATATTCATAGCACACAAACTGAACTGAGAACAATGGCTACCTGGAAATGTAATTTTGTAAACAAAATTACATTAAAATGACCGGCTTTGGTCAGTGACCTCTCAGCATGATTCCAAATTGAGAAACTGTCCAGTTCCTCCAAGCAGTGTCTAGCCCTTGTGTTATTATAATGCAGGTGTATTAGCCTCACAGTCACTATCACACAGCCACATGCAGTTTCAGTATCACCTGCATAGGGGTTGAGGGAGGAGCTGTGATGTGTGAGGGTCAGTCTGTCACAAAGTAGCCTGATACAGCTGTGGCAATCATGAACACTGTCACTGATATGACCTTGGTTCATATATAGATGTTGCAGTAAATCCCAAGTAATTTATACATTTTCTTTAATAGAGACCTTTAAAAGAGTCCTTAAAAACAGATTACGGACACATCTTTTCATTTCTTTGGTGACCCCAATTGCTAAATATTTAAAAAAATATTGTATTTGAGTTGAATAACTCACACAGGGGGATTCCTGGTGAGTTAACCTGAGGTTTAAATCAAATCTCTTCTCTCTGTTTGGAGAGAAGGAGATAGACAGATGTGAGAGAGAGAAGGGGAAAGAGGTGTAGCGCAGTGTTTCAGCTGCTAAACTGCTGTGTAAATCTCTCCCCAGCTGGGTGGGGGAGCGGAGGCTGGAGGGTGGAGTAGGGTAGAGAGGGTACTGGAGCGATAGGGGAGGGCCAACGCATAGCGCTTTGTTCTGCTCCCCAGCTTATCCCAATCTGGAGAAATTCACCAAATGTAGGAGATAGATTGGTGCTCCACAGAGGCCTCGTGAAATAACCTTCACTCCCTGATCCACACTGGGATACAGGGAGGAAGGGGGGCGGGGAAGGGAAGAAAAACGGGGCATAGCTGGGGTTGGATGGTGCTGGGGGCCTCTGGAAGAGCAGTGTGCGTGCTTAGCTCCACTCTGTAGCAAGGCAAGGCTCCTTGCGCTGGCGTGCAATTTGTTAAGATTGACTCGCCTTGGTAAATGTCTTGCAGATGCTTGAGTTCCATTAAGATCTTTGTGTGACTTATGGAGAAGGGAGGGGGTAGAAGAGGTAATTGCAAGCTGCTTGGAGCACAGCCTAGATCTTGATCTTCATCGTTCTGGTTCCTGACTCCTGGTTACAAGAATCAGGGATTCTTACTCTGTATTATTACAGTTAAATGTTCGGCAAATATGACACAAAATGACATATTTTACAGGGGATACTCATCTATAAAACTTTGAACTAAGATACATTTTGGCAGAGAATTGTTGCATGTCACATGGATGATGTCTGAGCATTGTGAACCCTTGGTTGATTGAAATATTATTCTGAAACTTAACGTTGTCAATATTGGCACAAAGAGATAACCTGCTTGAACATTAGGTCTCAGAGCAAATATGCATAGGCGTGTAGAACCATGAAGAGAAAGGATGGGCATTGACTGACTTGTTCAGTCTAGACAAACAAATTACTTCTGACAGCGAGTAGCAATGGAATGTACACTTGTACAGAGAGCGTGTTATCGTGCATAGCTGACGTTTCTCTTTTTACCGCTCGCCTTCTCTTCTCTTCTCTGTTCTGTTTTTGTTTTCCGCCATGTTAATTATGTTTACCCACAGAAAGACTGTTTGTGTTTAAGGGTGTGAGAGCAATTGAGCAAGAGAGACAGGGAAAGCGAAAACAGAGCAGAACACAGTGGAAGAGAGGAAAAAAATCTATTGATTTACAGAGGAAGGGCAGAGTGTGATCTGCCAGCCTTGCGTATATGATGAATGGCAGAGAGATTGGCATGGCAACACTTAACATTCTTCTGTTATTTAACCTCTCTTCTTGCTTTCTTCTTACTATTGCTCTTTGCTGAATAAAGGCTTTCTCTGTTCTTGTGGCCAAGCATCGCATACAGTATAGAAAGCTCTGCACAGCAAGAACATTAGGCTAATTTATACAGCGGTAATTAGGCCATTAGAGCTGAAACAATCTGGGACCCATAATTAAGCAAAGCGCTCCAAAAGTCAACAGCAACTCCCATTGAGCTTAGCTAAACAGTCTCCGAAAGTGTTATTTACATGTCCAAACAGCTTGAGGTCTCAGTGTAAGCAAACATGATGAGAGACAGGGTGTGAAGGGATTGATCAGAGGGAGAATTCTCCATCACAAGAGAGCTGGCTTCCAAACTACTTCTACTGAGAATCTGCATGGGGCTTCTCCTTCTCCTTGCCTTGCCAGCCAGATAATTGTGGGGAAGCTCAGTATCTCATTTTTTGAGAAAAGCTGTTTCAGAAGAGTTAAGCACATTACAGTTCAGGCACATGCTAATACTCATACCTGTTAGCTGATGTGTCATATCTGTGTTTACTAAAAGAAGAATTCCCTCAGATACCGTCAAGCTATCTGAGGGAATTCAAGCACATTACAGGAGTTACTTTTAGTGGGTAATTCATTTTATTTCATTGTATGATGATGAATTGATTGATTTTCCTTTCTATGATTGTTTAAATGTGGTACAAAATACTGCATCCAGTTGAAAACTCTTGTGAACTGCTCAAAACTCATGGACACATGCAAAGTGTGCTGCTGTTAATTGTAAGAAATATGCCCAGAACTACATTTTCCTTTTTTTTGCACAGTAGAGTCATGTACATGTGCTTGTGTTCCCTCCAGAAAGTAGTGAGACAAGTTGCACACACATGCAGTTGCAAACACGAAAGCAGACAAAGTCTGGAGCATCTTTCACACACTCTGCGAAGTGTTGCAGAGTAAACTGTGGGCCCCGCTGCAGACGAGCGTGCCTGAACAGTGAGATCATGAGCGGGGAGAGAGGTGGCATAATGAAATCTGGCAGTCACAGCCCCAGCACAGGCTTCATATGTTCCACATTAGCAATTCACAAACCTCTGGAGCAGGCCCCAGCAGCCCTTTTCTCACTCCGCCTTAGTCGCTTATGACAATCTGTCACTGGCTCTTTGTGCTCTCGCAGCAGAGCGTCGAGCTGAAGTGCAGTGTTTATGGAAGAGTGTTTCGTCCTCGCCTGCGGGTGACACTCTGTTAGAGCAGAGTCAGTGAACCCTCGCCAGAGGAGAGGAGGAGCCCAGGTTTCGCAGTCAAGACAATATACTCACAATGCTGAGTTGACAACAAAAGCGAAAGAATAGAAATTGTTTGTGTATTATCAAAACACAAATCAGAATTGTGAGTGACAGCTCATATTGTCCTAAAGTATCACATCACATACGTTCCAAAGCACGGTGAAGATCCTTTGTAGTAAAACTTCCATTATGAAAGGAGATTAACCAATAAGGATATTGCAAATGATGTGCTTTAGGCTTTATCCTCCCCTTGTCCTCCCCCTTCTTTTGAAATGATTCAAGTGTCCAATAAAAGACAAGGCAATTACCATCCTCTCTTTAATGAAGGGAAAGCTGCCTTTTGGTCCTGAGCACGGTGTGTTTGTGTTGAATTAGAATTAATGAGCCTGGTCAAAGTTAGCCACTAATTGCCCTTTCATTAAGGCCCGTTTGTAATCATGTCTTAATGACTTCCATCCTTTCTCCTAAAAGAATAAAAAAAAAAGAGGAAACATTTAAACCAAAAATGAATACTGCTGCTCTGAAAAGTTGCACTGGGGTCATTAAAATGTTGGAGAAGAGTTCTAAAGAGCTGATGAATTGGTAGAGAGCTATAAAAAATGTTACACGTTCTATATTTCAAAAGATGCATCTCAGAAAAGTTTGCAAACGGATATCCAGCGTTCCTGGATTCGCGACGTTCAGCATTTGATTGGTTGAGATGACTTCTTTAATCCCTCTCGCTTTGCCACTGGTGGTTCACCATATGCAACCGGGACAAAACCGTCATGATTACACTTTCCTTAGGAATGCTGGAGCTGCTGTGGTGTGTGGCTGCTGTGGGAAGGTAAAAATTCTGACGCGTGTGTTGACTTCCTATGTGCCTTCCTGCGGTATTCTGTATTAGAGAACGAGAATACTCCTGAATATACAGAAGAACAGGGGCAATTTAGTCGCCGAGTAAACAGTAAGGAGTCCCTACAGGAAACACTGGAGATGGATTGGAGGATGGAGTCTCTCCCCTTCTCTCCTTCGCCCTCTGTTCTTTGCGACTGTATACATTCCCCCCCAGTGACACAGGGCTGTTTGCCTTGCTAATGGAGAGCTGCGCTCGCGTAAAAGAGGTGGCAGGCTCTATTTAGATAGGACCATGGTAAAGTAAACTTCTGAGTTGTATTTAAATAAACCTCTGAGGAACGGTTTGCCATGCGGCAAAGTCATGGGCCACAACGAGAGGAGGGCGGGAGGGAAGGAAAGAGTGATGAAGGAGCAAGAAAAAAGTGTCCAGTCGAGGCACAGGGCTGTGCTGAGTGAGGAGCTCCAGAGACATAAACATAGAGGAGATCTGGGTAATTCAATGAGCAGTGGCGGATGTGGGAATGTAGGTGTGTGTTGTGGGGATGAAGCACTGGGCTCTTTAAAATGATTTCACAGTTTGTAATCTCTACAGTCATCCTCTATTGCCCAACAGGACTGAGGTTAGTATAACGTTCATGCAACGTGGGCAGGGATCTGTAAGATTAGAGAACAGGAAGATTTTACTCCCAGTGAGCTAGAACACAGTTCATAGACCCTAGTAAACCTGAAGGTTCATTTCCGACTCTGACAGCCTAGGGCCGGCAGCCTTAGAGTGGAGCTTTGGAGAGTAAACAAAGCAGATTCTGCCCTTGTCTACCACAAGCCCATCCCAGCATCCCCTCATCCCTCCTCCCCTCAGCAGCCGAGGTGAGCCAAGCCAAAACTGAGTCATCAGGAGGAAACTATCAAACAGACAGAGACGGAGTGGTCAGATACTTGCCAGAGCTGTATGGAGGAGGCTTTTACCACTTATCTCTACTATTGCGAAAACAGGATGAAAACCCTCGATTGGTTTCTAGAAGTTTGCCTAAGTTTTAACGTTGAGCACATTAAGTACACCCTAACTTGCTCTAATATTGCTCTAAGTGATATTTCAGGGTGTATTTGGGAACATCACCAATCTACAAGACGTAATCAGAAATTAGACCTTTAGTGGTACTTAATGTAACACACCATAGTCAACTGGAACACACAGTATATAAGCATATGAAACATGGATAAAATGTATTTCGATTTATGATGTGGATTTAGGAGCTGTTCCTGACCTGAAGAGCCAATCAGTCCCCCTAGACATTTTCTACTTCAACAATGGGTTTCTCCTCATTCATTGTGACACCTCAAAAGATGTGCTATCACCTGGCAATGGAATAAGCCCATTCAGTAGATTGTGCCAAGCAAGAGATGGAATCTGAAAAATATGCTGCTTTTCTGGGGCATCAACAAAGGAAAATAAGGTGGCAACTGTTGCAGGGATGCCAGCCTCTTTGCTACAGGTGTGTGGGTCTATTCAGAAAACAATAGGGGTTGCCGTTTTTATGCACATTGTAGGGTGCCAGTTTTTTGGACTTAAAGGAGCAGTCCACCAATTCCAACATGCAACAGTCAATTTTCCTGTCACAAGGAGTACTATATAGCCAGTGAAAACAATTGAATTTGTTGTCTGTCGCTCTGGAGAGAGCTTTCCAAAGTCTCCCAAAATTACTCAAGTTACATCACCAGATTACTTGGTTTGAACATGGAGACCCACCTTAGGGACTAAAAGTCAGGATATCTAAGCCTATGCTACTTAAATTTTGACAATTAGTGCAATACTAAATCTATGAAGTACCATTTTAAGACTTGCATTCTAATGCTGTGGGATTACAAACAACACCAGACTGACTCCCTCTTAAATGTTGCTATGTTGACCCAAGCTGGCAGTGATCAGCCCAATGAATGAATAAGTGTTGAGGTCAGAAGACCTGAGAGGTGCTGCGGGATCAACACCGTCTGCGTTGCCCATTGCTGCAGCTGCGTTTGGCACAGACCAAAACTTGTAGAACTGTCGGGCACCCCACTGTTTACCATCTGCCCTCTTGGCACAAGCTTCTAAATGTTTACAAGCAAAAACACATAGCTAGCAGCCATAGAGACTTGCTGCATGAAGGTATGCAGATGCTGACACATGCTTTGCCTCGGGGTGGTGATACGCAACTTGGCAATGGTCTCAGTAAAGGGCAATAAAGTGACATGTGTTCTGGCAATGAGATGTGTTCATAAATCATGTGAATGAAGAAGTAATTCATTTGTTGCTGTGTGGACCCAGTAAAGTTTCCTTGTGTATGTGAGTCATTCGCTGTTCCTGTCTTTTCTGTACGTTTTAACCCATTTTGGTTTCACAACCCGACACTCAGGTAGGCAGCATTTGAGAAAAAAATCCCACTCACGGTTTCCTCATTGTCAAACAATGGATGCACAGTTGCAACAATATATTTCTGCTTTAGTTTTAAAGATTATGGTGTGGAGTGCAGTTAAGGTTGGAGGATGAGTGCCTACATATGTGAATCCAGCCTGGTGGCAGCACATGAGTTTCAATTTCAGGGGTAAAAATAGAGAAAGGCTTGGAAGCTCATATTATGCAAATGCTTTAATGTTTCATCTGGAGGGGAAAAAAAGAAGCCTCTCCATTCTCTCTGGCAGTTGTGACAAAACACTGAAATGGAAAAAGATGTTTTTGTTCTCATTTTGTACATTTCATTGGTTGTACTTAAACGTTATCCTTTGTACAAAATCATATTATGCTTGGTACGGTGAGAAACGTGCCATTTGGCGGCTTTTCTTATGGTTATCTATTGCTGTTTATTTTGAGTTCTATCAGCCTTGAGACATTTACAAAGACTTCCTCAGCGAACATTTTGGAGCAGTGCAGCTTTTAGTTCAGTGAATTTAATGAGGTCTAATTTGGGTGGGTCTGCTGAAAGATAGCCATCAACCACTGCCTTTCATTATAGCTGCTATTTAGATTAGCCGAGGAGGGAATGAATTCACATGACAATAATTTGTTTTATAGGAACCAGGAGTCTTACAAATTGTAAAGGAAAAATACCATGTCATATTTCTGTTCTCTTTCTCCTCCTGTTATTCTATACAGCTGCGCCACAGTTCTTCCCTACCTTCCATCCTCCCGTGCCAATCGACGATAGACATGCCCAGGGACGTTACATCTACGAGCCTTCCCCTGTGCCCCCTCTTCATGTGTAAGTCTCTCAAACTGGCACACACACACACATACCTGAGATCATACCTGAGAACACATTTGATTCAGCCGCATCATATGCATCACTGGCGAGCATCCCACTCCTAATGGTGATACAAATCAATGCCCCAAACGTCTTTCCGCCTGTGGGCCTGGAGCATCCTCCTCATGGGTGCTGGGTGCCTCTCTTTGCCTTTCAGGATCAAAGGCCACGGCCCTGTACGTGCGCAACATGATCCGCATGTCAGAGACACGCAAATGAACATGTGTCAGAGACATGGAAATGAGAGCAGTGCGAGGGGAGCCTGGGAGCGTGCAATTCTCATAAGAGCAATGATCAAGCCTTGTCAAGTGAAGGAAGCAATGCCTCTGCTGACATCTACCCATCTCTCACAGACACAGATGGGCTCCTGACACATGAACCATATACAGCTAACCATCCCGCCTCATCCAATCACATGCAAGAACAGGCTATCAAATATAAAGTAAGCTAAAAACATGGTGTCATGCCTCGTAAGAGAGAGTGGTAAGTATTTAAAAGCAGGGAAACTCTTATTACTGTAGTCTCGTATTTCCCTGGAGTGCTTCTGACGGGAGTTGGGCCGGGTCAGCAGAGAACTTCAAAGCACTCTGCATTCCCTCAGCTCACTTACATACACTCATGCACAAATGACTCTTTTTTTTTTTTTTTTTTTTTTTTTCTTTTTTTTTTTTCTTTTTTTACTTTTCTCTCCATTATTTGTATTCTTCACGTCCAAACAGTGAGTAACATAAGGAGGTGCTTCATCGTCCTTGCGGTCCTTGTTTCCTACCCGCCGACACGAAGGAAGCGATCACCGTGCGACGAGGACAAATTGGATGGGGCAGCTACTTGGGCCGCATTATGTTTGATATTCTTCATCATTATCAACTCCCCCCTTCTCCTCCTCAGGAGTCATATCTCTCCCTTGCTGATGTGCCGCTAAGCGTAATGAATTTTTTATGTCCCCCCTCCGCCTCCCCACCACCGGCCCACCCTACCTCTCAACCCCTCATCTCCTGCTCAGTGGCTGCAGCAGAGGAAAAAAAAAGGGGGGGGAAAAGAGGCGAGGAAATAAAAAGGGAGGTGATTGATGCCCCGTGTCACTGCAAACAAAATGGCAAATATAATTTAGCATTTAGCTTATGCAGAGATAATGGGGCGAACACGCGCCGGCAACATAGGCTCGAACAAACAGCCTGGCTTGTTATCCGTCAGGAGTGCTTTGGTACGATCTGGGGCACAGGTTAGGGAGGGGGAGGAAAGAAATGAGGAGGGGGTGGAGGGACAACACGGAGCCAGGGAATTGAATTAAGGGGGAGAAGTTACGCAGCGCTGGTGTCTTCAGTCACTCTGTCCAGACAGGAGTTATCTGTGCGCTTGGTTTGCTGTCACTGGAGACACGGCTGTGCTCTGCCATGCTACTTATGGCCTATTTATCCAAGCCATTAAGCATAGAGCTGTTTAATATGACATGCTATACTGAGGGAAACTATTTGTCATTATTATAAGACAGCTGTTTGTTGGCCAGCCTTATTTAAATCAAGTCTGTGAACTCACTGTCATACACGTTATCTATGAACTTAAGTGGGTTTCATGCAGAAATGACCTCACCTACTTTTGAGTCTTTGCACAGGGAAGCAACAATATTGCTTTCTTGATTACAAAAGCAGCACTGAATTCCTCAGTGAGAAGAAGCACTCATCAGTTGCGATATTACAGCGGGGTCCAACCACCTGATGGCAAATTAGAGTTAATTACACTTTCAGGTTCGGCTTTGTGCAAGTTTTATCCGTGGCCAAACTTTACGACTGTAGCAACTACAGCCAAAAAGCAAACCACTCTGAGGATTTAAGAGTGATGCATTCTGCTCAGTAATGTTGCTTGTAGCCAGCCTGAGCAAATAGAGGCAGTCAAGGTATAGCTGTCGCTTCAGGGAAATAGAAGGAGGCGGCTTATGGAGAAATATTAAATTGTTTTAAGACAAGTTCTCCTCGGTGAGCAGAATTAATCGTTATTAGCCCTCTCAAAGATATGCCTAAGTACACAGGGACTATTATTGCAGTACTTCCCCATGCAGCCTCTCATTACGGCCTGTAATTACAGTTGGGTTGGCCCTGCGGCAGTTCCATCAATCCAGCCAGCTTCCCCCGCCACGCACACAAGCCAGTCACCACTGGGCATCCGTGGCCGGAGAAAAACACTGCGAACGCCCAGCAGCTTGTTTCCTCTCTGCCACAATGACACATCCAACATCCATACGTGGCAAATGAACAGAATCATATCCTATTACTGTGAAGGGCCTAATTGAAACATGTTTATTTATGGCCCCCGTTTTCAGACGAGGAGCCGGTGTTAGCAGCGCAGCTAACGGGCCCCAGCGATATGAGGCGGTAGAATTAAATTAAAAGCTCATAAAATGAAATATGCTCTGTATTAGCTGTTTGACACTTAATTTGCCTTCAAATGAGCAGAGGAAATCACAAATTAACTGTCCTTTGTTTTTTCCCCTCTTTACCTTACCTCCCCTATTAGGCAAGGGAGAGCGCAATTACAGACAGAGGCTAATCGTTTAGTTTATGAATTCTTGTGGGGAAGGTACCAATGTGCCATTCAATATTAAAGCCTCAGGGTTGGGGTGGGGTTGGGGGGTTGGGGTCTCTTCTCATGGGTGCTTGCTTTACTGAGGAACTCATATATTCACATGAAAGAACGGCACTTTACAAGAACCCCAGTCTGAAATGAAACCAGTGCCAACTAACAGCAAGCTTCTTCTGAGTTTCCATAACCTCTCAACTTAAGCAAAGCCTGTACTGATCCAGGACCAGCAAAAGTCTTTCCTGTCCTTAATTTAGTGCTTTTTCTTCTACGTGTCTCTGGACTGGAAACAGCTGACCTCCAGCCTCACCAAAAAGAGAAAGAGCCCTTCCTGCTTCAGAGAAGATGCTTCCTGCCTAAATAAACACATTGATTGGTGAAGAGCAGGCTCTCCATGGGAGCTCTGGTCCCCTCTGCCACCACCATTGTGCGGGACCGGCTTAATGGGAGTTTGGGGGGAGGCCGGGGCCAACAGAAGAGACCGCTCCTTTCATTCCAGCTTTATTGCCTGACCACGGTACACAGCAAAACAAAACAGCCCTCTCATGCGGCTCAGTGCCGGCTCTCGGTCACCCGGAGACCGCTCAGAACAAATAGAGGTATTCGTCACAAGTCAATTATCAGCATCAGCGTTTACTCCGGAGTCCCGGGCCCTCGTGCTGTGAATGGGGCCACTAAAACAACAAAACATTCTTCTGGGATAAGCAATTGACTCACAACCTCTTGCGCAGTTACCATATGTGGATTTAGGAAAGAATACGGAAAGTCCATTTCGGTCTTCGTAAAGTTATAAAGCAAAAAGAATGACTCCAACTTTTGATGAAGTATTTGTATACAATGTTAAAGCGTCTGGACTGTTTCAAATTACTTAGAACCACAAAAGTAACATTTTAGATTATCTGGAGAAGTGAAGTAAAACATAAATATATATAAACCAGTCGACACTTTCTATATACCAAAACACAAATTAGTTTAAGTACTGTACATTTTTTTATGTTCTGAAATTTATACAGAGAATTTGACACAAAGAATGCCGTTTAACTGCATTATGGATGTTTTAATGGATTTATAAAAATACAACAATCTGAAGCTCAAAGATGCTAAAAAGCTAGATTTTTAAAGGAAAGAAAACTTCTCAGTGTGACTCATGAATAAAAGTCAAGGACTGTATTTTCTGTCAGTGTGGCGGTAGAGTGCAGGTGGGGGCTGTGGGGGGGTGTTTCCGTGTTCCCAGCCTGTGTGGTTATTTCATTCAGGAGTGGGTTTGTTCAGCTGCGGGCCCGACCTGACGGGAAGGTGTTCTGGAGGTACCAGGGGAAAGCTGCGGCTCGTCTCTGTCATCGCAGCACAACCTCAGCTCTGAAATGATGAACTAGGAAGGAGTTAATTGACTTAAGGGCTACGTGAACTGTTGCTTCAGAAGCATAATTTTATTTAAAAACTGCAAGAAATTAGTGAATCACCTTGTTAACCTCCTTATTCCCATTGTATTTCCTGTAGGCACCCGAGATTCTCACCAGTTTTACATTGTTTCCGCACACCAACTCTCACTCACTTTCCCCTCGCTGTCCTCTGCCTTTGGCGGAAAGAGAGTTTTTTTTTTTTTTTTTTTTAAGATGTGTGCTGTGTTGTTTTGTTATTTACATAAACTGTTGTCAGAGCGCCCAATCTGGGCATAGAGGAGCGGCGTGTTGCTTAGCATAAAGACCACGGTCTTATCTCAACACCTCCTTCCAGATGGGACGAGGCAGAGCATTGCCATACACACACACACACACATACACACACATACAAGTACAGACGCATACACATATTGCAAAACAATAGAAAGACAAAAGGGTCTAGTGTAGCTTTTATATGAGCTAGAGGAAAAATGTTTTGTGCATCTTCATAAATGGCGACACTTTATAGTGTGATTTGACTTTGCTGTGTCAAGGCCTCATTTATTAGTTGATATACACAATTTTTATTACCAATTTTGTCTTCATTTTTAGCCAAACATGTGACACAGTAGCTGGAGTTTGTAACTATATATTTTTTTGTAATGTGACTGTTATTTGCAAGCACCATTTTTTTCAGATTCTCTGTAGTTAAAAAAGAATAAAAACCGCAGCCTACTTGACGATTTTCTATTAATATTCACATTTGAATATCATCTAGACTAAAACAGAATGTGAAGTGGAGCCATAAATTACATTAAGAATTAATGATTATTTGATAATCTCATCTGATCATTTCTGTCCAGATATGGCTGCTGTCTCCGAAGAACAGGGCACAGAGACGAAGGCCACTTTTTCATTCTCCTCTCTAACTGTCCAAAACCCATTCTGTGTGACTTCATAGGTCACCCCTCTCTGGTGCAGTCACTGGTTTCCCTCCATCCTCCCTCTCTCCCCCATCTCTCAGCCCCCCCCCCCATAATACTTTCTCTATGGAGTAAGTCGGGGGGACAGGCGGTCACGCAGTAGCTGGCTTCATGATTAATGGTGTTTATTCTTGACAGAAGGCTCCTTTATTTATCTGCATTGCAGTTTCACTGATACTATCAGTCACCTGAATGAAAAATATTCAGTCATACCAATTTTGCAGTATAATTGAGTAGAGTCACTTCCTTTCAGTTTTTTTTCCCCTCTCGCTCTCCTCTCCCACTCTATCTGGCAGCCTTATCATCACCACAGTAATTTTCGCGCTGCGTTGTTTGATATGGAGAGGCTGGCTTTAGCCGTATTTGACATAAAGCCTCTTCAATTTTCACTGGAGAAAAAAAAGGGAAGAAAGAAAGTTGTGCACCACTCTGTGAAAATGTGTGAAGAGGGGAAAGTAACTCTCCCCTTTTTTTTCTGAGGCAATTTCAGGATTTAGAGAGAAAGGAGATAAATGCCTAAGCAGAAATGTGGGCAAATTGAAGTTAGTGTATCTATTTTTTTGTAATACACCAGTTTTAGAAGCCTAAATGGGCAGTGTAGTCTTTTTTTCTATTCAGCCTGTGCACAGGACCATGATATTTTGAAGGCACCTGTGTATTTTGAGAATGATGGATCCAGCAGGTTGTAGGGAAAAAAAGAGTTTGGCACAGCAGATATTTGACAAGGTCTGTAAAGGTTTTAGGGTTGAGTCATTACCTGTGGAGATCTGTTTAGACATGTTCCAAAACTCTACTTACCAGGCTAGGATTACCTACGCTGAGGCAGCTGCTGTGTGTATATTTGTATTTGTCCCTAGTTATTAAATACCACATGCATTTTTAATGTTATTTTTGCTCTTTGCTAAATGTTTTATGACTGATTTAGTATCTGTCTTTAGTGTCTTAATGGCAAATAGTAATCACAACTAAAGAAAATAATTCATAGTATTTCTTATCTACAAATAATTCCTTACATAACACTTTGATTCATGCAAATCAAATCCTGTCTAATTAACAAATATTTCCTGTTCATTGTAATTTCTTTTAGTCCTTGGTTGAATTTAATTTAAGGGTCCATTATAAATATCTTTGAAAAAGGTACATTTCAATAAAATATTAATGCATTAATCTCTAATACGAGGCCTGTGAATTTGCACATGTAACACATTAGTGGATTTGATTTTCTATACACAAGTCATTTGCCCCCCTCTTCATGTTTGAGATCTCAATTTGTAGCTCTCCCATGGAGCACAATGGAAAACCAGGTCTGAGGGGAAGAGATAACAGGCAGGTGCCAACAGCTCTGCGCTAATGTGTGCGTGTGTGTGTGTGTGTGTGTGTACACGTGCGATTGTGCATCCATGCTTACACACACACGAGTGAAATATTTCTTCGTCAGTGTTTGAGCGTCAGTTTATTTATTTCATTTCATTTTTTTATTTTTTGTGTGCAATTCTCCAACTTTCATTTTCCTCTTAAATGTGAAGTAAAAGTAAAATTACATTTCAATACATATTAATTCCATAAAAAAAAATGTTTGCTTGTCACATTTGACAACATTTGTCTACATTTTTTGGCTACATTTTTTTTTATCTTAGACATTTAATAATGTATAGTTTGGAAAATAATGAATTGATTGAAACATTTAAATAATTATAATATGCATTATAAATAGGGCTGCAACTAACGATTATTGTCATTTTTATTAATCTGCCTATTAGTTTCTTGATTAATCGTTTTGTCTATAAAATGTCAGTAGTTTATAGTGAAAAATGCCCATTACAGTTTCCCAGAGCCCAAGGTGACGTATTCATATTGTTTTGTTTTTTTTTATCCGACAGTCAGTCCAAAAACCCAGTTCACAGACATGCATACAAAAAGCAGTAGATCCTCACATTGGAGAAGCTGTAACCAGACAATGTTCGGTATTTTAGCTTGAAAAATGATTGAAACGATTAATCGACTATAAAAATAGTTGCTGAAACATTTTATGTCAGTGGACTAATTAATGAATTGACCAAATATAATGGACAGTGACACTAGACAAACCTTAAGTAACATTTAATTTGTATGATGTATTACATTCATAAAGAGCACATAAGTAAAAGCTTACAGTCTTTAGTAGCGTTGGTCGTAGCTTACTTGATGGGTGTAGCAGACTTTTATGAGCCGTGCTGGTTCTTAATTGGCTTTGTAAAAGACCCTCCTCTCATTGGCGGGGATCTATTAGAGAAAAGCACTGACTGTCAAGATATTACCCAGAGCTGGCAGCACGCCGCCTCACATCGTCCCCACAACCGCAGGCAGCCGCTGTCCTGAGGTCTGCTTCACAAATAGTCGTAGCTTCCCACTAAAATAAGCTGTCACTTAAATACATCTTTCTGTAATCGGAGGAAATACTGATTTTTAGAAAGGAAATATTTAGCTCTTTACCTAATGTACCATAATCAATTTTAGCTCTAGACTCTTAAGAAACTGAGAGTCAGTTTTCAGCCTTTTTTGGCTCAGCTGGTGCCCTACAGACGTCATGCTGTAGCAGTGTAGAAATGTGGAATTTCCATTACTCTGATCTCTGGGCTGTGGGCTGCAGACCCTGCGATCCCACTCTGGGGGCCAGTTACAGCAAGTAACGAGACCAGGGGAACAGGGTCATAAATCCTCTCCAACTCTCCTCATTTTCCATCCTCCCTCTGTACCTCCCTTTCTTTCCTCCCTCTCTCCTTTCGCTTCCATCTTTCCTAGTCAAGCCTTCAATATATGATTTACGAAACCTAAACGCAACAATGTGAAATATTACCACATGTTTAAAATGCTTTTAGTCCAGCAAAAGTTCTGCTAAAGACCATTTACAGTTTTAATGGAAGGGGAAATGAGTTCATTGCCACCCTTACAGCACCTCTTCCCCTCCCTTTTTCTATTTGTTTATCTTCTTCATCGAGAATTTCACTCCTCTACACTCACCCCACAAATGAAAATGAATTCATATCGTATAAAGCGTTTCCATTCTCACAGCCCTTCGTTATCCCCCTTATCAGATGTGGTGTCCATTACATCTGATAGTGTGATAGAGAATAGTTTCATCTAATAATGTCGTTTGGAGTTTGGAATGAGCCAAGAAGAAACCCTTCGCTACTTCTTTCTTCCATGATACTTCACTTTTTTGTCTTCTTTGTGAGTGAGTGTCAGCGGTTTTCAGTTCTTTTTCCTCCTACGAGCGTCCGTTGTGAGCTGCACAAATATGCGCAGTCATGCACACAGCTGCAGGGTGACTGCATGTCCATCATTTTGTGACATCTCTGTGTGAGAGGGATTTCACTACATTAGGAATGAAAGTTTATTTAAAGGGATTAAAAAAAGCTGGGAAACTTGTTCCTAGAGCCAAAGTCAGGAAAAAAGAAATGTTTCCCAAAGCAGGCTTATTAGGAATTCCCTCCCATTCATATCAGTTTTGTGTCACTTAAGTAGCAGGTTTGTGAAATGTCTTTCTTTTGGGTATTTCCAAAATTTACACAGGTCTGTGTTTAAGACTCCCAAAGCTTCAGCAAGCCTGAGCTTGGCACCACCACGCACTCAGCCCCTTCATGATTAAATATCAAGGAACTCCACTTGACATTTTATTAGTCCAACAAGATGGATGAAATGGCTAGAATAAAGTAGGCTGTGTCTTTTCACTTTCCCACCAGCACTTGCCTTTCTTCTGTCCAGATTTTCTTTCCTTCCCCTCCTCTACAAGAAGTATGTATTAGGAAAACGTGATGGATTTCATTCTGAAAAGATTTTCAGTGCTGAGAAGGAAACATATTCTCGTGTCTTATACCTGATGCTCCTGTTCTCCTCCCTCTGTGTCTCAGCTCTCCCTCCCTCCCCCCTTTTCCTCCCAA
>CM022493.1:10597145-10682948 GCA_011952105.1 Coreoperca whiteheadi | reverse complement strand
TTTTTGTTTTTTTTTCTACCTCAGATCTCTTTCTGAAGGATTAACCATCTCCAGCAGTGTGTCTCTGCTGTCTTGTAGCGCTGTGTATTGTTTGTGATTTGCTCAGGCCCATCCGTGCGGCTGCTCATTTCAGCAGCCCAGCGTGACGTGGTGAATTGAGGGGGATCCACGCCGCTCCCCGCAGCCCTGGGCCACACTCATTCTCCTCACCTGAGATGGGCTGTACACACGCAGACACGCACACTCATTACTGGACTTGTCGGGGTAGCGGAGGCGGTGGGGTGTGGAACCTGAACCCGGTTTAGCTGCAGGCGTCAGCTGAGTTTTTGTGTAAAGGCATCAGGGCCATCGAGACATTACTTGAGAGGAAAAGGAAAGATAGATGCGCTTCCTCCCTGTTTTCAGAAGTTTAACACTTCAACACCCAGGAGTCCCCTCCTGTCTTCTCTCTAGCCTGAGGCATGCCAGAGGAAGTCAAAACTCTGAGAGCAGCGTTATTTCCACCTGTGCTTTCTTTTAGAAAAAACAAAAAGCCGCAATCAAGTAATTTGCAGCAAGTGCAGATGAAGGTGGAATGCTCCATGCAAAGCAATCGCTCTATTTGTAAAAGGACACAATCAAGCATGTGAGAGGACCTAAAGGAAACATGAAAATATTTTCTTTTGTTCCCTGATTCCAGCCCCCTTGAAATGACAGGAAAAAAAGGCAGGCTCATTTTGTGTAATTTCACTTTCATGTTTTCATTTTCTTGCTATATACTCTGTTGATTCGTTTTGGTAGACATTCTTATCTCGATGGCTGAAATTACATTTAATTGCAGTGTGAAAAAATGGTTTTCAGAACAGCCTGTGGGAGGAAAAAAAAAAAAAAAAAAACCCCTGCTGCGTGGCAAAGCCAAACATAAACTTTAGAAAACGACGATTGCGTTCGGTCGTACTTTGGAACCAGCATAAAAGAAAAGATGTGATTCTGTTGTTTTTGATAAAGCATAATCCCACGACTTTGTTGAAGTGTAAGGAGTGCCGAGGTCCCTGGATTTTAAGCAAGAAGCATTTTTCATGTGGGACACACCTCCAGCGGGTTCGTGACTCCTCTGGAGTTCACACAGGCAGCAGTTATGACCAGATCCTCTGACACCTGGACCCGTTTGTTATGACTTGAGCCTGTCACACTCACTGGCTCCTGATGATAAACATATGTTATCAGTCCAGTGGCGTGGAAGTGATACGTGCCTACAGGGATGTACTGTACATCTTTCTGGCAGGACGTGTGTGTGTGTGTGTGTGTGTGTGTGTGCTCTTTCTGCTGCTTATATGTAGACAATGTGAGTGTGACTGAAACACACAGGGGGAGGAGACGGAGAAACTGAAGGAGAGTGCTGGGTATTCAACTGAACAGCAACTCTGTGTGTGTGTGTGTGTGTGTGTGTGTGCGCGTGTGAACTGACTGTGCAGTGCATGGGAATGTCTGGCACGCCTCCAGAGCTATCCCACAGAGAGGGAATCCTGCTTGATGTGACCATGAATAGAAAGCCGTCCCCAGCCCCTGAACCCACCCAGGCCTTTGATGTCAGGGGGTCACACAGAGCCCTCGCAGCTCCGGGGGCACATAGTTACCCAGAACGCCTGGCAACCTCGCCATGCCAGGTCCACGGTCTGCTCTGCCCAGCCAGAAGAGAAAAAAAAAAAAAAAAAGCAGAGAAGAGGAAATTCAGATTGCATGCGAAACAAACTACTGAAATTTCCAAAATGAGTTCTTAGAATTACAAAAAAAGTTCCTTTCAAATATGCAGCCAGAGAATTCCTCTGACCCCTGATTACTTGCTCTAAGAAGGTGAAAGCCCAAAATATAATCGCTGCATCCTCTGTTTGTCGCTGTCAGTAGCTTTTTGTAAATTTCAAAAAGCCATTTTGGGTTGAGCTTTTTTTTCTGTCAATGCACGCACTTTTTATGTTGTTGAGTTTTTTTTGTTGATGTTTGCTGCCTACCGTAAAATGCCAAGACAATACAAAAAAAATGCCTCCTCTTCCTTTAACTTAATGGCAGTTAAGCAAAATGGTGCATTAATAAAGATTAATTTATAGTCGTGCATTAAGGCGCTACAATGTACCTACGGAGCCTAACCACGTAGCCGCATAGAGATACTGTGTGGGAACCTCAAGAACCTTGATTGGTCAGCTTTAGCTACTTAGTTGATAGTGAAAACAAGTCTTCAGTAACACACATCTAGCATAGCCATCTCCACCGCAAACCCTTCACTACAGTGAAGGAAACAACGTGCTGTAAATGTGGCGACTGCACATAATAGTCTCAAATTCAGTAATAGAACAAGGTGGACCTTCCTCCGTTGCATCGTGAGTTAATGAAAGACTAAGACGGAAGGCAGGCTGGATCTAAAAGTAAAGTAGGCTCAGTTTGAACTGCTGCTGTAATTGTCGTTACTAATGTGGAAAATGAAGTCATTGGAATGTACTTCAGTGGCAGAACTTAATGAAGACTTTCCCAGCGAATCATTAGGAACCCAGAACACATCTACCTTCCTCTGTTTGTGTCTGTCTCTCGGCCTCTGTCTGTCTGTCTTCTCTCTTTCCCCTTGTCTCAGCTCCCTTTCCTCTCTCCTTGGGTCTCAGCTGGCTCTGTTCCTGTGGCCCTTTGATCTCAGTGAAAGGGTTTGGAGCTTTAAAGTGCTTCTGTTTCCGCTGTCAAGAGCCCCTCTCTTCCTCCTCGCTGGTTTAGGCTTTCAGAGCGGTGGCTGCCTTGTGCTGTGGCTGGGTGGGTCGGGGTTGGGGGGGGGGAGGGGCACGGCACAGGTTTCTATGAGGTGGTGAGATTGAGGTGAGGTCGGAGGGGGAGTGCGTGTGTGATGCTGTCAGCCTCGGTCAGGACAGGACCTGACTGATCCCAGTTCCGTCCAAAACCCCAGTTCCCACCTCACTCAGCCCCCTGTGGCCACAGGTGCAACGTGTCAAGGAAGACGGGTCTACATGGGTTTAACCTACAACCATATATTTTTGTACTACCTCTTCTGACGATATATTTCATATATAGGAGGACATGATTTTCAAACTGTTGTACATCCTTCCAGTATAAAATCATCACCTAGAAATATAGTGCTACCTTGCTGCAATAGTGTAACAAATTAGATCAAGTCAAAGTAATTAATGAAGTCTGTTAGGCAGGAGGATATTTTTGTGTTTCCCAAAATTAAGACCACATTTCCCGTTTCTGTTGCTTCCTTTTGCGAAGTTGATGTCACTTTACTGAAGAAGATAAAGATGTTGGAAGTATTTCTGTTGTCTTTCACTCTCTGTTATCTTGGTGATTCTTAATGGCGATTTATCAAGTGTCAGTATTAATTAAGTAAATATGTATCAAGCTTAAATGCTACAAGTGGGTTTAATATAACTTCTATTGGACTTGGTTGGTATTGTGACTCTCAGTTTTAATGTTTTCTCTTTTTCAAATCTCCTTCTTGGGCCACTCCAGCAGCTATGGATGGAAAAATGATGGTCTATGAACTTTCACAGTTGCTGGATTATTGGATTTGGACTCACCAATTTCCTGTGCCCTTCTGTGAAGTACACACCAAGAAAGCTTCCTTTTTTTTTTCATGCGCAACCATTTCATGCTCGAGCTAAAACTATTTTGCAAAGCATGGTTCCTGTTTTAGCAGACCGCTGTGTCAATACCACCAGGTCTAACTGCTGCACCACAATGATACCTTCTGTCCTAAGTGAAGTCATCAACCTTCACCGCAACTGTGTGTTTCTACTGCAGCTTTCACCGAAAAATGTATTAGTGTTGATATAACCTTGTTCCAAACAAAGATTCAAGGCCTGTTTACATGAACATACTCCCCTCCATAAAACCTCAAACTCTTTTGGGGGCATATTTACACTTGGCAAGTGTATATTCATCCGGTGAAATAAGATGACAGTTTAAAGTCCACAGACCACCCCATGTAAACATGCAATGTCTTAAAGAGGCGCTGGCTGGTTTAAGCAAGGCCACGTGAAAGGAAATGGCTTCCATATGTCAGGAGCTCAGTCTTTCCTTGTGCCCTGTTTGCAGGATGTCTTCTTTGAGGGTTAATAGGAATTATAAACCTAGGAAGGGAAGTAGAGGAGTGAAGGAAAAGTTTTTTCTCCGGTAAGGCAGAGAAGCCTGCAAACCCTGCGGTACAGCTTTGATGTAAATCTTAAATCAGGTGTAACTAAGACGCTACTCCTCCGGCGCACACCGACTCGCACATCAGCACACACACGGGGTGAACATTCCTGCACACACACTGCACGTTGTCAGATTACTTCCTTTCGTCATGTTGATTAATGCATACTGGCAGATGCTAAGACGATCCCGACCCTGCGGAGAGCAGCTGAACACGGAGGATCGGACACTCTCTTGCGTTTTCTCTCGCAAGTACAGAGACACACCACACTCCTCCAAACCATCCATCTCTCTCCTGTCCTCCACAAATCCCCTCACACCTGGCTCTGCACCCCTTGAGACCTCTTTTTCTCTCCTCCTTCTCCAGCTCCCCCTTTCTCCTAACTCTTCTCGGCCCACCCTTCCCTCCCAATTCATAGTCCATATCTGCACGCGTTCCCTGCTTCTCCTCCTCCTTCTGACTACTGTTCATGCTCTAACTGCCTTCCCTCCCTCTCGGCAGCCCCCCCCTCATATCCACTCTCCGCACCTCTCTCCCTTCCCTCTCTTCTCTTCAAACGTTTCTTTCCCTTTTCACCTTTCAACAGGCGGAATTATAACTCCTGATGCCACCATCTTCCTACCAATCAACATGTGTGCTCTTCTTTCTTTTGTTTTCTGACCACCTCTTTTTTTTCCCCTCAGTACACCGTGCATTCCAGTAGGGCTCTGTTCTTATTCGCAGAGTTAATTGGAAAAACAAGGCAAGCAGAGGCATTTAGCCAGGGTCAGTGTGGGGAGATGCAGCCAACGCATGACAGGGTTAATCAGTGTCATGGCAGCCAGAGTGGGTGTCTGGCTCTCCTCAAACAGGCATGCTGAGGGCCAGAAGAGGGGAAAAAAAGTCATGACATTTTTCTACCTTTCCTTCTGGGGTCTTATTTCTATATGGTTATTAACATTATATGCAGCCATTTCAGGGACACAGAAATATTTGTACCATATACTTTGCCATTAAATGGACCCTTGTACATCTGGGAATTTATGCATTTTTAAATGTATTCAACATGTTTCTGTTTCTATACATTTTTTTCTTCTGCTATCAATGACAAAGCAGTATTTGTTTTGTTTTTTTTTGCGTTTCCCCTCAGCCGCATGTGTACGTGTGTGTGAGCTGCTTGGTCAGCCATGTGACATCAAAGTGCGCATCACTGTGTTGTGATCTGTGTAAATGAGGCATGTAATGGTGGCGTGTGGGCACATGACTTGCTTATCATAAGCACTCTGTCATACACCTGATTTGAAGTGCACAGTTGCCCTCAGCATGGCTTGCTAGGTGTGGAGGAAGTAAAACAATTTCTCATTAATCTTTTTGACAGGAGACGTGCAGAAACACACCAATAAAATGGAGGCGGAAAAACAAATTCCATGACCATTGTGTTGCAATGTTGGATAGGATCCCTTAATCTGTCACCTTTGCACACTTTAACAATGAGGTTTTACTGAGATTCCTCTCAGGACTTCCCTCCTGAGAGGGCTGTTGTCTTTTTCACATACACCTGCTTCAGCATCATTGAGAGACATGTTGTCGCACACTTGAACACAGTAAAAGCCTTTAAAACCCTCCCATAGCCCCTTTGGGCTCATTACAGAAAGGCTCCTGAAGACAAAGTTTGTATGTGTGAATGCCTGCGTACGCATATGTCTGTGTGTTTCTGTGTCTGTCCTCGTGTGTGTGTGTGTTGTTTCCACTCCTCAGTGCTCATTATATGCACTGGCCTGAGCTCTTTCATTAGGGAGGCTGTGAAGTGGAGGGACGGAGGGACCGGTAGGGGATCAGGGGAAGGGGCGGAGGTCGTAATTGGGCTGTTCCGCACCCCTGGCCTTGCTCAAGGTCACTATGAGTATAACTCTAGGCCAGGTCTCCCACTCTTTCTTCCCCTTTCTCCCGTCTTTTCCCACCCTTTTCCATCGCTCCTCCTCCTCCTCCTCCTCCTTCTCACCTCCATATTAAACCCCCACTCTCCCGCCCTCCTTCGTTCATCCTCTCCTTCTCCTGGGGTCTTTTGTCACAGTAGACTGGTCCACTGGGGAGCCACAGAGAAGTGGAGGGGCTAATTCAGTCTAATCTCTTAGCCCGTTAATGTCTGGCTGATATGTGGATTTCTCCACATCCTCAGGGGAAGGCCTTTGTGGTGAAGGCCATCATTATGAAGTTTCCTTGCCCTCCTAGCCAATTATAAGAAGGGAGAAAAAAATTAGTTCATCTCCAACTTGGCTCATAAGAAGTTTTCTTGATTGTTCTCAACTTTATTTCACATCTCATACCATAGAGACAATTCAAAGTTTTTGATAAAAAGAATAGCCTGATAGTGCTCATCTTTTCTATTTAAAGAAAAAGATTGTGCCTCTTGTGTGAAATCTTGCTGAAGGATTTCGTACAACATTGTATCCGTCATGTGCAATTCTGTACACGGTTTCAGCTCAAAGCCAAGTTTGAAGCCATTTGAGTAAAGTGGTATAGCGTTGCTTGTCTGGCGCTGGCCAGCGGTGAGCTCGGTCTACCGTTTCCCTCTGATTAAGACACAGTGGTGAAAGCTGCCTTTGATCTGAGGAAATGTCTGCGTAGGGAGCAGTTGGAATGCAGTGCTCTACTCTCTGCCTTGCAGATGGAGAGAGCGCGATAGTGTCACAGTCCATTTGTCAGGCCTTGCCACTGCCAGTCCACCCACGGTAGTAAAGTCTGGATGGTCGGAGCCTGTCAGGCCTAATGAAATGAGCATGACTTGATCCTATTGAAATTGTGGAGTCAACTGGTTTATTGATGTTTTGTTTACACAATGTTGGTGACACAATAGCTTAATCAAATCAGAAGATGTTATTATTCCACATGTGGTGACTTAATTCGTCGGATTGCCGACATCAAAATGTTCAGCTCATCGGGAAATTTATGTTGTGGCTTAACTTTTAAATAGCTTTTATGATTGTTTAGTATCATCCAGCAATCATGCATTGTCCTTAGTAAATGTGAGTGAATGCTTTAAGTTTGTAGGACATTTAAGATATGTATTCATGCTCTTTCTATACTTTCTTCTCTGTGTGCCTCCGCAGGCCTCCTGGGCTAGCGGGCAGTCCAGCGTTCTCCGACATCTCCCTCATCCGGATCTCGCCCCAGCGGAACCCCTCTGTGGGGGCGGAGTCGCCCTTTCACCCTCCGCATCCCTACATCAACCCATACATGGACTACATCCGCTCACTCCACAGCAGCCCGTCCATCTCTGTTCTGTCAGCCACCCGGGGCCTCAGCCCTGCAGATGGTGAATAAAGTGAAACATACACCGACGCACAAGGAATGACGCATACATACACTCACAGCACAGATGCACACTCAGCACACACGGACATCTGCAAGCAACCCAGGCAGAAATGGCCAACAAAGCCTCAATAGACCCTTAAAAATGATATTTGAAATTGATTAGTGAGGTTTGATTGCTAATAGCAGGAATCTTGATTCTCTGTATCGGTTTAATTCCTGAAATTGTGTCGGGTGAGAGGCAAAAAGATCCATCCTTACTTAGGACCCAGGGATTGGTGAGATGTTATCTGAGTGAGGGAAGCGCGTAGACGGGAGTATTATGAGTGCAATCTGTGTGGGTGGGAGCGCAGGTCGGAGGGAGGCTAATCCTTTTGATCTGTGAGTCATGTCAGAGACCTCTGAAGGATGCGTCAGTGAGCGGCAGGGTCACGTACAGTGACAACGCACACACCGAGTCAGGGTCGGATTCAAGTTCGGGATTGGGGGGCTGGGGGTCGGTTCTTATGGTGTCCTACAGGGAGCATTTGTTCCCTAAGATCTCATGATGGATTTCTGAAATTGATTAAAGTGGACACCAGAACCAGTTGAATTATACAAAAAATTGATACAAAATATCAATGTTAAAAGCTGTAGAAAGGGAGAAGTCACACTATAATGAATACATTTTTTAGCAGCTTAGTGTCATGTGATGAAAAGATTGGTAGCATTTAAATGATGTGATTTTAGTATTTAGTAGTGCTGAAATGAGAAATTGATTCATCAATTTGTTGGTTTTATGTCTTATATTTAGGAAGAATTCCCACATATTTTCTGTTTCCAGCTCTGCAAATGTGAGGATTTGCAGTTTTTTTTCTTTTCTTTTTTTTGGTTCTCTATTTAAAATTGAATACGTCACCTTGGGCTCTTGGAAAAACGTTATTTGTTTTTATGGACTAAATAATTGAGTGGTTAATTGCAAAAATTAGATTACAGCATAATTAATAATGAAAATAATAGTTGGTTGCAATCCTATTGTAGTATTTTCAGTTAGTTTTTTTTAAGATTAAGCCAAAAAAAATAAATAAAACTGTACCAGCCAAAGGTCAAAATCACTACAGAATCTTAGCCAAAAAAAAAGCAAAACTGTTGCGAATGACCACGGCATAAAAAGTATGCTTATTTGCCAAATATCTACTTTCACCTTAAAGATTTTGAAATGGTGTGAAGACCCATTACAGCCGTCATGTCGTCGGCCATCAAGCTTTTGCCACTTCAACAGCAGCGACCCACTTTAGCTCCCCACCTTGTGTTGAAGTGTATTTCTGAAAGGGCAGATTGCAGGGACACCAGCACACTCGACTTCGTCTCATCATTAAAAAGCTGTGTCCTAAGTGAGGACCAAGAGTCTCTGCTTGCAGCCTCACTCAACCCCTCTCCGGCTCTTCTGCACTCCAACATCGCTCTTTGCAGCAGGAAGTATATACCCACGCTCCTACTCTCTACCCTCCAATTTTTCATTACCACAACATAATGTGCTCCAGTCTCAGCTTGCTTTAAATCAAAATAGTTTCTCCAACCTACCACATGATCCCCTTTCAGTTCATAATGCTGTGAATTGTGAATGAGGCACCTAATTAGTCCTTTAATCAATCCAGTGATTAATTAACCCATCAGCTTTTGTGTTGTTAGTATATCACCGCGCTTACAGGGAGCCTCCTTCTTCAATATGCAATTTTTTTCCACCAAAAAGTACATTTGAATAATGATGAATTAATTAACAGAATCTAATGGAGATTTAAAGTGGGTGGGATTTAGTGCCACCCTCTTGCTGCCACACATTTGCTTTCACATGTTTTTTTTTTTTTTTTGTTTTGTTTTCTTTGCTCCTCCCTCACAATATTTCTCTCTTTTCTATGTGAGATGGGGTTCAGAGGTAGGCTTGCCCCTGATCCTATTGTAATGCTGAAGGAGCACCCGGTGGCTCACCAAGTCCTGAGCCAAGTCTCTGGCTTCTCCACGTCGAGTGCCACACTGACAGCTCTCCCCAACTCCCCCCTTTTTGCCCCCAGGAACGCGCTCGGATGCCAGCATTTCTGATTTAGTTCTGAAGTTCTGCAAAGCCCTTTTTTTGAGCGTGGATACTGAATGGGCCATATTATGGTTGAATGCAAAAGCAAAGCTAAGGCGGAACAGTGGAGACAATTAAGAACCCCCCCCCCTTTTCACTGAAGACATAATACCCAGATCGAATTAATTTAGAATTTTTTCTTATATTCATTCAACCAGTCATGGATGCATATTGCAGGCATACAGGCCAGCCTTAAGAGGAAATCTCCTCATACAGTGTTTCTTTATTTATTTTCCCTTTATTTCGTCAATTGGGGGGGAAAAAGAGCTGCAGCACTCTGTGGGTCTGAACCGATTCTATATTTGCATCCAAAACCACACTGTTAGTCTTTTCCCTCCCTCTTTCTTAGAATATTTGCATAAGGAAGCCCACCACCAGATGTTTATTTTTAGGCTACGGTTCAAGGACTTACAACACTCTACTGTATAACTACGGGAATGAGTTGGAAAAGAGAGGCATTTTGAGAAAGCGAGAGAAAGTGAAGTGGAGGCAGAATCGTTTGCTGTATCTTTATGCATGCAGATATATCTGGGCAGATTTAGGCCTTTTGTTTTCCTATAGAGTTTAAGGGTGCACAGTCGAGGAGCACGTTGCATATCTGCAGACTGCAGCCCTGATGTGTACGACACACAAGCACCATCTCTGGCAAAAGATGTGTCAGCCCACATACTCTTACCACACACACACACACACACTCTCCAAAGTGATTGAGGAACGGTAAGAAAAGAGAAAAGGCTGTTTTAAGAATTGTATTGTAAGACAATCAGTTATGCTGTGCTTGCTATGAATGCATCCATCAAACACTAATGCACACTCACTGGAATCTCTGAGGAAGCATCCGGTAATCCCCAGTGAGGCTCTCCACTTCAGGTGATGCTCCCTGTGCAGCTGTTTTGCTTAACTTGATGGTGTTGCTAATGTGCTCATTACTGTTCTGCTGAACTGATTATCATCTAATGTAAATGAACGCAGGTTTATAATGCAGTGCAGGTGCTCTCTCCTTTGTGTTTTTCTCACTGCCTACTTCTACTTCTTTTTCTTTCTTCCATATCTACCTTTGTTTCTCTACTCTCTCTTCTTCAAATACTGCCTCTCTACCTACCTGTTTTCAAACGTTTCCTTCCATGCATTCTCTTCGTCTCCTCATTGGTCATCTTCACTTTTTCGTTTACCTCGTTTCCTCTTTGCTGACCTGATCGTTCTCCTGCTCCAGCCCCTCACACAGGTCTGACTACAGCCGAGTACTACCACCAGATGGCTCTGCTGGCGGGCCACCGTAGCCCGTACACGACCGACCTGCTCCCCTCTGTGGCGTCCACAGCCGGCGCCAGCAGCGCCAGCGCCCTGCACATGGAATACCTGCAGGCAATGGAGAGTAAGTCTGCACTGATCTCACACATGACTCATGACAGATAGCACAGTTTATGACCCACACAGGCGCCCATTTCTGAGCGTCTCAGGAGTGCTGATCTTCCATATACATGAGATCTGAAACTGATCCACTGTCAGCAGTTCTCAGTTCTGTGCGAGATTTACAGACCATGGGAGTTTTCTGAACATAACCTTGATAATGCCAAGCTCAGGTTTATGAATATAATAATATCGTTCATTTTGTTTTATTTATAGGGGCCAGTTTTGTATATCGTGGCTGTCGCTATGAAAACAAAGTATCTCCAAATTGTCACCTTTTCATGAGCTACAGTAATAAAAACAGCCCTGTTTTCAGCTTTGTAACAATGCAACTGTTTTTCAGATAATCCAGTAGGTTTTTAAATGGTTTATTTAGCGTAAGAAATTGCAGAAATTTCTCAATCCATAAAGGAATCTGTTATTCTTCATTTAAAACAAACCCCAAAAATTCAAGATCACCAAATTTGGAGATCATGGTTTTGCAGTGGACAGCAACAATTAATTTGGTGAGTTCTTTAATATATTCCGTTAAGCATTGATATGCAGATCGACGTCTAGATCAAATCCAGGCTAATATGGTTAAATCAGTAGATGTTTACACATCTAGGTGACATATAACTGTTGTTTCAACAGCATTTAAATCACTATATTTAAGTGTGTGGTATATCCTAACTACACATTGAAATGCAGTTACTGAAATCATGATTAAACAACAGTTTTAGGTAAAGACATTTAGAAAACTGGATTTTTCAACCAGATGTAGCCCAGTCGGTGGAAACACACCCACCAAATCCATGGCTACTGGGATTCCACCTTAAAGTATTATGAGTGCATACCTTCACATTATAGCATGGGTGGCCCTAATGGGAATTCAACCTCTAAAATGTACCTTTCCAGTACACCTTGATGAGAAGGGACCTGCAACTTTACTGTGACATGATTTAAATGAGCTATTGTCTTAATGTGTTGGGCTCAGGACTGTGTGCAGAGGACTTATGCTAATGAGTTATTTTAAAGTGTAAATAGGAAATTAAATGCACACTGAATCTTAGAAAGGTCAGACAGCCTCACCCCACTCCCTTTGATGAGAATGTATTTAGTCGGGCAGACGCCGCTTTCATGGAAATCCGGGGTGAAGTTCCCCCGATTCCTCTGAACAAACTAATTAAAACTAGCCAAACTTGTGCGGGTATCAGAAAATTAATTGCTATTAAGTGGGAATTGGAATGTCCCACCATTCATCACTGGAGAAATCCTTTCTTCTGTGTCACATTTTAAGATTAATAGACTGAAACAAAACAATTAGGGCCAAATTTAAGTGGAGATGCGATGCTCCTCACTTAAAAAAAGCCTGTGATCATTGCTGGTAATAACTCATCATGTTTCAACAATGTGTGTTCCAACGTCTGAAAAATTAACACTTTAAAGCTTTGTTGAATTTCCGAAAAAAAACATACAAAGAGCAGAGTCTATCAAGAGGCTTTCGCTGATAATCTAGGCTACAATGTTACTGCGGCTATTTTAGTCTATTTCACATCAGTGTAATTGCCTTCAGTGAGAGTAGTGCTAATGAAACAATGGGCCTGTCCTGCCTATTTGTGCTTTAATGGGCTATTGTCTGTGTGCATACTGCCTAATTAGTGCCATAGCGCCCATAGATCACAATACTAAAGTCTGTATATGTGGTCTTTATTAGTTCATTTTACTTCTGCTATTTTTTCTATTCCTCTTGCATTTTTCTCATTAATAGGTTCACTTTTAATAACATTTTGAACACTGGAACTCATGTTTGATACAAACAAACCATTTTTATTGTAGTTATTGGTTATACTTCTTGAGCTGTAATTTCAGGAGATTGCCAATAATTGTATCTGTTCTGCAAAAATTACTACTAACACTTCCAGAAACAAGGAGTGACGCCTAATATATATATTGAAAATTAATTATAATCTGGACAGTCTTATATTCACACTTCTGCCCTCCCCTGTGATAGCGTCCCTCTCAGGTGGCCTCAAGGCATGTCGGCGAGTTTTGGAACCAGCTTTTATTTCCAGCGCTGTCAGTCCGGCCTGTCTAAACCCTCCCTGGCCACGAGAATTAATGACGCGGCACGTAACCAGCAATCCCGTCCATAAATCAAGAGGAAATTAGAGGGACAGTCCTGCTACGAGCCAGGACGCTTCTCTCTCTGTCTCCCCGGTTCGCCGATTTATCATTTGGGCTGCACATTAATAAACACCACTCCCATGAGGCTTTGCAGTGGTGGGACGCTGGCCCTGCTGTTGAATTGGGAGAATTCACTTGTGGTGGAGTGTCAGGTGTGTCAAATTTTAGATGTAGAAGGTTGGACTTGTCCAAACCAGGCGGATAAAGGATGATTGTTTTTGCAGGATTATATTTATTGTTCGAGCTGAATGAAATAGTAAAAAATCAGACATGTTGAGGCGCGCCATGTGACCGACTACATTATATATAGTAATTATGTGGGCTCAGGGATTTGTATTTGTATATGTTTGCCACCCCTCCAACACCCCCTCCAACACAGACATAAAAAAGATAGATTTTCCATACAATGACAATGTAAAGGGGGTGTTACTCGCAATACAGCTTCATGCCATAGTTGAAACTCAGGCCTACGTATGCCAGAACACCGCGGCTGCCACCACAGAGGCATCCACACACACACATTCACATCCACACACTGTGATTACCATGTGAATGGAGCATTCTGTAATCGTTGGATGTGTCAAACGAGAGATGGAGCATTTACGTTTGGGAGATGGATGGATTGTGGGGGACGTAAATATGGAGGGGGGTTATCGGGGCTGCGTAAGCTGGTTTTGTTTGCCTTTTATAAAATAACTCAAAATGTTTTATTTCCAAGTCTTGAGTCACAAAGTCATTGTGTCAGTTCATGCACAAAGCGCGACATCCCCTCAGCTCTTTCCCCCCCCTCCTTCCATCTCCTTCTGTTTTTCCCTGTCTTGTTTGTGACATCTCCATGTGAAAAGACAACAAAAGTCATGTTTTAATCTCTACCCGTGGCTCATTGTATGTGCAGAGAGAATGGTTGTGCCGTTTCCGCCTTTTACCTTTTCAAACCCTCTTTCAGTATTTCCAGTCAACACTGATTGCATTTGAATAACGAGTCAAATTGGACTTGATTAAATATTACCATACACAGTCAGAGCATTTCTCCAACATAAAAGGCATGTTTTCTCATGGATGAAATGCAAGCAGTGCATCAAGTGACAGCTGAACACTCATTCAGATGAGCCTTTTGTCTGATGATTGACAAAAATGTCATCTGTTGGGGTTAGATTAGGTTAGAGTTTGGATGAAGTCAAACAGAAAATCATGTCTAAAACAGCGAATGCTCTTTTTTGATCTGTAACTAATTTGTAGGAAATTAGCTGATGCTCTTCTCTAAATAAACATGGAATGAGGGAGCAGATAAGGATTCATTTACACTTTTACAGGGCATTTGAACCTTTCCGTTTCACAGCAGCCACTTGGCAGTCATTTTTTTCTAGTACCTTACTCTGATCTCCTTCTCTCTCCTCATCCTGCAGACTCTCGTTTCTCGAGCCCGCGGCTGCCATCGCGGCCCAGCAGGAAGCGCCCCCTTCCTATCTCGCCCCTCTCTGAGCACAGCTTTGACCTGCAGACCATGATCCGCAACTCGCCCAACTCTCTCGTCACCATGCTCAACAACTCTCGCTCCAGCTCCTCAACCAGCGGCTCCTACGGGCACCTCTCTGCTGGAGCCATCAGGTAATTTTCCTGCTTGAGTTGTTATTATTATTATTGTTATTATTTTTTTTGGTTATCTTGGATTAGGCTTGGCACTTCTTTAACAGAAAGCCTGCATTACAAAATGTGGGGTTTGAAAGAACTGAGCTTTGTGGAGGTCTAATGAAGTTGCATTATGGGAAATGTAGGATCCAGTGTTTCTGGAGCTTGACCCATAACATGGACTAAAAATCTGAATATTTCAATCTGTGCTGCTTCTATTTTGAACATTCTTCTTTTTTTTTTTTTGTTTGTTTTTTTAAATCTAGCTATTGTGAGTCCCCAGATGTTATGGAAGTGCAATACAAAATCACTGCATTACCCCTTTAAAGTTATAAAAAAATAACTCTTATCCTGGCAAGATGTCTTTCAGGAGCTTTGATTGATTGTGTTTCTCTCAAGGTGGTCATTCAGGGACTGAAATGTGCCAATGATAAATGAAACAGCAGGATCTCCTTGGGGGGAATGATTGGTTGATTTTTCATACAGCAGACTTGTAGTGCAGATACCCATCGGGATGGCAAGATAATATTTCTCTAATTACAATGCACTCTTTACCATTTGTGTGTGAGTAAGGGGGAAAGCAAGTGTGTGGAGCGAATGAGTGTGTGTGTGTGTGTGTGTGTCTATGTGTGTATTGTCCATGTCAAATCCCCATGTGGGTGACGATCTCCCAGCCAGCCTGCCTCCCCGGCGGCTCGTGTCAGTCATTCGGCACACCTCATGGAAACATCACATACATCACGCCTCGGTACCAAAGGAGAGCAAAGCGAAGAAAAAAGGAAAGAAGAGAAAAGGGAAAAGGAAAGATCCATCGCCCCACCCACAGCCATTGATCAGCGATCTGTAAGAAGAGCCTGATCAATCACGCTGCACGCTCAGCCACTGTCCTAGTGACAGGACCCAAATAGCCAGAGCCAACAGACTGATGAGTGATATGACAAGCGGATGGGCCCCCAAATGTGTCTCGGTCCATTGATTTCCACTCGGCTCGTAATAAGATCAGCAGACATATGGGTCGCAGCGAGAGCGAAGCGTCAGGGCTCAGGATAAATGGAGGCCGCTGCTGTCGAGCCACACAGATCTGTGTTTATCTGGTGGTTCACCAGCGGTTATACAGACCCCAGAGGGGGTTTGGTGGCTTCTGGGATTTTTAGGATAAACAAAGTTAGCTCAGGTTGAGGGTAAATAAACAGAGGAAACAAGTCTGTTGCAGGACCTGGGAATTAATTTTGCTTTATTTACATGGCTATACGACACACTCCGGATTGTTTATCATCTGTATAATTTGCCCAGTGGAAGAATGACATACTGCCTTACACAGACCACATGATAATTCACTGTGTGTTAACAAGCTGAACATTCATTGGCAGGGATTTGCCGGCAGCCCCGTGGTTCCAGCATTACCACACCATCTCCTGTCAGATTGTCCTCAGGGAGGAGGAGCTATCCAGAACAATCCATTTATTCACTGTCTTCCCTCTTTTTTTGCCTCATTGCCTTTGCAACTGATGTTTTAGTGAAGTTGTAATTTAGTTTTATGATTGTTTTACCCAATATAACTGTTCAGCCTTTCCCTCTTCTGCTCTCTCAAGCCCAGCGTTAAGCTTCGCCTACCCTCCAACCCCAGTGGCTTTGCACGTGCACCAGCAGCTGATTGGCCGCCAACCCATAGTGGGCTCTGCCTTTGGCCACAGTCCGCCCCTCATCCACCCGTCGCCGGCCTTTGCCACCCAGAGGCCCGTACCTGGCATCCCCCCCTCCGGGCTCAGCGCCAGTGAGCGATCAGCCATCTCCAACGACTCCTCACAGGTGAGAGCCGCGGCAGGCGCCTGTGTGATTCATCATCACAGGTAATAGATAGCGGTGTTGCATGCCAGCCACATCTCAGCGAAATGCAGCAAGCTAACATGGTACAGGCAGGACCCCCCCTCCGTGCGCTCATCTCCGGGGAGTTTCCTCCTACTTGTGTTGTCTCTTGCTTTTAGACTGCCGAGCACAGCGCAGAACGTGCCTGCAGCAAACAACAAGGGGCTTGTTAGCATAGAATCCCACTGCTGACTCCATTAATCACTAGAGAGAGAACAAGGATATAGAGAGGGAATATTGACATGGATGGATGGATCCAAAGGGGCTTTTTCTCTCCTTCTCAACCCTTACTTTATGTGCGGGCCCACTTTTGAAGTAAATATTCAGTGTTTATTACCCGTCCTCCCTGCTGTTTCCCATTGCTCGAATTCTGTGTTATCGCGAATGAGGCCTCATTCAAATTGGGCACACCAAAATTGCCTTTTCCTTCTCCTGAATAAACAGAATATTGCTTTGGGGCCACAGCCGAATCTCCTATGTTTCATCTAAGATTGGGCAAATGTTTTATATGTTATGTAGACTGACCGTATCGCACAACTCCTGTCAAAAACATCAACATTAGTAGAGTAAACATTTTCAGGAAAAACCAAGGAAACTTGTATCCTCTTCCAGAACCTATTGGTAATTATTTTATTAATGTGAGCTTGGTATGTAACAAGAATTCCCCCTAGGGGAGAATTTAAGCCTGGGCCAATGTCAGGTCATCCATTGGTTCAGTGAAGGGTTCATTGAATTGGTCCATGAGTTTGTTTTAATTGCAGTGATTATAGGCGCTAATGTGATACAGTGAATTGCATAGTTTTTCATTTGCGCAGTTACAGGTCTTGGCTGGGACTGAGGATACAGAAATCGTTATGGTGCAACCACAGTTGTTTTTTTAGCTTCATTAAGTAAATGATTAATTGACTTATAAGAATCACATGCATTTTTAATGATATTATAGAGGATAATATTAGAAAGTCAGTAAAACATCAAATTGAATCATCTATATAGTCAAGTTCATGTCATGGGAAGCTTGAAATGATGAAATGTGTTTTTTTTTGTTTTTTTTCAACAGACCAAACCAACAAGTGAATCTGCAGTGAGCAGCACAGGAGACCCAATGCACCACAAACGCTCCAAAATGAAACCAGAGGAAGAGTTGCCGAGCCCAGGCGCAGTGAGCGTACAGGTGAGGATTGTCTACATTTTTCAGCAATACAAAAATATATTTCAATTACTGGCTCCATAGGATATTTTTCAGCTATCCACATTCTGGCAAAAAAAGTATCACAGTGCAAACTGGTTGGTAAATCTCAGACTTCACTAGATGGTTTTTATTTTTAGATTTTCCACTAGAATGGAAAAGCCCATATAATGGCTGGTCACCTGCCAAAAGTGGCCGCAACAATAGACAAGCTTACCAGCCACAGTTTGTATTTATTTATCTGCATATGGCTGTTTCTTGGTGTTAGTTCCCACCCCGCTCTTATCCGTCGCTGTTTCCGAAGCTAAACAATTCATTGATCTTTGGGAGACTAGAAGGAAATTGTTTTTGCTTTTGGTTAATCAAAATTTTAAGTGGCTGGAAAAAATGAAAGAGAAATGTGATAACAGTAAGTGTTTGCATCTGCAGGGAAAACCTTATTAGAGTCGATATTCAGGCAGCTGCAGATTCAGCCTGGGGTGTGTGGTGGAAGCCCAGGCTCTCCTGAATTAGCCCGCACCAAGTCTCTGCTCCACTCAGCCACCTAACTGTGACAGTGAAATATGTCTGGGCTAATAGAGCAACCTACAGCAGGAAAAGGGGGTTAGATTCCTCAAATACTCACCCCTGTCCTGTCGTATAACAACCCCCAAATACAGAACAGGGCTTTCAGCGCTACATTTCCGCTCTCGACACTTTTCTCTCAGGCAGCCGAACAAGGCCAGATTCATAGAGGCACAGTGGCTGAGACCTGTAACCAAATCATTGGTGGCTGCGCCTTTCATGTAAACCAGCAGGGCTGTAAAAAATGACTTTTATGACAGATGTGACAGGACTGATGTTGGGGAAAGGAAAGCAGTTCCTGTAGCTTTTATGCTCTTATGTCAAGCCTGGTGTTAAGTCAGTTTATTTACATTATTTTCATTACATTCTTTTGCTCGGTGTATTGCTTGTTGAACTAGAACTTTTTCACTGTTGTTCCTCAGGACCATCCTGATGGGATGACCCTGGTGAAGGAGGAAGGGGACAAGGATGAGAGCAAACAGGAACCAGAGGTGGTTTATGAGACAAACTGCCACTGGGAGAACTGTTGCCGCGAGTTTGACACGCAGGAGCAGCTGGTCCAAGTGAGTAGCACACACACAAAAGTAGTCACATTAAACGCTTATTTAAAGGCTAACTCCAGCACAGAATGTTTGATTGTCCACATAAAGCTGCCCCCAGCATTTCTAAGCAACTCCAAAAGGCAGCTCAGAAATCCTATAATGGTATAGTAAATTGCGCACAGAATATTTATTTTTTAATGATTTAGAGAGTTCAGAAAATGGAACAAGAAGGGCAAAACATCTCTGAAACTGGCTGTTTAGCAGATGGTTTACATTTCACTCTTTACTTACGATTCTTCACTTCCTGTGGGCAGAGAAGTGTTCACACCTGATCCCGGTTGTTCTTCAGGACCAGAGTTTCTTGTAGGGAAACGCAGGGACACAACAGGGTGTTTACAGCTGCAAGATGGGTGAAGACTTACATCAAAGGCTTTCCCGGTGCAGCTCCGAAAAACCAAAAACTACAATGTCTTTTGGTTTGTATGCTGTGAGAGTTTTCAGTGTTGCCTTCCTCAAGTTCAGTAGATCCCAGCAACATCAGCTGCAGCTGTACTATTCTGCACAGTGCCTACTATCAGGCCACAACTCCTGCCTGCGAGTCGGTGCAGCAGCAACCTACAGTAGAGTCAGAGCTGCCGGCGTTGACTGATACCGCTGCTGGATGATGCTGATTGGTTCCATGGACGGCGGTAATGGGCTCAAAAGCTGGAGAGCACATCTCACAGCTGAATGGGGCTCAATGATTTGGTGGGTTAAGCCTCCCAGAGTCAGGATGTGAGCTCTGTGTACAACACTGGACCGGCCCTGCTCCTGTCTGCTATCAGAACTCTCACACAGCCCGGGAGATGGATGGCTCTCATCGTATTGCGCCAGCGGGTTCACTGTTAAGCTAAATATTAATGACATTATGGTCGTGTCGCCCCCACTACGGCTACTTACACTGAAGCTATTAGCTCTGCTGCTCTCTCGCGGCCTGTGAACCGCTCACCCATCAGCCAACGGAGAGAGCTGACTGAAGTTGGAGAAGTGGTGAAAATACACCAATATGATGCCGTGAACAAGGGACGCTGGAGTGTGCACAGACACACACACACACATGAAACACACGTCAACACACATCTGATAGAAAGATCCTCAGCTCTCCACAGCTGTCTATTTGCTGTCTTGACATTGCAATCCTCAGCCGTGGTGGTAACCCCTATCTATAATTGATATCCTCAGCGCGGAATGGGCTGCCTCCAGTGTTTGAAGGGCTCGGCTCAAAGGTTGAGCATCTTGACAACTTCTTGCCCCTGTTTCAGGGGGTGGGATGAGTTAAGGTGGTGGGAGAGGAGGGGAGGAGGGCTTCTTAATAGAGGAAAATCTTGCTCACATCCTCCCTCTACTCTAGTCACACCAGGTGGCCATCTGTACAAAACAATGTCCTCTCATTCCTCCACATATACTATCCAGCCTAACCTTGCCAAGCGGGGCTTATTATCAGATTGCCGTGTAGACAGAGACCAACAAAATCCTTATTAGTTTTCCATTTTTCCATCCTGGAATGTTTTTTTTCTTTTTCTGGCATTTGACTTTCTGATATTGCATTTTATTTCTCATTCTCTATGCACATGCAGATATGCAGAGAGATGCCAATAAAAAAGTCTTCGCCTACAGAATCCCTGCCCTCTAATTCAGCAGAGCGGACGAGAAAATGCTCTTATCTCTCTGCACCCCCACCCCCTCAGTAATAGGATAAGTACAGTATTTGGACCACAGTGACTCTTCTCACACACTGGGCGGGGTTTGGGGGTTTGGGGGTGTGGGGGGGGGATTTCTATATAACCAAACAATGGAGCGTCCCTTCCCCCTGTGCTTGTCTTCTGAAATGGCTTTGGGGAAAAAAAACATGATGAGAAAAAATACCAGTTTCTCCTTGGTTGTAACCAATTTAACCACTAGCTTTTTCACAAAGTTTACACATGGATTCATATTCAATGACAGTCTTTAAACATGCTCAAGAATTTGACTGCTGTTTTGACAATCTAGGTCATGTAATAAATGTTTGCGTGAAGTATTAAAAGTAACGCCTGCCCTGAATCAAATACCCTTTTTCCTTTGTGGTTGGCCTAATTTTAGAATTAAGCCTTCACACCACCGTCATCGCTTTCCATCAGTGAAGGAAGAAGTAAGCTACTCGGATCCTTTACTTAAAGGCTCAGTGTGGAACATTTAGGGGGCTCTATTTTTAGAATATGGCAATATATTCATAAGTATGGTTTCATTAGTGTATAATCACCTGAAAATGAGAATCATTGCGCTTTCATTACATTAGAATAAGCCGTTTTTATCTACTTAGGGAGCGGGTCCCCTTCCACGGAGGTCGCCATGTTGCAACGCCATGTTTCTACGGACAAACCAAACACTCTCTCTAGATAGGGCCTTTCGTGAGTTTCGCAGCCACCGTAGTTTCTCCTACGTGTTCGGAACGGAAGGGTGAGGCGCGCGGTATTGAAATGGTTGCAAACTGCATATTCACAGCTAGAAGCCACTGAATCCTACACACTGCTCCTTCAAGTAAAAGTATCAATACCACACTGTGCAAATACTCCACTACGAGTGAAGGTTCCGCATTCAAAACCTTACTTAAGTAAAAGTATGTAAGTATCCTCTGCAAAATGTAAAGTATCAAAAGTAAAAGTACTCATTGTGCAAAAAAATGTTCCCTGTCAGTGTTTTGTGTCATGATACTTTTGTATTATTATTACTGCAGCATTAATGTGCATGTTGCATTTTACTGCTGTAGATTTTAACTACTTCATTATATTCTATAAGAAGTAGAATAATTTTCTCAATCCATAAAGGAAACCCTTCCTTCAGTTTCTCATAAACATTTCAAATTCAAAAGCACCACATTTGGAGATACATGGTTTTCACTGGACGGGAAGGGTATGAAAAATTGTAACCTGAAAAGTAACTAGTAACTAAAGCCAGACAAATGTAGTGGAGTAAAAAGTACAATATTTGGTTCTGAGATGTAATGGAGTAGAAGTATAAAGTTGCATAAAATGAAAATACTCAAGTAAAGTACAGTTTTTTTTAATGCAATTTTTACTTGAGTAAATGTAATTAGTTACATTCCACCACTGCTTTCCACCTTGTTCAAAAGCAGTGCTTCATGCATATTTTTACACTCCCCAACATGCTCTCACCATGACATACCACGCCGTTTCTTTATCATCTGCGTTTAAGCGCTCTCGGTGCAGCCGATAAGATAAACATCAGATCTATGCAATTTACCTCACTTATCTGGCCTACCCAGTCAGCAAAAGCGAAGCGGGTGTCAATTATAGTTTGCTGTATTTATTTCATTTATTACGTTTCAACTCTCTATACCTCTCCATCTCCCTCTCTGCTCAGCTCTGCATTCTTTTGCTTCCCCATTTTTGGGCACAAACCTCTCCCTCTCTCATTTTCTCTTTCATTTTCTCTCCCTCCCCTCTTTCCCCTCGGAGGGAGTACTTTTAAAGATAAGGCCTGGTGGCTTCTTTAATGTCTCTCTTGAAGTGGGCTTTTTTTTCCACTCGGTTTTGTCGCCGGAGATGCCAACCCCACACACCCATAATTCTTTAATATGGCCTTGCTCAACAATCTTTTATTATTTTCTCATGGATCTATTATTGATACTTCACCATGGAGAAATCTACAAGGCAGCTATGCATTTTCAGCACCCTGGTATGAATTCACGTAAGCCATATTGTCCTCTGTGTGGCAAAATATTTTTTTTTTGTTTTTTTTAGTCAGAAGTTACTGTAGAGTCGTTGGATAACGGGGGACCAAAAAATAAGTGTGGCGTTATGAAAGGTCAAATTTGAATCCGCATAAAAGGTGATTGTTTTTCATCACATGGATTTGCTAAATGAATTAGCAAAATTATTATATTTCAGCTTCTTTGTAAAAATGGGCTTTTCGGTGATCATCCATTTGTTTTTATCTTCGGGTTACTCCTTGGCCACTAACAAGACGTGTGTGATCTTGTGTGCACATGACCTTCAACAGCTGAACCATTCCTGGCTTGCGATCTTGAGAATTCAGGTTCCGTCCTGTCTTTGTGGACCTGCTGATGTTTCAGGATGTTTTAGACTGTATATGGGGGGGTGTCTGATGGGCTTGGTGGTCTGTATGTGTGTGTTCTCACAGCTCATCAGGCCTTCCCCACCCTCCACAGTCTACAATTCTGTTCTAGGTCATCTACATAGGTGGCGCTGTGATGTCCTTGTTCTTAGATGGGGAGCTGGCTCTCCCTGTGTGCAGCCTTGTTGAGGCGGCTGCTGTGCGCCTCCCTGGTGTTAAAGGGAGATAAAGGCAGGCGCAGTCTGAAGGCAGCCCCCTCTCTGGCTGCTGGCGCGGGCTTTTAATTGGTAAAATGCAGATTTTTTTTGATCAGGAGAAGGATTAGGCCCCTTATCTGTCAAGAGTATCTTACTCTAAGATGAAAAGAATGTGCTGAATTACACATGCCAATTCTAACTCCCTGCCCCCTGCTCGCTCACTCACTTACGCTCATCCTCCCTCCTTCCCTCACACACTCAATTTTTCCCCCTTTTGCTTCCTCACCCCCTCCTTCCCTCCCTTCTTTGCCTTTTTCATGCTCTTTTTTCCTCTCTCCTCACACAAAGCACTTCAGCAACTGACATCACAAAAGAGCATATGATTTATTAGGCGGTGTTTGATAAAGCTAAACGGTGTTGCGGGTCCCACAGCTTAGTGAAATTGCCTTGTAAACAGGCCCTCTTTTCATGCACACTTGCATTCTAATGCATAAGGGCTATGTCCCAGAGAGAGTTTGATAAGGAGACGTGGACATGGATACTGAAGTGGGCAAATGCTGGGAAATAGCAAAAAAAAAAAAGGATTATGTGTATTATAGTAATGCGTGTAGAGATGTGTGGGTTTGAGCATTCACATAGAGGGACGGAAAATAATTTCAAATCAGAGGCTTTTATTTTATTAGAAAACTAAAACTTAAACCCAAGTTTAAATGAGTTTATGTGTGTTAGTGCTATTTATGTTTATAGATGTTTTTGCCATGCACCCAAGCAGCAGGGGTCTGGACCAAGAAAGCAGTGCCTGCACCTGTGTGCATGTATGTGTGTGCCCCCTCATACGTCCCCTGTGTCCGTGTCCCTGGCGCTCCCTGTCGTGCGACTCCCTCCTAAATCCATCTTGGTGGCGTTTTTACAGTTGTTGGCCGATAAGCTGGCAGGGGGAAGATGAATAACCTGGCGCGCCGCTGCTATCAGCACCTGTTTGTCGATTTAGCCGGCCAACGGGGCCTGTCTGCTCAGCATGGAGATTATTGATTCAATAAGAATTGCCATTAGATCATGCCATTAGGTTTCCTCGGCGGCCCCTCTCCCCGTGCTGTCTGTCCCCCTCCCTGTCAGCTCAGAGGCTCATGCATCACACCCGTCAACGACCTCCTTCATTTGTACAAACAGGGTGTGAGTGTGTATCCATCTGTGTGTGTGAGTGCGTGCATGCACTCGTGTTGTGCCAGCCACCCGCATGATCCAACACCATGCCACTCTCCCATCGCTCTCAGCCAGGGAATATTGAATGCTGTTCACAACAGACCGATTGCTTGCAACAGGGATTCCCTCACAGAGAGGAAGAAAAAGAGAAGACGAGTCAGGTTTTCTGAGACTCTGACCGAGGTGGGGAGTAGATCAATCTTGGGGAAACTTCACTAATGTCTGTGGTCATCCAGTCCCCAATCATTTTCCGTGGAATTAGTCTTTTTTGTCACTTTGAAATTAAAAAATGTCAAGTGAGAATAATGGAGGTCCTTTGCGGATACATTAGTGTCAATTTTACTCTTTGCTTTTACTGTCGCACCCTGCTGTTACCGAACTGACACATTTGTCGATACTCCTCCTTTAGTAGCACTGGGAAGTGCAATGGGGGTTTTTTTTGTTAGAGAGGTCAAAATGTCCTGAAGGAAGATTAAACAAAGGACGGTTTCTGGTGGATGTCATGGTCATGGTTATATGTGGGGTCATGGTCTGGCCAGTGGGCAGGGCACTGGGAAGGTACAAAGATGCCATTGTCAAAGCAGTGTCACTGCAGGGGAACTGATCCTGGATACTTTATTTGTTTAGGTCCTGCATGTTTTATATCTCAACAATCTCGCTAGTAAGTGCTCAAAGAAAGCACGTTTTCCCCAGACATTCAAGAGCATTCAAAGTCAAATCTCTATGTATCTCCCTTCCTCGTCCCTTGTTGCCATCCTTCCCTCTTCATTCACCCCCAAGGTAAAACGACTCTTCTCCACTGCTTAGGAATGTAATAATACCGGTTTCTTTTGGTCAGGATATTGTGTCTCCCTAGGTTTAAATTGCTCTCGGTAAGGTGGAGGCCACCACAGTGTTGTCTCTGAAAGAGAGCCAGATGTTGACTTCGTCCCCAGAGGGTCTACGTCTGCATTACTTTTTTGTCCTCCTCACCTCCTTTATTCCTCTATAACATCCGCCACGTACCCAGTTTTACAAGACATAAGAAGAATGACAGAGAGAAGGGGGTGGAGTAAGAGAAAGGTGGTGCTCACAGATATAATGCTTGGCTGGAGTACTAAAGCCCTCTCATTTCAAATTCCTCGACGGAACTTTTGATTTCTCGCCACATCTCCTCACCTCCCTCCCACCTGCCCTTCTTCCTAAGCTTCAGATTGGAAGTTGCCACAGCAGCACAACTGTCAGCACTTGTCATGAAGGGGCGAGGGCCCAATGTGATGCGAAGTGACAGGGTTTTATTTGAGAATCCCGTTCAGATCGGACACTGAAACTCACAAGCCTGCCTTTGCCCCCCCCTTGTTTGTGCAGATTTCATCGGAGTGAGGCAGAGAATGGCTGGAAAGGAAAGAGTTAAGAGAAATGAGATGGAAGAAATTAAATGGAGAAAGTACCACATAAAAAGAAATGGAAAACAGGGGAGAGACTGCTATATTTGCCTACAATGCAGCAGAGCAAAAAATGTCCTCGAGCTGGACAACAAATCAATTCAAGGCAAAAAAATTGTGCTTAGTCCTTACTCCATTCTCCTGTATAGACAAAGCAAGAGCTTATAATAATGCATTGATTGTTTTAGTTAAAGTTCTGTCATCTTCTTTTCTAGCACATCAACAATGACCACATCCATGGGGAGAAGAAGGAGTTTGTGTGTCGGTGGGAGGAATGCTCTCGAGAGCAGAAGCCCTTCAAGGCGCAATACATGCTGGTAGTCCACATGCGCAGGCATACTGGGGAAAAACCCCACAAATGCACAGTAAGGATATTGCTATTTGCTTAGTTGACTTTATTTATTTTCAGATGAAATGCTATTTTACATGTAACTTGCTAACACAAGATTCAGGCTGTACTGTATGAGTGATGTCCTCTTCCTCTTCTCTCTGTTGCTGCAGTTTGAGGGCTGTGCCAAGGCCTACTCCCGTCTGGAAAACCTTAAGACTCACTTACGATCCCACACCGGAGAGAAACCTTATGTTTGTGAACATGAAGGCTGCAACAAGGCCTTTTCCAATGCCTCAGATCGGGCAAAACATCAGAATCGCACACACTCGAATGAGGTACTGACAAACAGAACTTCAGACAGCTATCCTCCTTTGACGTTGCTGCTTGAATACGATGTTCAGAAGCAACATGTCTCTCACAGCTCATCTTTCTCCTTTCATTTTTAGAAACCATATGTGTGTAAAATCCCAGGCTGCACCAAACGCTACACGGACCCTAGCTCATTGCGCAAGCATGTGAAGACGGTGCATGGGCCGGAGGCGCACGTCACCAAGAAACAGCGTGGAGATTACCCCCGTCCTCCGCCCCAACCCCGGGAGCCTGGGGGCAACAACCAGGGCCGGTCACCAGGGCAACTGCCCCTGGGTGGGTATACGGACCAAAGGGAGTACAACCATTCTACCTCAAAACAGGATGAATGTCTGCAGGTCAAGTCCATCAAGACAGAGAAGCCCATGGTGAGACTTTATTAAAGGTTTTATATAAATTTTGCTTGACGCTCACACCTCTAACATTATTTTGATTATTTTTCTAATTCTTTTACTATTAATTCCTTTACTTTAACATAGTAATTATAATGGAGAATAATTGTGTCTAGTATGTAGGTTTGTGTGTGATTTAACTGGGGGCATGCACATTTAACACTGAAGTCTTCTAATGAGTAAACATTTTCTTTTGTCCAATGCTATGGCATTTCTCTCCTTCCCTTTCTAAGGACAGTGGGTAATCAGGTGAGATAGGTATCTCTTCATATTGCATTTGTAAAATATTCTTTCACTTTTTCCTTTCTCGCTTATTGTTTGTTGGACTTTTCTCATCCCACATTCTTACAACGGCTTGACTTGACTTTCACCCAAAACACACCAGATTTGTTCTCATTATAGGTTTCCCTCATTCCTCACATTCATAAAAAGATTATTCTTCTGCTTTCATTGTACAACACTTTGAAGAGTTGCAATGATATTTAAGGCAATGCATTTTTCTGAGCAATGCGCATGCCTTTCGACAGAACTGTGAGGGCACTGCAAGTATGCCTAATACTGCCCAGGGCTCCATTGTGCAGCCAAATTCATTCACACAGTAATCAGGGTGAATACCCTCTAAACACTGACACTTGATGCCAAAAAAGTAATTCCATTATTCCTCAGTGCAACGTAGTTCCTACAATTTAGTAAAAACCTAATTAGGCACTAGCCGGTCTCATAAGAGGCATTTATCCTATTTGCCTATCCTTTGAAAACAACCCAAAACATGACTTGACCCAACTGGATCGCAGGGGGAGGCATTACTCATGCCCCAATAATGTACAAAACATCGTCTTCCAAACACATCTTTTTTCTAAAAGAATATATGCAGAAGTTGGTTCTCTGGTTTGGACATCCAGCTCAACTGCAATGATCAAGCAAGATGGTTATATGAACACATGAATAGAATTATCTTTCATAATGGTCAGTCATCTTTTATGAATAATTGTCATTGTCTAATGTTATTGCATGCATCCTTCAAAAGATTACATTTTATCATTGTTTGTGACATATGACACTGGATACCTTCCCTTGTGTTACCTGAAATAAACTTGATAATCATCTGTTTTTCTTTCTTTCCTCCCTTCCCTCATTCTTTTCTTCTTTCCTGGTCTGTGCCTGTCAGACGTCTCAGCCAAGCCCTGGCAGTCAGTCTGCATGCAGCAGTGACCAGTCCCCCGTCAGCACCTATCCCAGCAGTGGAGTCCAGCTTGCTGTGAGCGCCGGACGCTCGCCAGGGGAGGGGCTGGAGGAGGACGAGGAGAAAGAGGAAAATGAAGAGGAGGCGTATCAGGAGTGTGAGGGTGAGACAGCCCCCATCATGGACTCCACAGTCTCCACAGCAACCATGGCCATGCTGACCCTACAGGCGAGGCGAAGTGTTGGCCGCCCTCTGCGCTGGATGGAGCACATCAAGATGGAGAGGCTGAAGCAGGTGAATGGAGCAATGCCCAGGCTGGGGCCCCTGTCCCCTACACCGCCCCCAAAAGGTTCCGCACTACCCAACATCCTGGGGAAGGGTAAGGTTAACTTTTTCTGTTTTTAAGTTTAATTTTGTTTGAAAATTGTTGCATTTCAGGTCCAAGTGGATATAAGAACCTTTCCCCGAATGCTCATATAATGTTTTCCCAAGGTTTACAACCTTCACAATTTCACAACAGCATGTAGTATCCTTATTTCGACATGTGGTTGAGCTCAGTTAAAAAGCACCCCGTACACAGAATTTACACATCGCCACAAATATGTGTATATATCACGCTTTGAGAAATAAATTATCCTTAATTCTATCTTGCCCATTTTGGCTGAAGCATTGAGACCAAACAAATGCTTAACATTTACTGTTCCGCTGGAAAATGGTATCAAAACCGTATCAAGCCGTGTATCATATCAGAGAACATAGCGTGTAACAATTTTTCATGGGCAAGTGCTGCCTTTTGTCTATGGCAGCATCTGTTTGAGGGATCTCTCCGCACTTACACTTAACTTCTTGGGTTTTTTCTTTCTCATCATACTGTAATCTCCCTTTCTCCACATACAGTCATTTCCTTGTTCTCTCTATCGGTTCCCAACATTTCTTCATTCCTTTTTCTCTGTCTGTGTTTCTCCCCAGGATCCTGTCTGGGCAGGCAGTGGGGGGTATCAGCTCCTCAGCCACCTGCTCAAGCTGAGCTAGGCAGCACAGAGCTAACAGTGCTTAATTTGCTCAGAGACCGGCGTGACAGCAGTGGTAGTGCCACCAGTTCAGCATACCTGAGCAGCAGTCGACGCTCCTCAGGCATCTCCCCCTGCTTCTCCAGTCGACGCTCCAGCCAGGCTTCCCAGAGTGAGGGTACGATGGCAGCCGCCCACCACCGCCGCCTCCACAACCTTAGCTCCACCGACTCTTACGACCCCATCTCCACTGATGCCTCCCGCCGGTCCAGTGAGGCAAGCCAGTATGGAGGTGGACCAGGAGGAGGGGGTGGAGGGATATTCTCGGGTGGGGGCTGTGGAGGTGTAGGAGGAGTAGGTATAGGAGGAGGAGGGGGGTCACGGGGGATGCTCAATTTAACCCCAGCACAGCACTATCACCTGAAAGCCAAGTATGCAGCAGCAACTGGCGGCCCACCTCCCACGCCTCTACCCAACATGGAGCGCATGAGCTTGAAGACTCGCATGGCCATGATGGATGAGGGTGGTAGTAACCACTCTTTGCCACCTATAGTCAGGCCACATTGCTGCAGTGATGGCACCAACGGGTACACCAATGGGTATATGGGACATGCAGGTTATAGGAGGAAGGTACTCTATCCTGGTGAGGGACCACTGAATGGGAACCGGAGGGCCAGTGACCCAGTACGGACACAGGCTCCTGATATTTGCAGTCTGCCCCCAGTGCAACGCTTCAACAGCCTTAACAACCTCAACCCTCTTCCACCTCTGTCTCATCATTCCACACCTGAAACTCGCAACTTTAGCCTACAGAACTACACACGCTCAGAGGGAAACCTGCAGAGAGGCCTGCAGCATTCACCATACACTCCTAGCATTGCAGAACATGCAGCCTTAGAAGCCCTGGCCATGGAGGACCACGGGGAGGCTGGCCTGTTGCTTGGGGATGAGGATATGCTACCAGATGACCTGGTGCAGTATCTCCACTCCCAGGTTCAGGTGGATGGTGGCTCCTACATGCACATTGAGGACCATATAGCTTCTAGCCAAAGGGATACCTCCCATCCATCTGTGGAGGAGACAGAACAGATTCAGAGTTCAGGGTTGAATATGGCCTTCTCTGGGTCCCACAATCTCCAGCAGCAGCAGATAGCAGAGCGGAAGAGCCCTAGTAAGCTTCCCATCCAGTGGAATGAAGTGAGCTCCGGGAGTACTGATAGGTCTCCTCAGAGGGAACAAATCCACAAGACACAGTGTGGAAGGTGGTCAGGAACAGAACATGGACCCGTATCTGCGCTTTTCGGCAGGTTTGGAAATATGGTGGTTCAGCATCAATCTCAAAGTGCTTGCTGTGTCAACCCTGGGGTGAAGCTAGAGACATTGCCTAACTCCTGCATGGAGATGAGAGGTACTGGTCACAACTCTACAAACACCATTGGAAGGCCTAACTTCTCACAGATCATCGATGGGCCTCTTCTGCAGGGCTTCAAACAGCAGGCCTCCAATGGACCTCAAAAACAGAGCCACTTCCAGGAGAACTACAGCAGTAGCACCTCTTGCCAGGTTGGGAACAACCTAGTCCTTACCAGGGCCTCTATGGACAACCTACTCAGCCTCTCCCATGGAACTGCTCTTCATCACAATCGGCAGATCCATTCCCCTCGTCCACCGATCGGCAGTTACAGGAACTTGGTCAGGACCCAGCAGTACCTCAACCCTGAGAATTCCAGTGAAATCCAGGCTAGTCTCAACCAGCAACAACAACTGCAGAAAAGTGGAGACAACTGTTCCCTTGCGCATCAGGTATCTGGGCTGAAACTGGAGGCCCCAGACCATGGATACTTAGAGCAGGGCTTTGGTGACTCCCTCTCTTATGAACCAGCGGATCGCAAGGCCTCCTCGTTCCCTGTCCAGTGCTTGCTGGATTCCATGGCTGAGACTGTGGGACAAGGTGGTGGCAGTGGGAACTCGGTTTCCCTTCTCTCCTCTGGTGCAGACCAGGTGACAAGCACAGTGGATGGCAATGTGCCTGGTGTATTAGATGAGGGGGTAAGTCTGGACTTCGGTGTCATGCTGGAAGATGGCTTTGACCAGGGTAGCCTGGTCTCAGGAGTGTTGAGTCCCTCCATCTTCCAGGGTCTGTCCAGGACCTCATCACGCCTAACCACCCCTCGAGCATCAGCGACCTTCCACAGTGTGGCCCCTGGCCTAAACAACATGGCAATTGGAGACATGAGCTCTCTCCTTACCACACTTGCTGAGGAGAGCAAGTTCCTGGCTATCATGCAGTAGCTGCTCTCGCTCTCTCTCAGCTTTCTTCTCCCTTAGGAAAAATGAAAAAATGGAAGAGAACAACTCTGGTGTATGTGAAGATTAAGACCAAAGTGGCAATTATGAGAACTTTATTATGTACTTAAAAGTGTTGTGGAACAGGCAATTGCCCAACCCATTTATTTTGTAAAAATGTTATCCCAAACAGAAATGGGATGTGTCAAAATGATGTATAGATAAATAGTTATATTCCTTTTCTGGAATGTAGGCTATTTTTGAAAGCTCTTCTCTTTGTTTTACCCTGTGACGGTGAGCAGACACTCACTTCTTTAAAACAGTATTCTGTGTATTGTCACTGTTTTTGCTGTACACACTGATGGTAAAAATGCATGTATTCAAGGTAATCATGAACACTGTCTATACAAGTACATAGACTAGCCCATGTGCCAAGTATCTACCGTTCTGATCCCACAGGTACAAAACCGCTAAATCCATTCTTGTTACAGCAGGTTAGACATGGGTCATGAATTTAACAGGCCCTGGTGATAACTTTATATATCATAGGTTTTAATAAGTGGTGTATTTACATTTGTTGTCATTTTGTTAGTTACTTTTGTGAATCCGTAAATGTTTCAGTGCTTCTACCAAGTGGTGTTTTTGTCGAGTAACTGCGGTATGGTATAGAGTCCAAAAAATGGACACATCCAAGTCTTCAAGGCACCATAGATAGTCGTCTACTTGATATCTAAATGGCTCAATTTAGTTAGTCTCAAGTGTATATAACAGTGTTTTTATATTCTGTTTGTGATAAACTGATTATTGACGTTGGATTGCACGGTTGCTCAGAGCTGATATGAAAATAGACATTTTCTCCTTGACGATCAAAGGTCCCATTTGGTGCTCTATGTGTGCTTACATGAATAGATATGAGTACTTCATGTTTTTAATCTGTCTTAATGACCAACAGTGGTCCACAGCACATGATTTTCCCTTTCGTGATGATAAATGCTGTAAAGTGATGTTTTTTTTCATAGGAAATCATCTGTATTGTTTTATCCAAAGCTCTTAAATTCAGAATGTGTACTGCCATCATGTATTGCAGTGACTTTGTCAGCAGTGTTAGTATTGCCTTGCAGTCTTATATGACTGAACAGAGAATATTGAGTAGTTTACCTTTTATTCAGCGTCAAAGTAATGAGGTACAAATTGTTTATTGTTCTTTGGTACTTTTGTCATTTTTGTAGCTGTGCATTGATGGTGTTTTTCTTTATTTTCCAAAAAAGTAGAAATAATTTCCTTCTTTCAAAGCAAATTACATTGAGGTATGTGCCTTATAAGTATCTGCCTGTCGGTAAAGAGAAAGATCACTGCCAATCTTCCATTGTGAATTTTGAGAAAATAAAGAGAAACATTTAAAGTGTCTTGTAAGACCTGAAAAAAAGCTCAAATGACAGAACATTTATATAAGAAAAAGTCTGAATATCAGAAAAGTGAAGATTTGCAAAACGCATTCTACTTTTCTTTGATTTTTTTTTTTTTTAAGTTTTCACATTTATTGTGCTCTTTTATATATAACATGTAAATACAATACTCTTTCTGTAGGTTTAGCCGAGGAAATGGGGAGTATCCTGGGGCCAATAAAGAATTGACTTAGAAAGCAGGGATTTCCGTGGCCCTGGGTAAAGGCCAGACAGATCTGGCTCCAAATGGAGCTTCAAGGGCCCAGCACTGCCCCTCCGCCAGAAGAGCCACTTTGCTCTTTTATAACTGACTACAAATGTTTGTATGGTTTTAATAAAAATGGAAATTATATTTTAAGTCTCTTTTCTTCTTTATATGCTGGTTTTAATAAAATATGAAATGTATTGGTATAAATTAAGGTTTTGTTTCTATGGAGACAACCTTACATAGAGGATAAATGGAATAACTACTTCTGTAATTGTGCACAAACCCCTTAAATCACTGTATATCAAACTGATTACCTCATCAAACCACATTTAAAGAAACCATGTTATGCAGCTTGGTTAAAAAAAACTGCCAAGACAGTGAATAAATATATAGCCTGATGTAACTTATAGATCTTTGCTCCTCTCATTACAAATAAAATAAGCACAAAGTTCCAAGATCAGTCACCATCAGTAATTTCATTCATGGATTATACCTAGTGCTTCTGATGCCCTCTTCTGATCATCACAAGAAATTACAATTACATTTCACAGTTGGAATTTCATCCTCATGAATTTGATAGCATGGTTATAAATGACTTGTTTGGTTATATATTCACATTAAAAGCAGTCATGCCCTCGTCTTTCTATGTTGAGATTAAAGCCAGTAGGTGTTAGTATCCCTGCTCATTCACACGGACATCTTTACCAGTGGTTTTTCCACTGTAGCCCACATGTATTAACAGACCCTTTAAGGCTGACAGCCCATCAGCTCATATCAGAAGTCCTTTTAGAGAGCTCTTGCATCATTGCCTAACATTCCAGATGGAGAAAAATGGGAATCTACTCTAAGCGAGTCTCCCATTATGCTTTTTAGAAGTGCAACACAAGTACAATCATGTGATGGAAATGAAGGGTACAGTTAAGACTTTCCACTGCAGAGAGGGTGCATGAGAGCTGTAAATTGTTCCAACTGGATACAAGGTAGACCATTTTTACTTCAGGAGCTCTGAGGCTGCAGCAATATGCCCTTTCACTCTCTTGCCATCTTCAGACTGCACTTAGTGGGGGTACAAGGATCCAAAAAAGCCCTTCTTGGACAGCTAATATTCAGTTAAGAAATCTGTACACATATTCAATGACTTTGTACAGCTTCCTATCCAACACTTAATAGTATATGAATCGAGCGATTAATAAACACGACATCATGTCTTTCACCATGCCAACATGTCGGGGATAGAATGAAGAAAGGGGGTTTGGTATACAATAGGAAACATTTTATTACTAAAAAGTTGTCTTATACTGAAGGTGCTCTTTCAGCAGTGTTTCCACAACTATTCTTTATTGAAATCACAAGATTGTTTATTACCATTTAACGGAGAAAAAAAAAACTAATAAATCACACATGAAATGACAGTAACTGTGGACTATATACAACATTGGGAGAGGAGGGTCACAGGTGTGGCTTCAATGGGCCAGCATTGTTTGGTGCTTTAAAAACACACTAGGCTCATACGGGAGGCACTTGAATGTGAGAGCCTTAAGAGCCAGGGCCGAGCCAGAGTGCTGGAGGGGGAGGAAGAGAACAGATAAAAAATAAAAATCATGGAAATGTCCAGCAACAGAAAACGGTGACTACCTGCTTTGTAAATAAAAAATAATATCTTGTTCAAGGAGTACATAATATGCATCTATTCCTTCGGTTCAGACCTCAAGGCCTGAAGACTTGGTTAGGGATTGTGGGGTTGCTGTCACATGTGGGACACTGATGCACATACAGAGCATTTACACGGGCCTGCACCACAGAAATCTAGAGCACAAAGGGTGCACATTCAAAAGCATGCATCTGCCCACAATGAGAATTGTGGTTAAAAAAAGAAATGATGTATTTAGATATCTGCAACTACAACAAAACTCAACTGTCTGCTGCTTGAGATTGTTAATGCAATAGACACACAGTATTTACAGGATTTATATTTTTCTTTAAAACATCTGTCACTCCAATGCCAGTTAAATTAAAAAAAAAAAAAGTCCATAACTGCATTGCTGGGTATTGAGGGGAAGTTTACAATGATAAATCGCAAAATCCTTGTCGTCAAGAATGGCTACCATTTAATGATCTATTTACAATAAAACACAATTATGTATCCATAACCAAAATAATGTTGAGGAAGAACAAAAATCCATGACATTCTGAATAGAAGTCTGTGGGTAGGCTTCTTCACTGCAGACTTCCTGTCAGAGCGCGTTTAGTGGTTGGTTCTGTCTGCTCTGGAGTGTGTGGCGTTCAGGGTGTCAGATCTTCTCCTGGATGAAGGGGTGCTGCAGAGCCTGGTTGATGCTGATGCGTTTGGCTGGGTCCAGCATCAGGGTGCTATCCAGCAGGTCCTTCAGCTGCATCACCTTCTTCCTCTGGTCCTCAGGCAGTCGCTGGCCTCCTATCATGTCTGTCAGGAGGTCTTTGGTGGGGTTGATGGTGCTCATCACCGTCACCTTCTCCTGATGGGGGAGAGAAACGAAGAAATGACAGGAGACGTTAAGATAAATCAATAATGATTACAACTACTGCACATTTTCAGTATGCATTAAATACTGTAAGATCTGAACAGCCAATAAAATAACATGTTATAGTTATCAGAAATTGTACGAAATGTTAATTTTCATCAGGTGAAAATGTACAGAAGAAGTAAAAAGGAACACCTTACCCTTTCTGTCACTTTATCTACTTCAATGTACAGGAAGTTCAAATTCTGATCAAAGTGCTGGTCTTTGAACAAGCCTTTACGGATCATCTGAGGAAATAAAACCACAATATTGCATCAGCCATAACTTCCGTAACACTGCATGGAACAGCAACATGTCTTACTTCATCTAGGAAAGGGAAACAATAACTGAAGGAACTGAAATTGTATGATGCAATTTTACCTTGTTGGGCATCTTGCCCTTGAGGTCCATAGCTAGTTTGATCATGTGATTGTTGGAAGATCCAGGAAACAGGATTTTGCCAGTGTAAAGCTCATATAAAGTGCAGCCAACAGACCACATGTCAATCCCATAGTCATACGGCTTTCCTATGACTGATACAGAAAGAAATTGTGAGCAATGTCCAGTTTTGAATGCAAGCGACTAATGGTGAGATTAGTGATTCCTAAAGGTAAAGACTTACTGATTTCTGGAGCTCTATAGAATCTGCTGACCAGGTAGGGTGTGATGTCGTTGTCAGCAACATGGGATGCAGAACCAAAGTCACACAGCTTCAAAATGGTCTTTGACTCATTTACCTTTTAAGAACGAAAAATAAATTAGTACGCATGAGTGTGTGCCATCATTCTATCAACTGAATTAACTTGGTTTGAGGATTGAGTATTTACACCGTACCAGGATATTATCTGGCTTAATGTCAGCGTGGAGGATGTTGCATCGTTTGAGCAGCTTGAGGGCCAAGAAGAGCTGCTGACTGTAGGAACGCACAGCCTTGATGTGGAGCCCAACATCTTTACCGTATTTCTTCAACACCTCTCGCAAATTCATACTACGAATGAGAATACAACCGGTAATTAGGAAGTGAGGCCGACCCATAAATGCTACAGAGAGCAGTGGAAGGACACATCTTAAATGATGAAAAGAGTGTTGTTTCCTTTTTCAGTACCTGAGAGGTTCAAATACCAGACAAAGATGCTGCTTGTGGTAAAAGTGTCTGAAGAGGCGAAGGCAGTGGAACTTGTCATCAGGATCTGCGTCATTCAGCTTCTTGAGGAATTCTAACTCTTTCAACCCAGTCTTCTGCCTGTTGACCAAAAAAACATATGTTGTTCATCAATGCAAATTCAATATCCATGATTGTTGTTGTTCAGAGTATTGTATTTCCACGTATCTATACTTGTTTGAATATACACCCTCCCCCCCATTTCGTATAAAAACGTTTTTAGTTCCTATAATAAAAAATAAAAAAAAGGTATGACTCACATGAGCTCATTGTTTCGAATGATCTTGACTGCCACCTCCTGGCCGGCCCTGGCAGTGTCCCTGGCTCTGATCACATTGCTGAATACACCCTGGCCAGTGTAGCCATACACATCATAGCGCTTGTCCAGCGTCTCCCCGATGTTCACCCCTAAATAGCCACACAATCGACAGACTTGTTAATGGCAGGAAGGTCGCTACTCCACTTAAAAACGCAAACAGACGTAGATGTATTTGACTAATGCACTGGACAAGCCTTGGCAGGAGACATTGCTTTTATGAAGTTGTAATGGTACACTGTCATGACATTAAGCATGCAGCGATGAGTGTTTCCACTGATACTGACACAGTCCACATCACAGGCTTGCCTCCAGATGACACCTGTCTTGGGGAAGTACTTACGGTAGTAACCCTCAGCATCAGTCCAGTTGTCCCTGAGGTTGGGGTTTTCTTTGAAGTCCTTCCCGACACCTGCTGCTCTCATCCTGGCACTCTGCAGAAACACCACAAAAATGAGGTCAGTGGCTCAACAACAGCGGCTGAGGGTCTTCAAGTGTTTCCTATTTTTATCTTAGACTGTGCTGCAACTTCAGGCAGTGAAAATTATGCAGATACCGAAATGCAGAGGAAAATCATAAGTAATGTTCAGATGTACTACAAAAGTTGACATTTCAATTTTCCTAAAACCCAACTGAAAATTCTTACATCAAAGTCAGCAGCAAACATGTCATCTGACTCTGTAAACATGTCCGGGGCTGATGGCTTCTTTGGGTTGGCTCCTGAAACAAACAAAAACAAAAGAACAACACAGGTTGAGTTTCTAGTCATCCACCATGTTGTAAAACAGAATATCTGGAACATGTGTTTGATTCACATACTCTGCAGAGATCAAAATATGCTGCAGGTGGCAGAGACACCCAGGCTTTGGATTACAAGCCAGCAACTGAATGAACACATGACAGAAAGAAACAAAATTAAAATCCCTGCATCACACAACTCTGCATTTTGTCACACAAATCATGCCACCAAATGCCATTTTAGTTTTGCATAGACTGGTATTCTTTGGCCAGTCTGTGACATAACAGGGTGAAATAGGCCACAACAAAATGTCTAATAGTTCCAAACTGCAGGGAAGTGTGAATATTAATGCACATTTATAGTTCTAATTAATTTTAAGGCAGGGCAAAAATGCTACCATCTATCATTGAAGATGATCTTGTAGATCTTTCATCTTGGTAAATTGGACTTCCTCCGTATCTGCTAAACTGACCATGATTGAACTGGAGAAACTGAATTGTAAGAACACCAAAAAAATTGCCTTTAGCTACCTATGAAAATCAAAGACGGAACGATCTAAATCAAATGTGATTGCTATCCCTGATCGTCTTCTGTGAACATGGAGGACATCAGAACCTGAACAGCTAAAAGCTCTGTGCGCTGCAGTGATGAAGGGAAGCAGAAGGATCTTCTCTATAGCTACATTTCAAAGGTTTAAGTGATGGGCAAAGCTCGCGGGAGGGTAGACTGCAATATTCTGTAGTTACCTGGGGCAAGCTAACCCCATTATGCCACAGATAACATATGGAACTACTTTGTGCTTGACCTACTCCTCTTTCCCAGTTCAACTAAGATTTCAAGCCCTACGTGAGTGATATCGTCTGGAAACTAGTGTGATCATAGCACTGACTGACAATGGTGAGAAGAACCATATCTGCATCATGAGGAAGCACCACTTTTGAAAAGTAATGAGGGCAATGATTGACGTGTGTGCGTGTGCCAACGCGCAGATAAATCTGAACAATTCCTGTGTATATATCGTCGAGAGATACTACACCCTGTCCCAATATTCCACAAATGTTGTAGAGAAATGAATTGCAAGTGGACACCTGCAGTTAACTATGGAGCACACACCTGACAGTGTGGTTCATTCAGTTGGCCTTGTATGCCAACAGATATGATCATTTTGACCAGGACATTACCGTCTTTCTCCTGGGCGATGAGGTTGTGCTTGGCTTTGATGCTGGCCTCAAAGGTGTTGAGGTTCTCGCGTTCATACTCCTTGACATCTGCGGCTACTCGCTCCAAGATGTCATCAGGTGAGGGTGAACGGCTGCGTGTGCTGCTCTGAGGGCTGCTGGGCTCCGACACCATGTTGGTGTCCTCATTCCCAACCTTGTATTTCTGTACAATGGCAGGAATTGTGTGACCACATCATCAACATTGTAAGTCATGGACATTAGTTGTGTTGTTTGATTCCAGGTAGACAGACCACTATATAAAAAGAGCATAACTTACAGCTCCTTCACAAATACTGGTGTGATACGCCAAACTAATAAAAACGCAGGTTTGGATCAGCATAGGTGTATACAGACCTGGACAATGGCCATGCGCTGCTGGCGGCGCTGTTCAATGAGAGCCTCTTCATCTACCTCCTCTCCATCAAAGTCCTCTAACCTGCAAACACAAACAAGTCTTTAAGAAATATGGAGCACAATATCCAATTTCTTAAACTTTTGCAGTCTTTAAACTAAATTAAAAAGTAGCTCATGTTGCCTTGACATAATTTCATATGTAAAACTGCATCTTTATCTATACTAGAAAAGAGAACTGAAGGGAAAAGTGAGCAGATAAAAGTAGTTTGTGAGGAAACACTAAAATAAGTAGAATTAAAATTGGGATATAAATAATAACCTACTAGAAAAGGGTAATGTATTAATTTATTATTTCAAACATAAATATAATATTTACAATCGATAACCCCCTCAAATTTACACACTCCAATGTTCAATGCCAATAAATGGCTTCTCTTCATCTGAGGTGCAAACTATTAGGCTCCTACTATGAGAGGCACATAAAATGAACAGAAAAAGACAATTCAGACATTAATCGCAATTATTTGTATGACAATTAATCGTCAACTAAAATTTCATAATGTGACAGCCCTATGCTCTCCTCCCGAGTCTGACTGCCTTCGGCTCTCCTACTACATCATACGGTTTGTTGATCCGATTGGCTGAAGTTACCCTGTGATAGATGGTTCATCCAATCACCTGCCAAGTATTTTATGCCTACAGTTTCCAAGGACGACCTCTCAGATGGTTCTGTGTAACAAACCATCTGACGTGTCAGGTTATCTTATGCTATGACCTCCAAGGAAATAGAAGGGATATAATATGCAATATCTTCTTTTACTCACACTTCTTCCTCGGACGACTCCTGGTCGACTTTCATACCCTCTGAAAGGCTGCCCTTGAACTTGTCCTCATCTCTGCTGCGTCTTCTCCTCCTCTCACGATCGCGGGACATTGAGCGTCGGTACTGCCTGGGCCTGCCATACCTGTCTCTCTCCCCAGACCTGTAAAGCATAGATATCAAGGAGGGATAGTTTATTAACTTGTAAAAGTTTTAACCTTAAAAAGGTCTTGCCATAATACTACTGTGTTACTACTGGGCCACACCAAATGCAAGCAAAGTTCCAAAGAGAAATGCTGACACAGAGTTTAAGTCAAGACAAATGTCCAAACCCCAAAAAAGGTGACGAATGCCTGACTAAATATAGAACGTCACAGTTGTCTTTGATTACATTAAAAAACATTGGTTTAACTCAGAGAAATATCGTCTGCTGTGAGCAGAGATGAATAAAAGTTGAGTCAACAGTGCCAGCACCTGTGTCCCAATGGAGACCGTCTGCGGGGGGAAGAGCGGGAGCGTCGTCGTGGTGACGGGGACCTCCGTCTTAGTGGTGAGCGGCTCATCCTGCCTCGATAGGACGATCTGGGACTGTTCTCTCGTGATCTCTCTCTGCCTGGCCCGGCATCTGCCCGCGGGCGCTTCCTGTAGAAACATCAGGGGAGCGGACGGACAAGCTGAACGGGACATTCTACATAGTAATTTCAACAAACCTGTTACTGTGCAGAAGAACCATGAAGGACCATCAGTGAGAGCTTTCAAACACTGTATATTTCTCTTTTTAAATAATTTATATTATAAACACTTTATTGATGTCATTATTCACTCTGATGACGTTTGCTGTTTCACAAAGCCACTCTTGAGTCCTATGTTTTATAAATGAACGATGAAATGTCAAATACTTGATCTCGGTACATCTTTCAGAATCAGTTATATTATTAGTGATTTGTGTGGCATTTTACTTTGACTCATCCATTCCAGTCAACTTATTTTAAAGCGAGAAGTTATAAATGTCAAAACAACTCTGTCCACCGACCTCAGTGGTGATTCCTGCCTGTCAGCATCCCTCCTCCTGGCGTCTGGCGAGCGGCTGCGGCCTCTCCTGGGGGGAGACCTTGTTCTGGATGGTGAGTGGCTCGGTTTCGATGTCCTGTCTGAGGCACTAGCCGAGGGGTGATGGGCATCTCTGTGGCGAGGGGAAGCACTGCGTTTCCTCATGGGGCTTTGAGGCCCTCGTCTATGAGGGGAGCGATTCTCTTTCCCAGACGATGCGTCCTTGGATGGCGACTTGGCTGGTCGCTTGTCCCGGTCAGCATCTGAGCGGCTTGGCCGTTCTCGTCCAGGTGATCTGGAGCGTCTGCCCACTCTCTCCTGGTTTGGTCTCTCATCTCGCTGTGGAGAGGAACGTTTATCGGTGCGGCCGCCTTTCTGCTCTCCTCTCCAGCTGGAGGGGGAGTGGGACTTCCTGGTTCTCTCCTTGGACCTGTCAGTGCTGTCCGAATGCTTTCTGTCTTTTGACCTGCTTCTGCCACGGCCTCGGTCTTTAACAACTGTGTCCTTGGTGGGTTTGGTCACCTTGTCCTGCTTAGACTCCTTTGCCTGTGCCAGTCTGTCTGCAGACTTACTCCGACGCTTGACGCTGGACTTACTGCCTTCTGTTGTGTCCCGTCTAGATTTCCCGCTCTTTCCCCCTCTAGGAGATATGGGTTTACCTGAGCTGCCCTTTTGACGCTGTTCTCCATTTCTGATCCTAGCATCTCCATCCTCTTCGGATCCAGAGTTATAACCCTGAAGGATCAAACCCATGCCTGACTGAACCTTGCCCTCCATCAACTGGCTGTCCAGCTCAGCTTTGATCATGGCCCGCTGTTTCTCCAAATCCTCCAACAGGGCCCTGTCGTCCAGACTTGGATTTCCAGAGGAGGGGGAGGATTCAACTTTTCTGTGGCTGGAGGAGCCAAAGAGGACAGCACCAGAGGGGGAAGAGCCCTCTTTGCGTTTATGTTTCCTGTGTTTGTGACGATGCTTGCGTTTGCGGTCCTTGTCCTCATCAGAGGCATGCTTGTGTTTTTTGTGCTTACTACGATGCTTGTGTTTTTTCCTCTTGTGTTTACCACTGCTGCTGTGATGTTTGGACCCCTCTTCTGTCTTCTCGCCATTAGTCACTGCCTCCTCCTAGCACGAGACAACATATCAGCTTGACAATTCATTCAGGCGTAAGATCATCTCATTACTTAACTTTTTAGATATGTTGTGAACATAGCTATAATCATTTTTTCTTCTATTTTATGTAGTTGCACTCTACCAGACTATATGAACAGAGTTATTAAAGTATAGTGTAGACTATAGTGTTAATGAATTTTGATTGAGGTTGATGATGAGAAGATGAAATGTGATCATAAGTGCATGAATATGGGTATTATTTGAATGATGTATTATTTCTTTTTATGGTAATTTTTAATGTAGGGGTGTCCTTATGAATTTGTGATGTGCTGTTAGTTATTTGAAAAAATTAAACATTGTTTCAAAATCCGGACAGGACCCTCCAAATCAAATTTGATGTGTTGTTAAGCTGCTGGTGAATACAGCTTTGTGAAAAGTTACCAGAATATTATATATGACTGACACTATTTGCTGTTTAATGTGTCCAGATCGAGGTTCAGACATGGAGCATCATTGCCACCAACTACATTTAGACTGCTTCAGTTAAAGTTAGTTTGAACTAAATTTAAGGTAGAAAGTTCAGATCAGAATCATGGCATCATACCACTGAAGATATTTCGGCCTTGCTGTTGTCCACCCCTACCTCTTCCTCCTCTTCTTCCTCAGACATGTCTCCGCTGTCCTCATTTCCACTTCTCTCATGGCTTTCCAGATCCTGCTTCCTGTTTATAAGAGAACAATCTTAAATATTGAGCACAATATTATACATTATTGCAAATATTAAATCAATGAATCATAATTTGTCGATAACAAGAACAATTTTGTAGGAAACACTGGCCCAAAATGAATCCTGCTCTTATCCACCTGATAGGTATCATGTATCAGCAGTGACATGACCAATCCACTATAAATATGGTTTCTAAACCAAAATTATACAGTTTACATACTACACAAACAATTGATTGAGAAACAAATCAATGCATTAATTGATAACGACTACAATCCCTAGTTGTAGCCCTAATAAATATTAAGGTCAGAGCTTGCACAGGAGCTTTCTATTGTTGTCTCTCCCCCAACACTAGTAACCACTGGCAACCAGGCCACCAGTGACTTTTGGTGTCATCATTTTTGTCCCCCTGCTTTCTGTGCTGTGATGAAATCGACTCTATTCCTTGTTAACAAGACCACTTTAAATAAAACAACAAAAAAATAGAGCAGGGATTTAATTTAAAACACCATATGAACTGCTATCCTCTTCCAGCATTAACTGGCAGACATTATGCGGATATGTTTTGCAGTAAGGTTAAATCTTTTGCTTGCACTATAGTCACGTTAGCACGTAGAACAAAAGTTGAAGCCATCTGCCAGAAAGCAGCATTGAGATCACTGCAAATTAACTCGGTGCTTAACATTAGACAAACCACGGTTACGTAATGTGCCGAATTTATACACTGAGCGGTAACGTTAAGAATAACGGCCGTAACTTTCAGTGACAGCACCGGCTCATTAGCATGCCAACGACACGTACTTGTCACCACGTCAACTTGACTTATTCGCTGTTCCCCCTGAGCGCGGCCGCCAAGATGATGTTTTACTCACCAGCTCGAATACGCTAACCTTTCTTAGCAAACTTGGAGCTAGCAAGCTACATCACGTCAAGAAGGTAGCTTCTAGCCATGCTAACTGACGCTACATGGTCGTTGCATGCTACCAAATAGCAGTGTTTGACTATATGTGGCCAGGCACGTGCATTTCATGGAAGGAAATACACAACACTCCAGTTGCTGTACACATCTATAAGCTATGCATTTCGCGAAACGTAATGCTACGTGAGCTAAAGAACATTAGCTGGTTGGCTAAGAGCGTTAGCTAGCCGCTGACAAGTAATTTAGCTAGCGGCGGCAACAACGTGAGCCCGCTAACGTTACTCTGTTAACCTCCGCCGTTCCAACTTACAGAACAGTCCCCCTTTGATTTTGGGTGAGGAAGGCGCTTGCATCTTATTCCCACGACCGTCTTATATTTAATAAAATGACTTACACGTGTTCGTTGCCATTATTCATTCTGCTGGACGCGATGTCCATCTCAACGTCGGCCATTTTCCTCGGCTGAGGGGCCTTTTCTTCTTTGATTATTTTGACCACAGAAGTGCAGCGATATACAAATAGTGAAAAGCCCTCTGTTGTGCTGGCGGCGCACTGCAATCGGGATGTGGGCACTGACATTTGTCTTTTGTCCACCAGGGTGTATGTGTGTGTAACGTAAGGTTTTCAGGCCAGCCCACCGGCTTATAACGTCATCGGCGTCATTACATTAACACAACAGGAGGTTTTAATTAATAAGACGACATGACGAGAAATGTCTGTCAGTAGCCTAATTACCAACCTTTTCCAAATCGTTCCGTTGGTGCCAATATCTTGCCTCTACTAAATTTCAGGATGTTTATTTTAAACTTCCCAAAAGTATCATTAGACTTAGGGAGGAACCTGGCACGCTATGAGAAGAAACTTCTTCTTTTTCTTCAAATTTTTGTTTTTGTACAGCGACCCTAATTCTTAAGACTGCCAAAACTATCAGCAACTGCAACCCTGAAAAATGCACAGTCACAGATTTCTGGACAGAGATGTTACGCATTAGAATTAGAACGTATATAACCTATACCGTGTTCAGCTCTTACTTGAGTTTTCACAGAGTTTGTCTGCAAGCATGCAGTGCTGTAGTGCTAAACACTGGACTATCGCGCCAGGAGCCCTGGGTGCAGCCTTTGAGAGACAGCCAGATAGGCTACAAAAAAAAAGAGAGGGGCTCTAGGAGGTTGCTTAGTTTGCTTACCACAGGATGGCCCTGGAAGTCAATTAGTGGGGGTTGTGCTCCTCACTGCGCCTCACTGGTATGCTTGACAAAAATACTTGAGTGGCTGATTGACATTTTCATTCCTCCAGTTCAGCAAATACACAGCAGAATATATTTGAAGGTGTCTAAAGACATGATAATCCTGAAGATAATGTATTTTTTGGACTTTATTGCCTGATTTCTAAGGAATTTATCTCACATCATATGCAATATGTATATATTTACCCATAATCTCTGTACAGTCTGCACTTCACTAGCCTATTTTTCTATGTGATATGATTTCAACTGCACTTTTAGCAGGTAAGCATACTGATATTAAACTTTCCTGTTGCTTTAACTGTAGGTCACTCAACTGTAACTTCAGTTGTCTGATGGATTCAGTATTTAAAGTTGTTGATACTGCAATATGGCATCCCAAATACTCTCCGTGATTAATTAAACAGCATTATTTCGACCTTTCCAAAAATATATTTACAGTATACCATTTGTAAGTATTGTACAACTGATGCTGTTTATTTCAGGATAGTGTTGTGCATGTGACAAATACTATACTAAAGTTTCATATTTTAAGAGATGAAATTCACAGTTTCACATGGCAAAAGCAAGCCTGACAGGAGAAGATACCTTAGCTATTGACGTATTTTGTTTGTAACATCAAGATAAGTGAATTTGCCCCCTGCACTCATAATGAGATATGCGAGTTATATTTCTGGCATATAAGTGTGATTGCAATCTTGGCCTTACGGTACTCTTATGATGTGCACATGCAAAGAACAAGTGAGGCATTATCTGAGACATCATGCCGCAATGCAAAAAGTTGCACAAACCTAAAGCAGCTCAGCTGTTGCTTCCAACACAGCTCAGTGAAATCACTTGACATTCAAGGATGCAAGAGCATTCAAGGGATGGTTATTATCCAAACTTGACAGTTTTATATGAAGCAGTAAATCGTGTTATTGTGAGGCACCTGTGGTTGCTTATTCACAGCAGCGTGAAAGTAATGGAGGCGTGTAGATATAACGGCATTAATGTTGACATCCTGGCAGATGGGACAAGTGCTTTTTGCAGATGACAGACCTGCAGGTGTTATCAGGTGTTATCGTTATCGTCATGTGCTTTAATGACAGCTTGTTTGGTGTAGGCTAGACTAAAAATATTGAAAAAATTCCTCGGATTTTGTTAAAGATTGTAAAGCAATTTACATAAAAAATATATACAAATCTAATGGGACTCTAGTTGTTGCTTGAGCCCGTCTGATAGAAATATGTGTGTACAGATGGTCTAAAGGCTGTAACTCACGATCTGGGCCTTCTGCTGCACAGTGTATCTCAGATTTACAGTATATGGTAAAGTTGCAAGCTGGAGGTCTCACCCCAGATTCAAGTGTCGGTCATGGAGGCATTAGATATTCCGTTAGTTTAGACTTCTGTCCCAGTGTGCCCAGTAAATCATGGACCTATACAGTGTGTGGTTAATGTTGTTGGCTGGAGAAGACACCGTCTGACTGTGCGTCATACAGTTTATGATTTATAATGTTGCGTGACCAGTTTGTAAAGATGAAGCTTGGGCTCTTCTTTTCTTACAATATCTGCTTTTCCCTGTTTTACCTTGTTGTTGTATGTTTTTACTGTATTACCTTAGTAGACAAAAAAAAAGGCAATACATCAAATACATGACTTTGAATATGCTAGTTTAAAGTAGTCCACTCTGAAAGTCAGAAACCTTGGGAAATACGGTTACTCACTTTCTTGCCAAGAGTTACATGAGAACATCAATACCACTCTCATGTTTGTCCCTTAAATATGAAGCTGGAGCCAGGAGCCAGTTATCTTAGCTTAGCATAAAGACAGGAGGAAACAGCTAGCCTGGACTGGAGTCTTGTTGTCACTGTGAGGTTGCCAGGCACCCAGTGGAGACTCCAGGAAGTCACAGCTCATGGCCAAGAAATAGTCTGGCACATAGACCCCCGTAAAACCACACTTTTTCATTTTTTCATCTCGCTTTTTGCAATGATAACAAGATATAAGGTGTTAATTCATTAGCGAGCTGAAGAGATGCTGTGGTGCTGCATTCAAAGGTTTAAGGTGTTCAATCTTTGTTGCAAAAAGTGCACCTCGGCAAGAATTAAAATCAGCACATCATTTCATGTCAGTTTGCGCAGTAAAAACTTTGATACTGATGGAACAACATTCACAGAGCTGCATGAATTTCTTGATGTCCCAAACCCACAGATCTGATTTATGACTTTTGTAGCTGGAACTTGGATTTTCATAGAGAGGAAATAAAGGAAGCAGACGTTCGGTCTGCCTTATATGCTCTCCAAGCTTCACAATAAGGATGGGGCCATAAAACATGAGGTCCAACAGATGCACAGTGAAGACAACCCCAGTCCATTATAAAGCCTGTTAAAAACACTCAGGCAGTTTGCTAACCCACTGTCACCTCAGCCCCTGCACTCGTAATTGGGTTTTGTCTGCTGTTGTGGACGAGGACAGAGTTATGGCTCAGAACGACTTCCTCCGAGTGAAGCTCTGCCACAGCTCACAATGCTTCTCAATGAAAAGGGAACGCCTGCTTCCATCAACGCAGATGTTCTTTGTTCCCTGACAGATGCGTTCATCTTTATACTTTTCGTTCTTTTCTGTTGCTTTCTGAACAGTTTATGAGCGTCTGATGTTTGATTGTCTTAAAGAATTGGGGCTAGCATAGCATTTACAAGGGCAAAGAAGGTTTGGGAGTACGATCTAAAGCTTATGGCCTTGTCAGAGGTTGAAACTTATATTTGCTTCAAGGGAAGGGATGAGGAAGCAGGTTTACGGTGTCATGGCTTGTGAGGAACTGCAGCAGAGTGACTTTGAAATCATTTTGTCATCACAGGTGATTTTAATGTAGAAACCTACAGATGTTCTTTTAATTTGGGGCAGGCTGGGCCATCTTTGGAGCTTGATTAGAGACATCTGTGTTAACGCCATCCCTGCAGGTCTAGGAGATGGAGTTTCGCATTGAGGGAGTGACTAATTAGAAAACAGGAGATGTAGAAGCCCTCATGTACCTCCTCTCAGCTGCATAATTAAACAGTGGTGTAAAACTTTACTTGGGTGATAATTAAGGACCCAATTGTCAGCCTTTAACTATGCTGCAGGTCCACCACCCAGGTCACAAGATAAACATCCACCATAAGCTGGATAGAGCAAGGCTAGCTGTTTCCCTCTGTTTCCAGTCTCTGTGCTAAGCTAAGATAACCGTCTCATTGATCCAGGTTCATATTTAAAGGACTGATGTGAAAGTGGTATCAATCTTCTTGTCTAACTCTTGGCAAGAAAGCGAATATGCATATTTCCCAAAATGGAAAAATGTTCCTTTAGGTATTAAATGTTGTGAGGTCTCTGATGTTGTGAACTCTATGCTTAAACCCGCTAACCAATTATGCCATAATGCTTACCCTGATAAATTTAGTCATATACAATTCTTTAACCTAAACTAATCCCGAATTAATCCTTATGCTAACCTAAGACAAATCCAAATTCTTATTTTCAACCTAAATCCAGTTGCTAATCCAAAATTAGTCCATTAAAAATACAATTTAGAGGATCTTTTCATATTTTTCTGTCTTATTAGGACATTTGAGCACACACACACAGATACAGAGACACAAACTGTCACCAGATAGACGACAGTTTGTCAAACCAACCCTGAACAATTCCTGTTGCTCTGTTGCTTTTCACCCACAGAGTTTTGGCATCGGCTCTGTTGTAATGAGAGACAAATGTGTTTAGAATTCTGCATGAGGAGGCTTTTAAGGATGAGTGGGCAAAAGTATATTTTTCCATTTAAAGTTTTCTCTTTCAGAGGAATTATACTGGAATGGGGTATTGAGACAGAATGTGCTGACTCTGTAAATGTGGCCAAACCACAGATTGAGGCCCTGTTCGAAACAGACAGATCCTATTATTAGACAGGGGAAGAAGCGTGTTTTCCGATAATACTGAGGTGTTTCGCTGTGTAATACAATCATTCTCTAATCATTCGTGCTTCAAATGAACTTGAAAACATCGAACTATTGTCAGTTACAAACTGATTATTTCACATTACGATGTGCTTCGTTGTTTTTCTAACACTTTAAAGTTTTGCATTGGCTGTCTGTCGGTTGGTCCAGCCAATACTTTGAGACTTAAATGTTTCAAATGCTATTGGATGGGTTGCTTTGAATACAGTCATTCATTGTCCCCAGAGGATGGATCCTACTGATCTCCTGACTTTTCTTATCTAGCGCCATGTTGACCATGGTAAATATTTTACCTGCTAAACACCAGCATGTTAACTTTGTATGTACATTAGCATGCTAATGTTACAAGCATTTTGCTCAGAACACCACCTCACAAAGCTGTTAGCTGGGCTGTAGACTCACAGTCTTGTTTTAGTTTGACTTTGCAACGTGAAACCTTTCAGATGCAAAGCTACTTTGAAAGCACAAATCTGTTTTGTTCAATTAAACCTCAATAGTGGTGATCAAGTGGTGCAAAAGAACCACCATTTTCAGAATATATTTTACATAATTGGCAGAGCTCAATGACAACGAATTTGTACCTAATTTAAATAGAAACTAAAAGCTGGCAGAGTTAAATTTTTATTCATTCAAGGCGAAAGGATGTCTCATTTTGGAACTTCAAATAGGCTGCCTAGATTTCTCCTTTACCTTTTGATTTTCTCTCTCGCAGTCAGCCTGATGTTAGTCAGAAAATGGTGGTTGTTTGATGCTGTCCACTGAGTTCAAATTCAGTCATTACAGCATAATCAGAACCCCAAATCTGTACCTCACTACATGACAATTCAGGTTGGAGCTACTTTATTATTACAGTGCATCACAGTCATTTTCTTCCCACTGTATAATTTCTGCTATTATTATGATACAATAATGGTTGGCATACATGTTACTTGATTATTCTCATAAAGCGAGATTTAGTTTCATTTCCAAACCGATCTCATCTCCACTTTGAATACCAGTCACCAGTGTAAGAAAAGGGGCATTTAAATGTGCTTGCTACTCTGCATTTTCCATACATTTTGGGGATATTAGAAAATGATTCTGATCACTGACTACAAATCTGGTTTCCACTATAATGGAAAAAAAAAAATTCAGTACACTTTTAGATTTCTAGACAACTTGTCAATGAAACAATAACAGAAAATGGCAGGGAAATAACATAAAATGTCTGTGGTTCACAGCTTGGAACTTCCAGAGAAGCAGGACACCCTCTCTGAGTCTAGAATATTTTCTATAAATACCAGTCAAAAGTTTGGACACACTTTCTCATTCAAGTAAATGGGAAAGTGTGTCCAAACTTTGACTGGTTCTATATATATCTCCATATTTTCTACTGTACCAACATCTTTTAAATGCAGACATTGACAGCATCCCCATCTAATATGTCTTCTCACTGGCAACAAGCAACTGAACAGCTGAACATGAAACTGTCACATGTTAAGGAGACCACTTTGGACAGTTTAAATGTGGCAAACTGAAACTTTATATTTTCCTGACTGGCTGCATTGCCTTGTTTGCAGTGCTTACATTTGCAATAGTGACAGTGAAACACTACAAAGGTGCAATTGTGAGCTCTATAGGCGCATGAATGCAGACTTTTGCAGCAACCATCTGCTCCGTCCCATAAAATGTATGGGCACATTACAGCAGGATTGCTTTCTCTGATCTCACTGATACAATTTTAAGTTTCAGTACAGATTTACGTGCGTTTGTGTGTCTGGCCAATAAGGATTGTTTTACAACATGCATTTACTTGCGATTAACATGCTATTTCCTGAACTGTATTCTTATGAATTGCCTTTACCAGAACTGCTTGCAGACAGTTCTTTCCCCAGCAGCACAGTCGTTAATTACAGCTGAATTGTCATTACTTGACTTGGCCATGACTTCCTGTAAAGCTCTTTTACTGGTCTCTGCCTCTCCACTCAGTGAAACGTTAGTGTGCTGCTCATTTGAGCAAAGTAGAAAATCTACTCCTTTTTTTTTTGGGTCACTCTGACAGGAGACAAATAACAGGCTGCAGTACATCTTCTTTGCTGTGGCTAAATATTGGCTAAAAGACTAGTATTTTCTGAAGTCTTGAGGTCAGAAATGGCGCATCTCACATAGGCAAATGTTAATGCTCCTTAGCTGGAAGGAGAACTGCTGGATTTGAGTTTTTGGACTTTATGAGACTGCATTTCAGCAGCATCTTCTCAGATTTTTCTCCTGTGATGAATGCTGCAAACATCTAATTTCCAGATTAAGTGTACTGATTTATGGACAGACGTGGCAGGGTTAATAACAGCTATTTGCGCAAAGAAAAAGAAGAAAATAAGCTGTTTCTCAGTTTTGTCTTTGCAGCGCTTTGCATTCTTTGCACAATAATATCCTGTTGTTAAGGAGCGAGGAAGGAAAGAGGGAGGAAGGAGAGGGGAGGAAACTGAAAGAAGAGCAACTGCTCGCCCAGACAGTGTGAGGTGAAATGTTGAGGATTTAGGAAACTAACGGTAGACTGGACGAGGGACTTTACTTTGAGCGATGTAGTCTTTGGACTTCCAAACCTAAACCCTTTCGACGTCTTGCCGAGGATGACAGGAAAATAAACGATCGATATTGCCAAATCAATTTTGCGGGTGCGGTATCTTTGACTCTAAAGTCTATTTTTTCCCCCCGCAAATCATGCCACGTTTGAGATTAGGCTACGCCTGTGATGCGCCGAGCAGATCGTCCTCCTCCTGTTTACGCACAGCTGTTGTGGACCGCTCAGAGTAGACTGGCCGAAAAGTTACCGAAGTTGTTTTTTTAGGTGTTTGCCAGAATTCCTATTTCCAAATTTCTGTGGCCGCGACTCCTTCAGCCCCCCAGGTCCGCCGAGCCGCCCCAGCATGCTGGACTGACGTCTGGAGGAATGGCATCGGCTGTGTTTGAAGGCACGTCGCTGGTCAACATGTTTGTCCGGGACTGCTGGGTCAACGGGATCCGGAGGCTCATCATCAGCCAGCGGGGAGAGGAAGAGGAGTTTTTCGAGATAAGGACAGAGTGGTCTGACAGGAACATTTTATACTTGCATCGGAGTTATTCCGATCTGGGGCGGCTGTTTAAAAGACTGGTAGAGTCCTTCCCTGAGGATAGACGAGACCTCTCGAAGTCTCCACTGATAGAAGGTTGGTCTGATGGGACAGTTATATCGCGGGATGTGAAGCTAGAGCATTCATTTTAATTGTAATACAGTAACAGAGTATAACAAACAATATATAGCCTAATATATAATAATATAACATTTTTAGGGTTCAATTCTGATCTGGGGCGTAGCTACAAATGATGGGGCCACATAAGCAGGAGGTGACTGGGGCCCCCCTCCACTTTCTCTTCTAGTGCACTACTAGGTTATCTCGGGCCTAACTATTAAATATTTGGCATTTTTTCTTAATGAAAGACTTAAATAACTCAAATATCAGAATAGTATTGTAGTATTTTAAGTTTCTGACTGATTACTGAACAAATAGTTTCTGCTCATCACTAAAGTCCTTCTCCACTTTGCTGCAACGTAAATGCACCTTAATACAGCTACTAGATCAATACTGATAACCTTTTTGGACTTGTTGGAAAGTTTAGGTTTGGCATCTTTGGCTCGACCAGACCAGGGCAATTTCCCCATTGCTGCGCCTGCACAGGAAAACCCCTGCAAAACGATAATCCTGTTTACATTTAGCCTCAGATGGCAAAACAACTGCTGTTTTGTTCTTTTGCCAAAGTTTATTTTTCTTTGCATTTTTGTGGATGACAGTCAGACCATGTTACCTAACCAGCTGTGTGAAGTAAAACTACAAAACATTTCCTAAAACGCGTACAATTGAGAACCATAAGGACATTTCTTTCCAGATACCTCAGCTTTGGGTCCTATAGGTAGATGGCACTATTAGGCATCACTCCACTATAGTGTAACTAGTATTAAGATTATTTGATTATAAGTTGAGGGCATTAAAATAAAAGAGAGGAAGCATAGTCAGCATAGTCAATAATCTGAACATAGCCTATATTTACCTGCTTTTGTTTGGACAGGTTAATATTTAACAAAGTCCAATTTCGGATGTCACATTAGCAGACCTATCACATAGCCTCAAGATTACAAGACCAACATGCTGCAGCATGTTTCTAATCCATGTCAATATATGGGAGCTAAAAGCCTGTAATGTCAGCTTTCACCTCTTTGTGGGCTAAAAGTTGGATTCCCCATGGGAAAAACCAGAAGCACCGACACTGACTTCCATGTGGGAAAGTGCTATCTGCATCTGACGCATCATAACTCTTTAGGAGGAGTGGATGTCACTGGGCTGTTTGGGGCAGCTATTATCTGGTGCTCAGGAACCAACCCCAGTTCTGAGGCCAGTACTTTGATCAAAGGCAATGGCAGATGTATTCCTAATATCTAATGCAGGTCCTTGGTGTGGAAGTGAACCAAAACAAGCACAGGGAGAACTTTCAACTTTACAGAGAAAAGATTAGGGCTGCGATATATATACCCACCTTTGAAGTGACAGTTCTTGATGCTGTCCCAGCATCAGGCTAAAATGTTGGCATTAAACACGGCATTACAGTTATCAGTAACACGTCATTCAGCGGTTCACTGTACTCAGACATATCCATATGTTGTCGAGATATTAGATCTGAAATGTGGTTTTCTTCAAATATTTTGAAGTATCAGGTTAAGATGCCTGTGATTCCTTTATTAAAAACTATATCTGGCAACACTGTTTTACTTTGAGCGTATAAAACATGAATTATCATTGAATATCCATGAAAAATGACTCAATCAACAGGTTTATAATTTATGAAAATGTGCTGTAACATCTTCTGCTAGTGCCATCTGGTAAAACTCCACAGCAAAGTTTTAGGCAGGGCTTTTTTAGAGGGCATATGTAGGCCGAACCTATGGCCCTGAGGGTTTGGATCTTTGACACTGTGGTGCTGTGGCACTGCCAACAGGTTTGGAAGCGCTCCCAGCTTCTTCTGTGTGTATGATCTCCCCACGCAGTCTCCTTGGCACTTCCCTTTTGTCTCTACCCACTGAGCCTATACGAATGTTTTAGCAACATCCCTTTAGTGGCGACTGGAAAGCTTTGCTTCCTGCCCATGCACTGAAATAGCTGACGGGGTTGTTGACAGCTCGCTGCTTTGCCACGGCCAGTGTGCGATGCATTTTCGGAAGAAACATTTCAGATCTCATGAGCTCACTTCCACTTTGCACTTCTTTTTTTTTACTGTCTGTCAGCCTTCATATCCTGATTACAACTAAAAGATAAATGGGGTTGTAATATCAGCGCTGAAGGAGGAGGATCAATGTTACTTTAGTGACTCAAGCTGGTTTGACAATTTCATTGATAGATAGCAAGCCACAGGGTAAATAACATTCCCCTATTGGCCTTTCCTAATTCCTACCTCTGTTCAATATTTCATCTGCATCCCTTGTAATTGACACTCAGATTGAAAGTCCCCGTGAAAAAATGCAGCTCTGGCCTTTCTCAGTCCACTTTGCTCCAGTTTGTGGCTGTGCTCATGTTTTCCTGTTTCTGTGCTGCGCCTAGGCAACATGGAAGGCGTGCAGAGCTTTCGGACTGATGTCATGATGAGAGAGAGTGACTGGGAGAGGAGTGGACTTACCATATTTAGTCCTTCTGGTCTGCGAAGGCCCCTAAACACTTACCTAACAAGTGACCCCACAGACAGGAAGTGATTGCTCACATTCCATGTGAGCCTGATTCCACAGAGGCACGTCGACACAGGCTGTGTCCGAAATCACTCCCTCTTACACTCATTCACTACTCCCTACATGAGAAATACTCAGTAGTTTGCTCTTGGACACTTATGAATCATCATTTCAGTTGGTTATCAGAGGAGTGGCATTGGCTCATGTTTTATTTTGTAATGTACACGTTATGGACTCTACACTGTTCCTTCCATGTGGGGACTGTTGAGAGAATTATGGAATACATGCATTACAAAGACGTACAACTCGGAGGGTGTTTTCCCACTTTTATATTGTGGCCATTAAATATTCTCGGTTCTGATTGGCTGACAGGTTTCCCTTAATTTTATTCAACCGCAGAGTATAAACGGATACCTTCTTTGACGCATGTCTGTCCTCGTTGACTTGTTGACTGAGGCGTCCAGAAATAACACATTGACGAAACGGCGGAGAGTTAGTGGTTAGATGATAAAGGGTTCGCCTGCTGACATGTGCTTATCAGATCCACGCAGAAGATAGCTGTGAAATAGCTGGTGCTTACAGCATCTGATGACTGTTTAGATTGTGTGTTTGAGGATGACTCGGACACAGTCAAGTTCCTACTTCTCATGGGTTATTTGAGCTACTAGATAAAGTGGCTTGTCAACATGGCATGCTGCCACAGAACTAACAGACAGGTGACTTTAGTGTGCAATTACAAAAATTATGTGGCGGGCACATACATTAGTATTTCACGTATCTGTTAACTACTGTTATTGTTACATTTTACTAACTTGTTGCACTAGGCAGATAAATACTCATTTAATCTGATCTCCCAAAAAGGAGATAATAAAGAAACAGCCAAGAGCACTTTCTGGCTAAAAAAGCAGCAGGGTAATGTTCTCTGAAGCCAAATGAAGAAGTGTTTGTAGAGGCCAAATAGACTTACTCGGGGGCTGAATGTATTATCTCAGAAAGTCGACAGAAAATATTGAATAGTTATTTATAACACAAGGACCGAAGTAGCCAGGAAGCCCATGCAGGAAATAAACTCTTTAACAAGAAATTGCAGGAAATACACTTAGGGCCCCTGAAGGAAAAAACATAGCTGCATTTTTTGTCAGTGTCTTTGAAGACATTTGCCAGAGGACAACCCTGCAATTGTAACGAACATAGCAAATCTGAGATGAAATGTACACAGATGAATATTTCACAGTTTTCGGAGATGAAACTGGTGATTTGCCATGTGCCACAGTGGGAGGAGAGGTGCAGTGGGAGGGATGTCCCTGGAAATCCAGTGGCGTACTGCAATTTTGGTGTCAAGATTGATTGCGTTCGGTGCCGCCCGACTGCTCAGACCAAGTTAGCAGTGCAGCCCCGAGGTTTGTGCCTTTTCTGACACTTTAATTGATGGCAGCGCTCTACACACACCGGATCCACTGTGGTTACTCTGATTAAAGTATTGCGTAACTAGCACCAAGCTGTTGCAAAAATAGCCACACGTACTTCTCTTTGCACATCAAACAGGCCTGTTATATCTTGGTACTCGACACAGCCTGGTAGTTTATGCAGCAAAAATCATGCATCCTTACACAACACATCGGGATTTATTTAAAAATGGATCTCCAAACAAACTTATATTCCTGGTTTATGTTCATGAACATACTAGCTAATGGGGATATGAGTAGTATTGGTTGTTTTGTCCATCAAATCACCTGTTAGCTGTTAACTTTCAGCATGCCCAGAAATATTATTTAAAATTGACATCATCTGTGTATGGCAGTATATTTGGGCGGCAAAATATTTCCACTTGCAACTCTGTGTGTCCCAGACAAGTTTCCTCTCAGGACGAGCACCTCAGGACTTTCCACTCCATGACCAAGCTGTCAGTACGTTATGGTGGAGAAAACAGCTTTTTAAGGGGATGCGAGGACTTGTGATGATTGTCACCAGACCCTAACACACCCTCTGATAACGTATGATAATACATGCTTCCGAATCCCACCCTGTTTCCACCCTGCTTTGTGCCTGCACCTAATAAATAATGTGATTCATAACATTAACGCCCTACATGGCAGGAAATAAACTTTACTAATCTGTTTACAAGGACAACAACTAACAAGACTGGGTGCGGTTTATAGTCTCTGGTGAAGTTATCGCCCCGACTTTGTTTCCGTTTAAGATGTTAACTGCTGACACTGACTTGAAGCTTGTCAAGGCTCTATCTTTAGACTTGCTAATTGGACTTTATAATTGCGTTTTCCGTAACGCCTGGCACAGTTTAATACATCGCTCTAACATTTAACTTCTTATGTATAATTACCTTCTGTGGTACCAAATCTCTGTATCTACCATTCCACGAAATAGCATGCACAGTGACAACCCCTTAACTAATGTAATAGTTTCCAGTATTCTGGACTGGAGTTGTCTTGCTCCTAGAGCAGTATCTGGTTCTTTCCTGACCACAGCTACATGAGTCTGAACAGCTTTCAACCTGCAGTCTTTAAAATTTGCCTTCATTTACATTACTTTACATTTCACACTCACTGCCTAATAGGTCTGCTTAAATCATGTTTACGACATTAAATATTGGCTTTAAACTCTCTAATGCACCAGTACAAAAATATGTGAATTGTTTTTGGCCTCAAACAGAAACTTACTTAAACTGCCTGACAACGTGACTCATAGCTGTTCAGTTATGACAAAACACCACCATATATCAGTATAAGCCGTAAACATGTATGATTTGTTACATTTAAATAGAAAAATGACAAACAGGTCTTAAAAGGACTAAACAAAAGAACATGATACAGAGGCAGAATGAGGTTCAGACTGGGTGGGGGTCTCACTTGGTTCCTCTGGATGATTTAACAGCCCAGTCACTCTTCACATCCCCCTGGGTATGATGTCATCACTGCTGGCCATTATAAATGGATGAGACTGTGACTGTGCATAGTGTTGCTTTAGGCTCTCTTACTCAGTACTTCCATGTAACAGTAACCGCTGTGTGACTACGTTTTGTCTGTACCACTTTCATCAGACAGAGCCTCATCAGTGTGGCTGCAGTCTTCATCATTATTCTCTTCACCACATCCCTTTGTCAGCATGGCAGTAAATGATGCTTTGCTGACTGCTCGCTCACATGGGCGGCAGCCTTGTGTTGCTAAAAGTGCTGATTTTGCACTCCCACTGCCTCTTAAATTACATTCCTAGTTTTTTGCAGGATTAACATGTTATCTCAGACAGTGCTCTCCAGCTTTTCTCTCTACCACTGTTATTTCTTTCCTCTGTTATTACTGCTATTGTGCAAATGTTTGCAATTACACTGGCAGTTTTACAGCGTCACTTTATACTGTGTTCTTGTTCTAAAGACAATGATAAGTAGTCTATATTTTCCTCCTCCTTCTTGGGGTAAATATCAAGGGGCATTGTCAAAGGTTACTGTGTTAAACAGACTACTACCTTTTTACTGGCGTTTGTAGCAACCTTTTTCCAGACTAGGGATAAGTTCAGACCTGTCTGGCTTTTTGTGTCCTGACAGATAACTGTCTGACGGCAGTAAAGGTCGTAGCAGTACATTCAACTCTTTATATTTTAAAATATGTTTATGTTGTCTAGGCTGTGGTTATTGATGCTGTTGTGCTGGATGGGATTATAAAAAAAACATTACAAATAAAGGATAAAATACCACACCAGTTGAAACATACACCTCTCTGACAAAGACAGGATTCATTGCAAAGCTGTTGTATTGAATTACATTAGATTGCACAGGTGTGTCTTATAAACTTTTAACTCTGTATATTTTGAAAAAGATTGTTGAAATCCTCACACTAGAGCTGATGATTTCAGATGTTCATATTTATTTGTTTCAGGGCTTGTAAAAATCAAAGAGGCAAACGACATCGAGGAGAAATTGAACGAGGTGGAAAGACTACTGAAGAATGCTATCAACATGCCATGCAAGGTTGCTCAGTCAAATATTACCCCAATATAATAACAATAATAATAATAATGAGATCTTATATCAGTACTTTATTAGCATATTCACTATGCACTAGACTATTTTCATTGGGAGTAAAAGGTCGATTTTTGGAAATGTACAGCTATGTAGACTAAATGAATAAAAACCTGACTCCACAGTATTCCAGGTCAGAGGTGATGTTGACTTTCTTTGAGCGATCGCCGCTGGACCAGGTGCTGAGGAATGACAAAGTCCACAGAATCCAGCCGTGCTTTCAGAGTCCAATCAATATATCAGGTGCATATCTGGTATTGTTTAGTAACACAAAGATGGAGCCACTGCTGACACCCCTAATGTCATGATGACTTAACAGCTGATCCAGTATTGCACTCTGTACCGTTTTAGAAATCATGCGGTCCAACGGATTCTGTCTGGCAAATACGGAAACCATTGTATTTGATCGCAGTCTCCCTGAAGAAAAGGAGAGGCCCTCATCCACCGACTCTGTGGAACACACGTGAGACATGAGACCACTCCTCAATATTTTCTGTCTCTGTCTTACCCTGGCCTTTGTCATACTGGCTTTTTCATAGATTAGATTACTTCATTTTGTCAAAAAATCATGCCATGGGCCTGATTATAACGATGGAGACAATCCAGCAGCAAGCTGGTTGTAGTGTAAAACAAATTACCTGCTTGTTTTCCACAAATATAAGGATTTCTATGTTTGCTCTTGAGTGTACAGTAAGTGTTTTGGTGAGTTTGGAAGTCCTTGAATATAAACTAAAACCAGGAACCTCCATCACCACAGGAAGCGTGTCTGAGCACCTCTTCCTTCCCTGGGTGTGTGTAGGAAGTGTTTTGGGTAGTTCACACAAAACAACAATTTATATCACTCTGAAATAGCTGAAATGTTTCATTGCTGCAATACGCTGACCTTGTACTAACAAATGAAGTCTCTATGGGTATATGTAGACAATCAACACAGGGCTTTTAATCAAATGCATCACACTTTTTATTCCTAAATTAGACAATACAGGTCCATCCTGTCCTTGGAGTAATGTGTCTTTCATTTTATTGCCAGGTATGAGGATGGAACAGAGTTTTTGCCAATGGAAGTGGACGTGTGTGATGAGGAAACAGAAGCGTATGTCACCAACCTTTCCTACTACCATCTGGTCCCATTTGAAACTGACATCCTGGAATGAGGAACCGATGCCCGTTGACGGACATACTATGACGCTGTCCATGAGGAACATGTACTCTTAAATGGAACCTACCTGTGCACCGCTGCACATAGCTGCTCCAAGTAAATGCTGCTGCGGCTTATTCTAGAATCCTCTAGAGTTGCTTAAATTTCTCGGGAGTCGGGCAGATGTACAGTACGCACCAAAACGTTGCAAAAGAAGAACGCAGCAGCAGCATTACGTTGTTTTTGCCACTTTAAGCGACATCACCAGTGTGCCTCATTCAGAGCCTTACTTGAGTGTGTCAAGAAACAAACATAATGGGATTGTCCGTATACTGGCCACAGAGGGCTTTCAGGTGTTGTAACACAACCTGTGGCGGCAACAGTGGAGGTCCGTCAGTCCTTATGCAGTTGTAAACAGCTGGAGAGGTTTCAAAACATGCGGCTTGACCGCTTCAAAGTAAGTTAAATAGCATCAAACACATGAGTGTGTGTGGTTTGGAGTGTGACGGCAACTAGAGGGGAGAGGGGCTACACATCAAGCTAAATTTGGTGGCAAATTTACAGTATTGGACCATTCACTGTTACTTAAAAGCTGAATTAACCAGCACTCTTTTTCTATCTCAGTGGTTTTATCTTTATTCTCCAGTGGACCTCCATGATGCCATCGGCCTGGTTTGCTCGGATATATGTGATGCATCCGCAAAGCCTATTGTCTTCTCATATAAACTGCTCCCTGAAGTGCTATCCACAGTGTTATCCACTCTGGTGTTTTATTTCTGTGGGAACACAGAAAGCTGTCATGAAGCCTTGTGTATGATATTTGTTTATGGCGCAATTTCCACCAGCATTTAGGGACATTTTTGTTTGTAAAATACCAGCTTGAAACTCATAGGATAATTCCTGTTTTGTTGCTGTGTTATGCTGTTGGTTCTTTGGCATGAGAGTACTCTAAGTCTAGATCAAGTGAAACTAGACTGCATGGGTTTGATAAGAGACACACAAAAATGTGAAGTTTAACTACCACTAAGATAAAATAACAGTAATCATAGGGGGGAATTTTGTCCAAAGTCCAGAAACAAAAACTTGATGGTAAATCGAGGAAAAATAATTAAGCTTTTATGCTAACAGACTCGAAACATGTGTCAGCATAAGCATTAGATACATTTTGTATGGGTAATATACAGTATACTGTAAATGTTTCACTTGGTAAATAATGTAAAAGAAATATGTGTCATTATCATTTTGTCACACCACTCTCGTTCCAAAGTGAAAACTTAATGCTGCCTTTTTGGATGTTGGTGAGAAGTGTTTTGTCTCAATAATGAATTAGAATGTAGTACGTGTTAGCAATTTAGCTTGTAATGTAGCTTATTTTATGTATATAAACCAATAATTTGATATATTAGAGCAGAGCTTTGAGTGTTGCCATTATGTGGATAAGTGAATCATCTCACTGCTCTTGTTGCCATGTGATGAGCGATAAAATGGGGCAAAGAAAGCTTTGTTTTATGGGTCAACTGAGGTCATATCTGACCCGTTCCGTTAGATGACGTGTGTGGGTTCAGTCTAACCGCAGTCTTACTGAATGTGGGAGTCTGCAGTTTGGCCTGCAACCGGGGAACAAGTCCTCTCTTTATCTAAACAAGACAAACGACCTTGCTGTACTAAAACTTTCTATAGGAAAAGTTGTGTGAAATAGGCAAACACTAGATTAAAATGCATGCCTTTTGTATTTTTTAGGGGTCCTCCCGTCCCTAAGGAGGCTGCTTTCACTTCTTGTAGCGTCTTTTACGAAACTGGAACTCAGTGGAGCATTACGTATGTTTTGAATGCAAGTGAACGGCAAAAAAATGTATATTTGTGAGGGGTTAGCTATAAGGAAGCCTATCTGTCGTCATTGTTTTGACAGTTTTGTTAATGCAGAAGTCACTGTGGCCTTCCAATGTGGGCTAACTGCTTGGGTCCAGTTCTCTGCCCCTCCAAATACAAAGGCATTCAACCCTCACAAACTTGGCACACGAGGCTTCAACAGGACGGTCCGCCGCATGAGTCTATTTAGTAACACAGTCATGATCACCATTCACCCCATGAGAAAGTACAGCTCTTTCTCACGGTGCACAACTGTTTCTTTTTTGTTTTTCTCTTTTCTCCAAGAATGATGTCTCGAATTGATGGCTATTCTTTGGACAAAAACGTTTCTGTTGACCAAGTCCCTCTTCTAGAACACAGCATACATAATGGTAAAGATATATGTGATTCAAGAAAAAGAAACTGGGTTTTCTGATTGAAATTGCCATGCCAAGGTTTCTGTCTTTAAAAGAACCGGTTCATGTTTATCAAGTCCCGTATGAGTTCATATTTAAAGATCAAATATCTATTAAGACATCTGTGTACGCAGGCTGGGCTTACGTATTATAAAAAGTTATGATTTAAATGGTACTCAGCTGATTTAGTGCAGTGGCAGGAGTGAGTAACACGTTTGTACTCCACTTTCAGTGAAGTTTTTAAACATATCAATATGCCCATCATGCCAGCCAGAGCTGTGAGGACTGAGAGGAAGTGACAGGTAATATATTTAATTTATTTTGTAAACGTCAGCCCCACTCTGAAGCTAACCATTCTCTGTAACCTTGTAATTTCATTTTTATGTGCGCATGTGTGATGTGAGATCTTCTTGTGTGTAATTGTGTCAAAAGGATTCACCTTTGAAAATGAAGTTTGTGTGGCAACATGTTTGATAACTTTAAAGCTATTCAGACAGTATTAGATATGAATTATTATTCTCAAAGCTTCTCAAAACAAAAATGTTTCCAATAAAAGAAATGTTCATGTGATGTTTTTGTTGTTGTTGTGGAAATCGTGATGGGAATACATTTAGTGGCCAAATAAAAGGTCAGAGGCCAGTCAACAGAAGTTGTGGAACATAAGTACATTTGCTCAAGCATTGTATTTCAGTACAAGTTCAATATACTTTATGCTTATACAGCACTTATTCTTCTCTACATTTCAGAGGGACATACAACACATATGGTCATCTCATAAAATATAACACAGCACTTCACCGAATGCCAAACAGTTCAAAGTAGCCCCTTGTCGACAGCTACAATACATTGCTGCTTACATGTGCATCAGTAATAGTGATCAAATATTGCTATAAATATTAATATATGATGATTGAACACAGCCTGCATAATGAGCAAGGCTGGATTACCGAAAACAGGCCACTGCGCTTGGGGCCCAAACACTCAGGGCAGCTCTGGGCTCACTGCATGTCAGTGGGTCTCGGAAAATAGATCAATTGCAGATTTGTTTGGGGATTTGCGCCGCTAAAGGGCAAAATCAACTAAGCTGGGTCCTACATCGTTAAGTAGTTTTCCAAATCTAGTTTTAAGACTTTTATTATTTTAGTTTACAGTCTGCTCACATGCTGCATCCTAAATCTGGGGCCAGGTAGTGTACTGTAAATCCACATAAGAGTATTGTTTGGTTTCTTTCTCTGGGTAAATAATGAAGCTGCCAATTGTAGTCTGTTGTGTGCATTGACCTTGATGGTTAATAGGGGCCCAACAGTAAACCTTTGCCGAGGGGCCCCCTAGCCAGTTAATCTGGCCATAATGGTGAGTAGTTTTAATAACTACATAGTACATTTTGCTGCTAATAATTATACTTACGTATCATTTTGAATGCAGTACTGTACTTATAATACATTTTCTTTTATGTTTAACGTTTACATACAGTGGGTATTTCCCATTTTAATTATCTTGGTGCGCCACCTTGTGGTGAGGATCGACTGTCATCATCAGTGTCCATTTATCCTAATTTAATACTGATAAATGCTTATTGTTTGATCAATAAACATGATTAAATATTTTAAAAATTTAAATACACATGTAGGCCTACTACCATGTTCCTCAGATCATTTCCTATGGTGGTCTATTTATATTTATATATTATATAAATAAGATTATACAGTTTGTGTGCATGAAGGCACTATTACTGACAAGGTCAAAATACGGGGCAATACGCACCAGCTATAAGGTTTTTGTCGGTGTGTTTTAAACATGAGACTTACACAGTAGATAATACCAACGCTGTTGGTGCCTGACGCCCTCGGGAGGCTGCGTAAGCCCGCGCATGCGCAAAAGGCCACAATTTAGTAGCTGTATTTCCTGCTTGCTGTTTTCACTCGAAACGATGGCAGAAGTGAAAGCTTTCCTGATTTGCGGAGGTACGTTCACGCTTTGTGTCGTGCACATTAAACACTGGACTATACATGTTATCACGGCATCCGTTAAGTTGACCGTTAGAGCTCCCGTCGTTGAAGCCGCGAGGCTGATTGGCGCACAGGTAGCCGGGGCGACCGCTTTAGCTGGTGATGCTCCGGTCAAGAGGCTTCAGGCTGGAGAACAGCGGCGTTAAAGCTCGTGTTCGCGCTCATATAACATGCACTTTATTTCTGTTCTAATCTTACAGCTGTAGCGGCCTTCCTCTGCTCATCGGTGCTTGCATTCGTTGAAGATCTAGATGACACGTAAGTGATGCAGCCCTGGATGCCTGTGCTTCAGTGTGTGCTCTTCCTGCCTCCGTCACATTACAGCGCGATCATGCAGTGCCACTTCCCTGTTAGGGGGAAACACATGTAGTCCCTGTATCTAGTTTGTGCATATTTAGTTTGATGCAATGTTACCAGATTCTTTTAAGGGTTGCAGGCAGAAAAGCAAGTCTTCATTTCATCTCAGGTGTCCAGTTGCACAGTTGGTTTTTAATTGGATGCCTGTGCTGTGCTTGGAAGTCTGTAGAGATTTAGTCTCATGTGTATATTGTGTTTGTGGGATCATGTGATTTGTCTCTTTTTGCAATGGGGGAGCTTTCCTGCAACTTTGTACAAATAATAACTTCTTTCTGTTCTGTCATATCCACATACCTTGAGTAGTAATGGCTCTTCTGTCTGTTGTGGCATTGTTGTTATTATTACCTTTTAACACGCATCTCGTAACGTGAGTCATTCAGTATGCAGAAAATAACATTTGACTAACTTTATCTAGTTTTGCTTGACTATAAAAACTGTCATTCATTCTTCTTTTTGACAGATTTAAAGAAACCAGAGTGAAAGATGTCTGGCTGGTTGATGTGAGTCTGACATTATACACACACACACACACACACACACACACACACACACACAGACACACAGAAACCAGTCTGGGTCCATTCAGCTATGCTTTAGTTTATATCCAGCTCGCCACTGTCCGGATCATCCCCCGCGGAAGTGGCAGCAGTCAGGGTGGGATGTAGGAGGGCGGGGGCCGGAGGGGGTGTCCAGACTGTCCTCTGTGTTTGTGATTAGGGAATGAGAAGTCATGCATGCCGGGCAAAGCCAGGGGGATCCGAGGGGTTTATCTCAGAGTTTGTGTCTGGGTCCATATAAGCAAATCTAGCTCGAGCCCCAGTGGCTGCTTCTGCTCTCAGTGGGGGAGGCAGGAGCGAGTCCTCCTGACGGGTAGTTTCATACCGTGTCAACTGGTTACATAGATAGTTCCAACTGTTATGTTCATGACTCGGTAATTATGGTATTTTTCAGATCGCAAAGTTGAAGTTGGCATTAAACTGGCCATTTTTTCAGTGAATAAAATGTCTTGAGTAATTTACAAGGTGTTGTTTCCAGTGACCAACCCACAGAGAATTATCAACCAACTCTGCAGCTCTTGTCGAAGAAGCCTTAGGCTGTTAGCCTCATGTAGCTAATAGTGTTGGCTTTACAGCACAATCTCTATGTCTGCTAGATGTGTAAATAGGCAATTGTTTGCCAACACCTTAGCCATAACAACTTTATGCAGATATATGTATGACAGACTGGAGTGCCTCTGTCCCCAGGTGGACTAAAACAAAAAAAAAATAACATTTAGCTTTATAGTGAGTTTCAGCTCATTGTTCAGCTTAGTTTAGACGTTAAAAGAGAGTTGGACTTACATTCATCAGGTGGCCAGAAACGCGACTCCAAATGAATTATAATGTTGCTGCGTAATGTTGCTGGAACGTGTAAATAAGAAACTTAAACTTAAACTTAAACTTAAAAGGTGTTCAACTTAAACGTATGTCGATGTTGTGTCAAAATAAATAAGCTGTTATATGCTTAAGATAGCCCTTCATCTGGTCCTAATTAGCGGCCATGCAATCAGATGAACCCAGCTGCTGCTGTGTCACATTTGTGAATTCCAGTGTTGTCGTTTTGTACTTAAAATCCATCCCAGATACATCATACACAATATCATGTAGTCTTTCAAAGTACAACAGTGAGAACAACACAGCTCAAACAAAGCTCTTAAAACACTTCAAGGTCATATACACAAAAAGGCAAGACGATCATTGAATCTATTTCAGTAGAGGCAAACAACATAAAACAACACCACTACCAAGTGTTTAATTTGGTTGGTGTGTGGCTCTCAGATACGGTGAGACTCCGTTTCGTAAATGTCCTCTTTTCCACTGGTGTAAGGAAAAAATGGAAGTAAAAGCAAAGACTTTGAAATGTTTTGTTTGTTTTTCAAAAAAACCAAGCCCTGGCACACACTTCACATTCAGCACAGTAGCGTACAAAGGTGTGTGTGTGTGTGTGTGTGTGTGTGTGCGCGTGCGTGTGTGTGATTATATGAGAATATAGAATTTAGGATTTGGTTATTTACTATGTAATTAATGTTATATTCGGTATGATTCTACTCAATGTTTGACGCTGCGTTGCACATGATCTAAAGATTGCTTCCTTCTCCTGGTTTTCTTCAGTTCTATGCACCGTGGTGCGGCTACTGTAAAAAACTAGAGCCGGTATGGCAAGACGTGGGAGTTGAGCTGAAGACCTCCGGGTCGCCGGTCCGCGTGGGAAAGATGGATGCCACCGCTTACTCTGGTGAGTAAATGATGATGTCTTCCCTTGGGCCCTCCTTTCATGGAGACAAAGATTTACCCTAATTGCCTGCGTTGTTCGACAACACGATGATGTCCTGTATGTAAGAGGCTTTCGGGTCTGATTAAAAGCACCATAAACAATGTTAAAGATGGACATTGAATATTATTTAAAGATGTTTATTGTGACATTATCGTGAAATCTCAATGTTACTGTCATTGTGATATTTTTTTTGCCACAATCATCATCATACAGTGAAAAAATTAGTATTGTGAGAGTGCTAGTCAAATTACAATAATCTCTTCCATTATGCAGGCTGCGCTTTAGGAGTAATCCATAAACACATATCTTTTAATACATTGATTGACAGACTGGAACCTTATGTATATTCCACTGGGCTTTTAAAGGAATAGTTCAGCATTTTGGGAGAGTTAGAGTGAGTTAGATGAGAGTTAGGTTGACACCACTGTCATTAATCTGCCCGTTAAAACATAAAGCTACAGTTAACGTCCGAGTTAGCTTAGCTTTGGCCTGGTTGTTTTCTGCAGCGACGTGAGAGTGGTATCCGTCTTCTCCGCTAACTATCAGAAAGAAAGGGAATATACGCGTTAATCCCAAAATGTCGAACTATTCCTTTTGCAAACATAAACGTTGCGGCACATTTTCCTGATTTTACACTTTGTCTGAAACGAAGAAGCTATTTGAACCCTGCGAGACGATGACAGCAAGATAGTTAAAAAGCCTTTGAAGGGAAAGATGGTTCTCAGGTATATTTTTAGTTTGAGCTGCAGCATTTGTTTTCTGCATTGCAGGAATGGCATCAGAGTTCGGCGTTCGTGGTTACCCCACAATAAAACTGTAAGTGTCCTTTCTCTCCACCTACCACTAAAACCATAGTTTACTTTGATTCAAAACGTTGGTTTTTTTTGTAATTAGATTTTAAATACCTCTGTATCCACGTGCTATTTTCACTTTTTTTGTGTGCAAATTGCTGTAATTTTCTTAACCACTCAGTGGAGCTTTGAATCGGCCTAGAGAAATCCATAGGAGTTTAAAACGTTTATAGAGTTCCATATGGACCTACAGGGTCTGTCCCCAGTATGATAATTAGATCAATACAATATATCTGCAGAATACACTATTTCTGTGAAGCTTCTAATGTTCAGTATTTGTTAGAGATGCAGTGATTCAACTTTATAGTTCGTTTTGAGGCTGTAATTTGTGATTTTGGTGTTGTATTATATTATATTGTATACTGTAGCCATTATTATGCCCCCCTCCCTTCACCTCCTGTAGTGTCTTTACTTAAGTTTGTTAAGTAACTATTATCAGGATCCTTTTACTTTTGTCTTTTTTCCCTTGAGGTTTGGCCTGTTGAGATGCCCTTAGATGTCTTATTCAGGAGGGAACAAGGTGTTTGCTGCTGCTTCCTTAAGGCATAACTAAGTGACGAACTCCGTTCACACCTTTTTGAGCTTAAATTTTATTAGCTTCGGCACTCCTGGATGCTGTTATTTATACATTTCTTGGGCAATAAACTGCTTCAGCTATTTAAATTTACCGTTGCCACTTTCTTATATTTTGCTTTACTCAGGTATGTCCCAAATCACTTACATTTATCTTATGATCTAGTGATTAACAAATCAAGTGGGATACTATTTCCACTTGTGAACTATATCAACTGATTTTTCCCATGTATCTCATCCCTTCTTTTGTGTGCAACTTAAGTGACATTTTCAAAATAAAATGGTTCTCGGCAGCTGCTCAACAGCCGAGCTCATGTTGACTTGAGAGAAATGATCACCCTAAATAGCACAGTTTCCTCCATATATTTGAAACAAAATCATTTATCTGCACGCTGCCATAATGGGCTCCCCATTTAGTTTCATCAAGCTCATTTGGGAAAGTGCCACAGGATCACGGCAGGGTTCATAACATTAAACCAAGCAAGTGATGAAACATCCATCTAAGAACACGAGATACCTCCCTCGGAGACAGAAGGAGGCTTGATTTAGAGTTCTGTTTCCCCCTGTGTTCATTAAGCCCTGTGGGCTGATGCAACCATGGCGATCCTTTAATGCATTCTGCGTGTTGTAGGAGCTCGACTCGAGCAGTTTCCTCGGCTGGAACTCCGCTAGAAACAGTCATTTGTTTTGTTTTTTCGTTAAAGGTGCAGCGATTTAGATGAGCTTGACCTTTGAGCTGAAAAAGCTTTTCCTGGTCGATTTGCTGTTTCATCAGAACGTCTTGTAAGATACAAGTTGTTGTTGCCATGCTCAGATGTCAGACTCAGACTTTAATTGTGCCAAAGACAAGTGCTGTCTTTAATTGGCTGCAACTAATGATTAGTTTCATTATCAATTAATCTTCTGATAATTTCTTTGAGTATTTATTGGTTGTTAAGTGAATGAAAAGTAAAAACACGTGAAAAATGGCTCCAATAAGTTTTGAGGTTTCATCTTCAAATGTCCAAACCCAAAGATATTCTGTTTACATTGATATACTCAGTGGCCACTTTATTAGGTACACCTGCTTGTTAAGGCAAATATCTATTTAGCCAGTCATTTGCCAGCAACTCAAGCCATAAAAGCATGCAGTCTTGGTCAAGAGGTCCACTTGTTGTTCAGACCAAACGTCAGAATTGAGACGAAATGACAGGAAGGCGACAGTAACTCAAATGACCGCACGTTACATCACTGCTATGATGACACGTCGAGCCTTGAAGTGAATTTTCTACAGCAGACACATTGGGTTCCACTCGTGTCAGCTAAGACCAGGAAACTGAGGCTATAGTGACCACAGGCTCACCAAAACTGGACAGTAGAAGATTGGTAAAACATCACATGGTGGTCTGACGAATCTTCAATTCTGCTGCATCATGCAGGCAGATGTAGGGTCAGAATGTGCTGCAAACAACATGAATCCATGGATCCATCCTGCCTTGTGTAATGCCACATAACACAAATTGTGCATTGTTTTAAATGGCACAGCCTACCAGAGTATTGTTGGTGACCATGTGCATCCCATAATGACCACAGTCTACCCCAGCATGTCACATCATCTCCAGCTGGTCCCACCAACATGACAATGGGTTCAGTGGACTCCAATGGCCTCCACGGTTATCACATCTCAGTCCAACGGAGCACCTGTGGGATGTGGCGGAACAGGGGATTCGCAGCCTGACAAATCTGCAGCAAGTGTGTGATGCGATCATGTCACAGTGTGGACGAGAACGTTTCCAGCACCTTGTTGAAGCCATGCCACGAAGATGGGGGCATCTTGGGGGCAAAGGGGGGTCTAAAACCCAGTGTTGGAAAGGTGTACCTAAGAAATTGGCCAATGAGTGTATAAAACAGAGAAAAGCAGCAAATGTTCTCATTTAGGAAGCTGAATCTGGCTAATATTTGCCATTTTTGCTTGATTAAACAACTTAAACAATTAATCGATTGCCAAAATAGTCGCTGATTAATTTTCAGTTGATTGACTAATCAAAGAATTTAGTTTGAGCTTTGCCTCTGCTGTAATATTCTTTCCCTTTTGTTCACTGAATGAGTTTTTATTTTTCCTGAATGCAAAGTTCAATGTCACGTAATTGATTCCCATTCCCATTTCATTTTCACATGAATGTTTCAATTAGCGTCTTCGCTGCACAAAACAATGAATGGCGCTGAAAGGTTTTACAGTTAACAAATCCACCTTTCACTCTTGTTTTGTTTCTGTCTCTCCTTCTCAGGTTAAAGGGTGATCTTGCCTATAATTACAAGGGACCAAGGACAAAGGATGATATCGTAGATTTTGCCAACAGGGTGGCAGGGTAAGTCACAGCCTTCAATTCTTCCACAGGAACACATGCTGTACTAATGAGAACCGTCCAAGCAAGCTTATCAATGCAGGCCATATTTGTTTCATAGCTCAATGGATTTCCTCCTTTGATGCTACAGTTTAAGCCACTGTATCAAGTGAGCCTGACAGATTTCTCCTCCTTGAGGGAAATCAAGCTAGATCCGTGACAGAGGGGTTGATCAAAAGCTTGGCTCCGATTTGAATCCAGGGCTGCAAGTTGTTGAATCTCCACTGGGTGGCACCGCCAGCCCAGGAATCAAAGAACAGAACTGTTGGCGTTTTTACATCAGTCGTTACATCAGTGTGCCATTTTTGTGCTGAATAGGATTTTACTCATTAAAATGAACTAATCTGCGTGGCTTTTATTTCCCTCTCCAGTCCGGCCGTCCGGGCACTTCCCAGCAAGCAGATGTTCGAGCACATGAGGAAACGACATGACGTGCTTTTTGTATATGTCGGAGGGGATTCTCCCCTCAAAGTAAGCGCCATTTATGTCACCCAGACGTGACTCAAGAATGCTTTTTCATTCTAAGCACTCAGCTTCTTCAGAAGTACCACAGTGCTATAACCGTATTGATTGAATGATAAAAGCACTGCTCTGCCGCTGTTGTAACATCTTTTAACAAAGAATAGGTTGCGTGTTATACCGCCTAGTGTCTCAGCCTTTACAACTGTTTAACACTGATTTATTGAAAGCTATTGTGTAAATGCTGAAAGACCCATTTTGCCGTTGCAGGAGAAGTACAACGACGTAGCCTCTGAGCTCATTGTCTACACTTATTTCTTCTCGGCTTCAGAGGAAGTCTTTCCAGAGGTAACGCTTTGAATATGCATCCTTTTTGAATTCCAGAAAAGAGCTGAAATCTCTTGTGGAAGGTTTCATATTTGTGACATCAAACGTTATATTGATACTCTTGAGCTTTGTGCGTCCAATTGATGTAAGTAAAGTAAATAATTACATTCTTTTAGTGGAGTTGTCATCCTATAACTGCATGTACAGATACGTGGCTTACAGGGAGTCTTTGCAGTATATAAAAAAAAAAATGTAAAAGTTTCACTGTTTGCTGCAAAGTCCTGCTGCCAACAGTGTCGTCCCAAAGTTTGCAGGTGCACACCCATTCATAGAGTCAAAATGATTTATGGAACTTGGTTTTACATGAAGTATCTTTTGCGTTTTCAACAGTCAGTAACTTTGCCAGAGCTTCCTGCGGTTGTAGTCTTTAAGGATGGAGCCTACTTTACCTATGATGGTGAGTATTGTGTTACCCTGTCTTCATCCACTGTTGTCTTGGGGCAGTTTTGTTCAGTTAGTCATAAAAAGGCATAAGAAATAGTTTAAGGGGCTATTATGGAGCCATTTGTGTACTGCTCCTTGTCGTTTTCCTCTTTCCTTCCCTGCGATCCTTGTTTTCACTAGCTGTGTTCCTCTAGTTTTCCCGTCCCTGCTGCTGTTCTTTCATGTTCCTCATCACACTGAGTTATGGTGTGCCTGGCCCGTCATAAAGCACCCAGGGCTCTGCCCATATTGTGTGTGCGGTTAGGCAGTGATGTTGTGGTGGTTTGCCTTTGGGCGGACATATAGTACATAGCAGGCCGGGGTGGAGAGGAGTGAGAAGCCACAGTTTAGGGCAAAGAAATCAGTGCAGAGCTGGTACTGTGTATACAGTCATTTAAAGCCAAGAAGTGAATCACTGAAGCAGCCGTCAAGTCTCTGCAAAAAGATCATAGAGGTTTAGAGGAGCCGCTTTTTTCTGTTGCCCAATTTGAAGCTTCTCACCGCAACAACGTGAGTTCACCACATTCCTCCATGATGTCTTGTATTTTGCTGCCGCTGAGGGCCTGAGCTGGGAGGCGGAAGCGGAAGCGAAGCGCATCAAGGCACAATGCCAACACAAAGGGGCCCCAGTAGTGGCTGTTGGGCAGGTTTGGTGCACGGTGCAGAGCCCGGAGAACAAAATCCATCTCCGCCACTGCCTGCGAGTTCCCATCCGTCTGCTCCACCTGACTATTACGGAAGGGGGGCTTCCTGCACCAGAATCGCAGCAGGAGAGGCTCGCCACAGCAGACGTTGATAACAAAAACTCCACATTCTGCAGAGTCCTCCAGGACCTTTATACGGAGGATGTGGTGAATGTCTAGCATTGCCATGGTGACGGCGTATTAAGCTTGTCAAGGACTGAGAAGGGGAGCAGCATGGCAAAATGACATGGTTGTGTCCTTCCTCACATGACGGATTTCTCCTTTCCCCTTCAAGCCTCAGGAAACTGCAGAAGAAAAACACTCTTATTATCGGGAAGGTGAAAATGGATGAAAAATAATCAGAGGGTAGCTCATTAAGCACTTACCTACAATGACAGCAAAAAATAAACTTCTCTACTGTGTGTCAGATAAAGTATTTTGCCTGTTCCCTTTTTTTACTACTTGTGGTCCTCAGCATCTGGTGTCTCTCCAGTAGTGCTGTGCTGTGTTTCTCAGAGGACTGGTCTCAATGGAAAAACTCACTGACTGGATTAGGGAATAAATAAGGCTGAGGCAACTTATGCGGTTTTCTCTGACACTCACTTTGCATGATGTTCTGTCAGAAACTTGTTACCGAATGCTATTTGGCTAGACTTTGGAGACACATTTGCATAGGCACCCAGTGACACTGTTTTATGGCAGACTAGGACATTTATTCAAGTGTGTGGATGTATAACGCACATATTATATTTCTTTTATAAGCTGTATTGTTTTTATCTACCGGCTACAGAGGCTGGCAGTTCCCAGGATATACAAGGAACTTTTATATACCCCCCGGTACTGTTTTTGTATGTATTCTGTGAAGATGCAGATTCAAAACACTTATTAGAAATTCAGTGCACACTAACCAGTCTGAGTTGTTGTGTTTTTAAAGAATAGATGCCATTGAGCAAAGCCACATTGTCCAAATAAGGCCTCTCTCTTTGTGTAAAATTATATTTGGGGTATTGTTGTTGAGCTTTGATTGGTTTAGTGCACATCACAAACAGTGGCATCCCTTTTGAAGAGCGCTGTTAAAATATAGTACAGCACAGAGGCTCATACATATTTAATAACTCAAATCCTCGGTTTCATGCTGCTATACAGGTCTTCACTGTTATTGTGCTTCAAGAGCTAAATGGTTTTGTACATTTTGTGTGCGCAGTGAAATCGACTTGGCAACATGTCGGCGCTGTATGAAGACAGAAAAATGGAATGGGATGTATGTTAGTCGACACAGTATGCTATTTGCAAATGCTTCACTCCAGGAATGTGCTTTCAAACATGTTTTTGACTGTTAATACACATTAGTTTTTTAGTCAAAGCCCAGGCTTTCTGTTAATCTGTTTCAGTGGTTTTATGGTTTGGCTTTGCCACTCCTTGTATGGAAAGGTTATATAACCCAGCCAGCTGTGTGGCACCACTGTTTTGCATGTGTTTTATTAGGAGCGCTTGAATGACGATTAACAGTCCCGTGAATGGGATGACAAGATGAGATCACACTTAAAAAGGCGTTAACATACTGATTGCCGGCACACATGGACAGTATTCACCTCTCCTTATCTTCTGTGGCTTTCCCTCTGGTTTTGTTTCGACGCTATTTGCATCGTCTTGGAGCTCTTTTGCGCCATTTAACCTTCATCCTTGAAGTGTGTCGGGAGCTGCCTCCTCCCTCCTCTCAAGACTCTGACACTGGATCATCCTCACTCCACCCACTGTCTTGATTCTATTCCCCCTCCCCTGGCCCTCACCTTTCTCTCTTGTCTCCCGCTGTGTGAACTCTGGGCTGACAGGCCTCCTGTAGGGGAGCATGGAGATTGCGAGGTGGGCGCCCAGGAAGAGAGCAGCGCTAATTTGTTTCAAGGTTGAAGCAGGTTCAGGCGGAGTAGTAGGTTCATCAGCCTGTACGCTCCCAGTATGGGGCCTTCAGCTCTCTCTCGCTTCTGGGAAAAGAGAGTCGGGCAGCTGCATGTTGTCTATAAAGCCAAAACATCTGTGGAAAGAACTCTGTGGAATGTCTACCAGATTGACTGACTCAGCAGCCTTAACAACAACACCACTCTGCCTTTGCACAGCAGAAGCACTGACAAATAGAGTGCACTGCATTAAAGGTCATTTTGAATCTAATACTAGTATAAGCTATGACCTTGGGGTTTTAAAAGCGTGCTCAGGTTTTAGGCTGTCATGTTCGGTATTATACTCCCAGCTCCTTTGGGGCCCCGCAGCTTAAGAACCATGTAAAAGTCATCAGTGTTCTTGTAATTATTGTAATGGTGGCAGAAAGGTCACGATAACTTATTAACATGTCATAATGAGGTCCCAGATACATTTGACATCAATTATAAGCATCCTGTAGCCTCTTTCAACCGGAGAAAACAGTGTTGTTTAAGCAGCCTCACTAAACCCTATTTGTACCCTGCAGGGACAGACTCTGGTTCCTATTTGTACGCTGCCTCCAGATGTTAGGGTAGCAACAACATGTGGTTCACATTCAGGAAGCAATCCTTTATTTTACTTCGGCTTATTTTTTATTTATTTGCTGCACTTTATCATTTCTTGTTTTGTTTTTTTGGCCTCATGCATCTGTTGAATTATGCATTCGCTCCAAATGTGTAAAAATCTGCCAAAACGGTGTCCTGAAAATGAATGTACGTATGTGTGGAGAATCATTTACAAACCAAATGTGTGTGGTTTTTTTATTCTTTTAAATTTTTTATTGTTTTTTTTTTTTTTTTGGAAGACAGAACGCCATAATAGTTGTGAATATGAGGCCAGGTGAGCTATCGACTGTGAAAGGAAAAGTTTTTCATATATTTTTGACAAAGGGCTATTTGATAAATAGCAAATTAATCTTTGACAACATGCTTATTGTGGACAATCCAGACTGAACAAAATGTTCTTTTGTTTATGTCTTGGTAACCAAATGGATGCTTTGATTGTTTACCTCTGGATTGATTCCCAATCTGCTCACTCTGAGTCGCAGTCCGTTGTTTCACAGTTTCAGATCCAAAATTGCCTCCCAGACTACTTAACTCAGAGGCAGCCCTCTGTCAAACCACTTTCTGATCATTGTTTCACTGCCCTCTGTCTGTGACTGCCCAGCTTGTGTCCCCCTCGTTATTCCCTAGAGAGCATACAGGTGGTAAACACTGTGATCTTCTTTCAATCCAGGCATCAATGCACTGTTCTGCTCTGCTTTTAACATTGACAGCTTGTGCGCTGATTGTCAATAGGCTTTTTTTGCGCTTCTGTTTCTGAAAGAGTCTGTCTCTCTCTGTGTGTTGCAGAGTACGAAGATGCTAGTTTGTTATCATGGGTGAACAAAGAGCGCTTCCAGGGATACCTTCACATTGATGGCTTTACACTGTACGAGCTTGGAGAAACAGGTGGCGTATGCATAAAAAGTGTCATCCATAATATGTTCTTTACTCCCAAAGTGTCGCTATGTTTTACTTTTCCCACGTTTAGGTTTTTATGTATATTACTGTCCAAAATGTATGTTATCATGACTTGTTGTTCCGAATACCCATAATTGATTTTTATAGTGGCCATTTTACATAGGTATTTTAGAGCTGCAACAAACTATTATTTTCATTATTAATTAATTTGCTAATTATATTTCCAAGTTCCAAGGTGATGTCCTTCAAGTGTCTTGTTTCACCTGACAAATAGTCCATAACTCAAACGATTAGTTTACTATCACATAAGACAAAGAATTGTAGCAAATCCTCACATTTGAAAAGCTGGAAATGTTTCCCATTTTTGCGTAAAAAAGTCTGTGTTTCAGCTTTTAAATGGCCATGTTAATAGTTGTGAGCATAATCTGTGTGATTTATTTTTTTTTCAGTGTAGATTTCTAGTTTTGTTTCCTTTTTACTCTCAATGATTATGTAAGCCAAGTCAATAGTCAACATTTAGAATGAGAACCAGAATATATAATTTGAAGTGCATCAGCACTACGCACACAGCTTTCCTCGGCTTGTCCCCTTAATTCTGTTTCTCACTAAAATCCTAATATTTAGCTTCCCACTGCAAAATATCCAATCTACAGCGTGCTGACTTTACAATTAAACATCTGACATTTTAGAGCTGCTCTTGTCAAAAGCTTCATGTAAAAATATCAGCATTACTTGTGTATTGGGGCTGTGGTAGAAAAGAGTTCCCCTTCCCTCAAACTTTAGACCATGTTGCTCTACTTGCACAAATGTGCAACACCTTCTCTCGCACAGGAAATTACTCAAACCGTCTCTTAAAGGAAGTAAACTGATGCTCTGTGCAGAGAAAACTTTGCTTTCTAATATTAGATACAGTATTTTACCTCTTTATGTGCAGTTTACGAAGATCGGTGATGCTCAACGGTTGGATTTTGCTTAATTAGTTGCTGCTCACGGTCCGTTTTTAACCCACTGATACCAGATTTGCTGCTTAGTATTGGTAGTTCTGAACACAAAATAGTCTCTAAATCATCTTAATTTGATAAACACTGTGTGACTGATTAAAGACGACATAGTGTCTGTGGCTTCAGTCTGTTACATTAACTTAAGAGTTTGGATCGAAGTGAATTTGTTGAAAACAGTATAAACAGCCTTTTCTCTAAAGGCTTTTCAATCAAGTCTCTGGGCTCATTGTGTGTGTGTGGGGAGGGGTGGGGGTGGGTGAAGATTTAATGCCTCCTAAGCCCACATTGTAAGTCACGCTGACACAAAACCTGGTACCCATGTCTAAATACCAGTGTAACCAAAATCGATGAATAGTCTAAAGATGTAATTTCGATCTATCTCAAGGGTTTGTAACGTATTGAAAACAAATTCTATTTGACAGACTCACAGCAGAACAGTTTAGTTTTCTTTGTGGTGCACTGGAACATTGGAAGGCTGTTCTTGAAGGACAGAGAGTGGATAGTGTGTCTGATAACTACAATACAAACAACCCCTTTAAAAAAAAAAGAGACTACACTGCATATTTCTATATTTTTTATATATACAAACACACCAAAGTATTGTACACATACACAGTGAAAGAATGTCACAAGCACACCAAAAACTAATGAAAAATGTAGCTTTAATGTTCCTCTTCATGATGCCAGGCTGTCCCCTGCCTTTTATATAACCTCAACCTTGCAACCCAACCACAGTCAGTGACCACCAGGGGGCAGGCTGGTACTCTCACTGAAGCAACAAGGGGTTTCTAGCCTCAAACCATACAAGTCTGAATAACAGACCTTTTTAAGTTGTGTAACAGTTTTTTTTTTGTTTTTTTTTTTTTTTTTTTTAAAGTAAACCTATTTGTCATGTCGTGGGTTTGGGTTTTGAATGGCACCGAAATAGCTCCTCTACCAGAAAGTGACCACTTGTTTCCTGTTAAACCAAGTAGAAAGCCTAAGCTAGCTTAACGTTTGAGTGATGAATGAATAAAGCGCACTCGGTGCCTCTTTCTTTCTTTTCCCCTGTTGAGAGGTGATTCGTCTCCTCCGGAGCCTCTTATCTGCCTGCCGTTGTCTTCGCACCCTCTTTTTGTGTGTGTGATTGTGATTTGTAATCCCTGTCTGCCACCTCAGGCAAATTGGTGGCGATTGCAGTCATCGATGAGATGGGCCCCACAGAGGAGAATGGCAGGTACAAAGAACACCGAAATTAAAAAGCATGGCCGTATATAAATGACTCCCATACACTCCCACGGGTGTACCACAATAGTTGTGCTTAAGTGCACGGCTTTCAAATAGAGATAAGACTTGCTGTCATTGTTTGGATCTTCCCACAAATTGTAGGCATCGGCTAAAAAAAGGTTAGACTCAGACTCATGTGGCATTTCACTCTACTCATTTGCTTTTAGATTAAAGACCTTGATTCAGAGGGTGGCGAAGGAATACAGAGAACATTTTAACAGGTAAGGCACGGATACGCGATGAGGTGAACAATGAACATCCAATTTATACATTTATTCTAGGATGGTGCACTCACTGGGGAACGCTGCCTGTCTATTCACAAGCGCGTTTATGCCATTGTCAGGGCATGTCTGTTTTCATTGAGGTTCAGTAGAAAGGTAATTATGCAAAATGTCAGCTTCCAAATATAGGTGTTCTTTTCAGCTGTCAGTCAAAAACTCAGCTCGGGTTTGTAATAACGCATCATTTTCTGTTTTCCCCAGCTCCAATTGTGCAATAACAACTGGAGATGTACTGTACTGCCTTGTTCGACCGATTCTTTTACGGGAGGGGAACCAGAGGCTGGAAATAAACATGGTGGAAAACAGAGAGCGTGCGAGACCACAGACACCCAAATGTTTAACACACACATGTGCAACACTTGTATGTGTTAAACAGCAGGATGATTTTAGTTAGTGCAGTAGGTAGGTGATCCTTAAGCTGGAGGACTTGGGTTAAAACTAATTTGTGCTTTGCTGAAGTGGCTTCAATTCATATTCGCTCTAAGGTCACTGTTCTGCAGCTGACCCTTATCTCTGATCACTCCTAGTAGGGCGGCAGGCGACGAGAGGATTTCCTCAAAGGGATTTATACAAAAAAATCCCATTTTCATCATTAGGTTGTGCTGAAGTTCCTTGCTGTGCCCTAACATTGACCATGTTGCTTCATGAGATTTATTTCTGCTTTTGAATGAAGAGGTGTGTCTCAGACCGCCATGACGAAAGTGTTTCTCCCTCGGCAGCCATTCCCATTAGGTCTGATTGAATTACACAGATCCCTGTCATAAATTAGACTACTATCTGCCGCACTACTGAGTGCTGTTTTTTTTTCCCGTGTGTGTGAAGACTTTTGAGTTTGAGATCCCCACTGAGAGCAGAGCTGCCTGCAGTGTTCCGGCACACCTAAACGGTACTTGGAATTCCAAGTCGCAGGCCTGAGTGTTGCCCCCGATGGTGGGCAGAGGCAGCGCACAGAATCAACAGATCATAGGTGATGGCTGACATTTAAATGAGCTGATGCCGTTTGATGCAGTAACCAACATCGTGGTATGCAGCTCACCCAGCATTTGTAGCATTTTGGCAGAACAATGAATGCAGATCTCAGATTCGAGAGGGAACTACTCTGTGTGTGTGTGGGGGGGGGGGGCACGTGCCTACATGTGCACAATTTGCACTTGTGGGAATGTCTGATTTCGTCTGTTAGTAGCTGTGCTTTGGTCGAAATTCTGCACCAGTCGTTGTTGACTTGGCTTTTATGTGCCAGTTGCTGCACAGTAGGTTGTTGCAACAGTACTAGACAAGACGTCTTGTCACAAAGAGCTTCTTTCGAAATGGAAACCTTTGACCCATGACTTTCTGTCAATAAATGTTTCTGGATTCTCTAGGTTTCCGATGGTTACTTCCCGATTAGATGTTGAGCACCATTTGTAACACTTCAGAACACTTTTATGGCGGCTGGACAAGTACAGTCCATTTACCATTTACCATTTTATGGTAAATGGACTGCGTTTATATAATGCCTTTCTAGTCTTCCAACAACTAAAATCCCTTTACACTACGTGTCGACATTCGCCCATTCTCACACACACACACACACACACACACACACACACACACACGCACACTCTGATGGCAGAGGCACCCCCCCATTCCCTAGTATTTATTATAGTTCCAAAAACACGCTGTTTTTTGTATGATCATCATCAATAATAAGTGCCTGCCCGCAATGATACCTTGTATTTTAAAGTTTATCTATTTTAAAGTTTATCTTTAAAATAGCTTTAAACCACCTTCTATAATTTGGCAATGGCTATAAAGCCATTCAGTTTACCCGGAATATAAATTCTGTTGAAATCTTTTCTTCAGAAAGCACTCTCCTCTTCACGAGAACCACTTGACATGGTCGATAATCTCAATAAATAGCTACCTTCAGTTAGAACAATTTCGTCACTTAATTGAGCAAGTAAGACATGGGATTTTTAAGTAAATAGCCCAAATCTCCAACTCTTTTATGAAAAATCTGAAAGTGTTTGCCAGAATTACATTCTTGCCCTCCGTTTGCTCCGTGCCCCCTCTCGCACATGCAAGCGTCTCCGTTAGTTACTCACTCCTCTTGGCCGGTCTGCTCAGCGGTCTGGCCAAGAAGTGTCAGTGTGAGTGGGAAGATGGACACACACGGGAAACGGATCTGTAAATATTTAAGTTGTTGAGTAGGGGAAAGATATAACAGCAAAGTAAGTCAGTGTAGGACATGTGCAGACACCGAGCCATAAGTCTCCGTGCTGCAGCTTTCAGAGCAAAACTTGCAAACTGAATTTTTGATGAGCTTTATTCCCAGTCTAGCCCGCTATTGTCAGCAAGATTATCACTAACACAGACTGATTTGATATTGCATCCACTGGATTTATTATATAGTTCAGTCTCTTCATAATCATGTCACTGATATAAGCGCAGGCAGTATTGTGTAGCACCCAGGGGACAAACGTGCTAGGTGTGGCTATGATTCAATATGAATATAATATATATGTAGAGGCCTCCATAATCAGTCATTCAGTCGAAGTCACTGGCTTCCCTGGACTTGTGCAACCCCCCTCCCTAGTCTACCCACAATACACTGCTCAGACATAGTGCAGCACAATGAGATACAAATTGAATTCCTCCTCCTGCCTTATCGTTTAGATAAATCACCGGAGTCTTTTCTGCGGTGGGAAAGATGAGGAGAGACGGCATAGGGCGGAGCATTGGGGATATTTTATTTTTCTGCCGCGACAAAAGTGATCCGAGTCTTCCATAGCGAGAACATACGATTCCGTTCAGTGTGGTTTCATATTTGTGTGCCGTTGTGCAGGAAAGTTGACGTCCCAGTTTTATGCAGTCCACTGAGACAGAAAAAAAAAAACCCCACTCCTACTGTGTTGTATGTTTGTTTTTGATGCAGTCTTTGTCTTGCATCCCCAGAGACCTCCAGTTTGGCCACATGGATGGGAATGACTACATTAACAGCCTCATTATGGGGTGAGTGTCTCACATTCAGCCTTACCTCTCTCTTCTCATGTCATCCTCCTCTTTCTCTAACCTCATATTACCTGCTGTCAGCTACTTTAACAGGTCTGGGCTGACTTGTAATGCCAGCCTCTGCCATTAAAGATGCTCTCTTGTGGAGCAGTCAATTACACAAACGGACTGTCATTTCTTTTTTTAGTGCTCTCGGCACTTTTAACCCCCCCAAACATTTCGCACGCACACACACACACACACGAAAAAGCACAGGCTCCTGCGAATCTGCTTGTGCAAGGGCAGGATAGTAAGAGGAATATATGAGGAATTTATGGATAAGGCTATATGCATGGATTAAATCTATTGCGGTCATGTGTTTTTAATAGCTTGTCACAGAGCAGGGCTAATGATGCAGAGAGCTCCGCTGCAGTAGCTTTGCGCCCAGGCTGAGGCCGACAACCGACACCACCCGCACTCTAAATTATACAGAACCCCCACTAGTGTTACAGGCCAGCAGGGCTGTAGCAGTTGGCGTGGCTGTTTTGTGTACGGAAACGTGCAGTGTCTAATTATGTGTCTTTGTACGATGTTGTGTGTTTGTGTGAGAATCAGCGAGCGTAATAGACCGCTTTCAGGATGTTATTTTCAGTTGAGCATGTTATTGTTTGTATGAGGGAGATTATAGCAGACATGGTCTCCTAAGTCCTGTGTAATTAAAAGTGTGTCAGTGAGTACAGTAGAAGTCGCATTTGAAATATGACGACATTCAACCAAGAGACTCCTGGTGAACGGCTGAAATTGGACAGACGGTGTTTATATTTAAGGATAAAAGAGGTGATTAGCCTTCCTAATTTTGTATGTGTACATACAATATGTATTTTGCTGGGTTTAACAGGACTGAATTTGGCCGCTGTAGCAAAGGATTAATTGCCCTCCTTTGAGGAATGAAATCCTGGCCTGTCAATGTCCACTAATTCTCTCCCTTAGGAGAGCCATGGACATAAATCTGATGGCTTTTTATCCCTCTTTCTGTCATCACAGCGATTACTGTGTTCTGGCAGCGGTCTGTCTGGCGTAAGGCTGCCCCTGCTTTCACCAGAGGCACATAGACACGCTCATGAATGCACACATACACACACATACAACATGAGCACCACTCTAAGCCTGAGGCTGTCTCTGCCTCTGTTTAAACGTAGGATTATCGCTAACCCCTTATATGGAATGCGTTGTGGGCTGTGAAAAACTTAAAGAGATGTGAGGTGACTGAAAAGTCTGCGTGAGAAGGGAAGACTTGTAATCACAGAGGTGACTGAGTAGAAAGATCATTACAACCACCCAAACCAGTGGTCATTTGGTTTGTATACTAAAGATTGCTATCGTGGAAATGGTATTCAGTGATTTTCCACAGCTGACAAGTGACAATGGAACGTCGCAGCTCACACACAAATAAAGTCGATTTCCGTTCCACGATTCTATAGTATTTCAGTTTTTAATGGGTTTTATCTAAAAATACCACGTTTTTTTAAATGGGGCAGATCGGTTTGAACATCCAGCTTTTATGTCCCATGCCTCGAAAATGTTTCCTGGACACACAATGATAATCATTATCGCAGTTTACCGTTTTTTAAATTAAGTTCTCTTGCAATAATTAAAGCAGAAAATGCCTCTGGTAACAGAAAGTGGAAGTAAAGGATGGGGAAAAATAACTAATGAACTGCTGATAATGAGCCCCAGTAAAAAAAAGTTTTTTTTTATGTCTGTTCGTGTCAATAAAGGAGATTAAACATGTTATTTAGTTAGGTTTAGATGTGCTGGTATGCATCCATGTGAAAATTCTATACTAACGCTAACCCTCCTGATTTTAGCTCCACTTAAAGCCCAGATGTGAGAGCGGTGTCGATTTTCTCATCTAAAAATACAAATAAAATAAGTGTACTTACTATAATGTCAAACTATTCCTTTAATAATCATGTATATTTTTTTGTGTGTGTTTTTTTTAAAGACAAATAATAATTAGCCCTAATTATATGGCAGCCGTTTTTGGCAGCGGAAAGGAAATGACTTGAATGTGTGCTTTCTGCCAGTTCTAATTGTATATAGTACAGTATATGACCCTTCATTATGGGCGGCAATCCCCCAGTAGTCTACACACACAGAGGTGAAGAGGCTAATCCATATTTATTTTAAATGGGTGCCATCTGTTGGAGTAGGCTGGATGTCAGATGGGAAATGCATTCATAATGTGTGTGTGTGTGTGTGTGTGTGTGTGTGTGCGTGCATGTATACATGTGATTGCAGATCTCAGCTGGACAGAGTAGTGAGGCGTTGATGACTCTACTGCACGGGCGTGTGTGTTTGCACTCCTGATCTCAGCTGGGTGGCGGATTGGGACAGTGATGGATAAGTGTGTGTGTGGGTGTGTGTGAAATTTGTTGCCGGGTTGAGTAACACTGCGGGGATGTGAGGTGGCAGCGCTGTGATGGACGGTTGGTGTGCCTCTGTGTGTGTATGTGTGCGTTTCTAGACACTAGGATACCTTATCTAAGCCAGGGTTTGGTGTTGTGTGAAAGAGCGATTGCTTATTTAGATGACCCTGTTCGTTATCTCACTGACCTTTGTAATTCCTCCGCTGATTTGTCGAAATTAGTGCGCTCCAGAGCGTACAGTGTGTATGTGTCTGGTTCTGTGTTTTTTGCTGAAAAGAGGCTGAGAAGATCGTGAGATGTTTCTGTTTTGTAGATCTCTCTGCATGGATGCAGAGTTGCTTTTCTTCTGGACTCGCTGCGATTCACCTGTCAGCTGTAATTTGTAAAGGTCTCTTTAACAGTGACCGGCACAGACCTGTAAAGCCCCTGAGTTGCAAACTATTTGCATAAAAGATTTTAGAAATGCCACTCTTAAATAGGCCATGCTGCATTGCCTTTTTCCTCAGACGGAAAATCCTCTCTTTGAAAGAATGCCTATGGGAAAAGTTGGGTTGCTCTCAGTACAAAGGGGTTATTTGTCTCACTATTGTATTCTCTGTGTTACAATTTGTTCTTTGCGAAAACCACAATTTGTTCCCATCTAATGACGCACTTTGATAATGGCAATCCAAGGTGCTGAGGTTAAGAAGATTAAAAGCCGTTTCCTGTTTTTTCTCAGTGAGGTGACGGTGCCCTCCGTTATCATCCTCAACACATCCAACGAGCAGTACTTCCTGCCCAGTGATCCGATTGAGACCATGGAGCAGCTGGTCCAATTCATCAACAGTGTTTTGAACGGTTCTGCACAGGTCCAAATCCTTTCCTGTTCTCTCCCTCCCTCCCTCTCCCTCTCCGTCCCCTGCTTTCTGTTTATGCATTCAGCTCAGTGTGGCCCTTTCCCCCCCTTCCCCTTGTGTTGTACCATTGTAATCACACCAGTAGTCTTCATTAATCAAGCATGTTGCCTTGCATTTTAAGTCCTCCCGGGAAAATATTTTCACCAGATGAGTCATTTTTGCAATCTTCTTTTGCATGTTTAGATTTCATATTACTGTCCTTTGTGAACAGATTATCTACAATAATGCCGCCTTCTAAGTCAAACACTGAAATTACTACATGACTCTGTATTGTAGTGTGTACAGTAATCTGGAAACGAAATGTCATCACTTTCCCTGCCCTACACTAAAGTCACCAGATGTATGAAACCGTAAGCCAAACAGCCAGAGGTCCCCTCCTTTTTTCCAAGAAAGGTCTTGGCTATTTTTTGCTTGGCAAAACAAACCACCTCCTGCCAAATAAACAGAAACCTCCATGTTTCTGCTGTCCAGTTCCTGGCAAAGCCTGGGCAGTTTCAGCCTCTTCACCTCATGCTGGTAATGTCTGCCATGAGGTGTCTCAATGCTGGTTTGATTTCATGTAGGAATACACAGAATAATGGGATTTAAATACACTAAATTCAATTTTAACAACAATAGGTTTTGTCTTTTTCTTATGGAAGTGTGGAGAGCTGAATCT
>CM022493.1:10563564-10575210 GCA_011952105.1 Coreoperca whiteheadi | reverse complement strand
TTTTTTGCATGCGAATAAACAGTTATTAAAATTACAGTCTGAATCTCAAGAGGATCAAAGATTAAACGGTTGCACTGAGTGACACTTTCTGATCCCATTTTAAAGTAGGGGAACATACATTTGAATAACCCAGTGTTTATTTTAATCTGGCATCAGGAGGCACTTTAGGCAGCACTTTAACTGGATGACCCAGGTTCAACTCTAACAATAATAATGGATTACATTTGTATAGGTGAGGGGAACTAGCCTCAACCACCACCAACGCGTAGCCCCGACCTGGGTGATGCACGGCAGCCATTTTGCACCAGAACAATCGCCACAAATCCACTTGAGGGGGAGAGGGAGGGAAACACTGGGGGATGATTAGGTGGCCAGATGGTGATTGCCTGGTTGGGAATTTTGCCCCCTGCTCTTTACGATGGGATCTTTAATGACCCCAGTGAGTCGGGACTTCAGTTTAACGTGTCACCCGAAGGATGCGTTGCGGAACTGGGATTTTATTAGGACCAGAGGTAACTGCCCCCTACTGGCCCACCATCACCCCTTCCATCTGCAACTAGTACTAGCCAAGTCCACGCCTGCTGAGCTTTAGGCATTCAGCAGAAACATGGTACATGTTGGTATGTCTGCTGGCCGCCGAACTGCATGCTGGCGTAAAACACCTGCTTTAGCATTGTTGTACAGAATCACCCTTTTCATCCTTTGTCAGCACTAGAGTGCTCTTACGGCCAATTATATTTTAAACATTGCTTAGTGTGACTTATAGAGCATAAAAAGCGAAACTTGTCATAACTTTATAGCGAGGAATAATAGAGGAATAATATAACGTTTATACTCGTAGAGCGGGTCGTCCACCAATCGGAAGGTTGGGAGTGCGATCCTGGCTTCCCCCATCCCACATGTCGAGCAAGATACTGAACCCCAAATTGCTCCCGAGGGCTGTGCCTTCTGTGTGTGTGTGTGTGTGTGTGAATGGTTAGTTTCCTTTGTCCTGATGGGCAGTCCTGCCATTAGTGTGTGAATGTGTTTTGTAATGTGTGAAGCGCTTTGAGTAGTCAGAAGACAAGTACAGTCCATTTACACCAACCAGAGATTCTTCACCTAATCTTAAATAACATTCAGAAAGACGTTAATACAAACTAGACTATTTTCTGAAGAAAATCCATTGGCTTGTTGAACTGGAGCATAGTAAGCTGCTGAGTTCAAGCGTTACAGTGTATGTAGAAATTTAAAAATATTCTTTGCACAGCTCCATGAGCTGAGAAACTGCTACTCATAACAGTCAACAAAGACGAAGGCTAGTGAAGCTTTTGTCTGGGTTTAGACGGCGTCTTGTCAAAAAACGAGGACATGTTGATGATGGAAAGACTTGAAGCAGCAGCCCTGGTAAACTGCCCAGCTTTTAGTCAAACTGGAAGTGGAGACATCTCTCCTCCAATATGTCTGCTGCTCTGAATTCAGAAATTCAGACATCAGTATGCCTGTGAGAGATAAACACGATGATGACTGCAGTGTCAAATACTGGAGTGTCTGGGCTGTGGTCTCAGCCAGTGATAATGAAGTGTTGTTGTCTTGGCTAACAAGCGCTCTCTAACCGCCGCCGCCAACGCGTGCCCTGCTCTCTCACTGAAATCCCCAGCAGCACATGATCAGAAGGCCTCCATGTTAGCTTGTTATGTGAATAATGATTAATTGGCAACAGTCGTGTCATGACACTTCTGTGATCACAGCAGGAAATACACTCTCCCTCGATCTCTGGTTTTGTCTCACACCCACACCCACACCCACCCACACCCACACCCACACTCACACTCACACTCATATGGGAGATTGCTATAGTTTGACTTCTGTATCCACTTTGTCTGCCTCAGTAACGTTGAATTGTGTGCCTCAGCAGGAATTTTATTGGCACTACTGCACATATCGTGGCGTTATTCACTGGACCAAATGAATCTATGAGCTGTGAAATCATTCAATGGGTGTAATGATAAGCTATCACAGATCTATTCTAGCTTTTGTAGCAATAAAACACACAGATAGAGTTAAGACTGTGAATATGCTGACACTTTGGAATATGAAAAGCTGCAATAGCAGAGTTAGAAGGCAATGCGCTTCCTTGTTTTTTCCTCATTCATCTTAAAGCATATTTCTTCAGAGCCGGTGGACACTTTTATTAAACCCCAAAAGCACCCAAAGGGTGTCCATGCTCAGTCTGTAATAAATAACGTGCATATTTAATTTTACATTCATATGTGACCTGACAACCTCGTGTAGGCAGCTACAGAGAAGGAGTTTACAAAGTAATTATGTTTTAAAAATAATTTCCATTTACAGATTATTACTAACAAGAAGAAACTCATTACAAGTTAAGCAGCATGCTGTGGAAGTGTATGGGTTTGGCTAATATTACAGATTAATTTAGTATTGCAAGATGGCTGAAATGTACCCAAATACATGTATGCAAGTACTGAGCAACTAGAACTTTACCCAAGTATTTTCATTTTATGAGACATTTCACTTAACATATTGACTCTTTTACTTTAATTATCTGATTTGTACATTCACTCTTTGCTTTGCAGATTAAGGTTTTACATAAAATTGATTAATATTGGCTTAATTTAACCATGATGATTATATTTACCAAACGCTGACCAAGGCCATCTAACCTTAATTCATTTAAAAAATGTTGCCATTTAATGTTGTAAATGTTGACATTTTCCGAGGCTTTGCAGAATTGACCGTTATCGGGTGCTGTAAGGACAATAACAAGTGATACAAAAAGGAGTTTCTGCACACTACAATCTGCTCACTCTAGTTAATTACATACACAGGCTTTAAGTCTTTCATCAGGCATACAAACATAATGTAAGAACACTCCAGTAATTAGCTCCAATGCAAAACGGTGTATCCCTGACACAAGATCACACTCAAGCGTATTGTAGTCCTATGGCAAGTGTGGACTACAAAGGCAGAAGAAAAGGCAAGACACATTTAAAAGATACAGTAAATTGCATACTTAATAAACAATGATACTACGAAAAACATCAGGGAACTGCTATCAAATCTCACACCACCAAACACAAGAATATAAGGCATAGTATAAGGCATGCACGGCAAAACAGTCAGGAGGTTTGTGTGTAAACCGACTGTTCGCTTAAACCGGTCATTAGAAAACTAGAAACATGAGCCATCTAACAAAGCACTACATAGTTCGGGCTCTCAATTTCTGCGTGAAAATACGTTTTTTGGGGTATGGCGATTGTGTCTTACCATAGTCAACATTCTGGGTTTTGTTCTTTGCTTTACAATGGTCCACCAATGATCCACAGATATACAGTATATAGCAAACATGTACTCGATGCTGGCATAGCAGCAGATAATGTGTATGTACCCACAGTAAAGCCCACATACGAAATGAACAGCTAAACAGCCACAAACCAAGTAAAATCAACACCAAAGAAAATATTAGTGCGAAAAAAGAAAAGCTCACAGTTAAAACTCAGCTTCGACTATGTCCATTCCTATATTTATCTTCATTGTATAATATTAGTATTTTCCCCATATGGCCACACATTATGATTCGGTGTGAGTGCTCTGGAGCTCGGGCACCATATATGGCTTTGAGTAGAAGATTTCAAGACCTTTCCATCTCTTGATTTTTGAGCAGTGCTATCCCTGACAGAAGTAGCTCTGCAGTGAAACATTTGGCAACAGCAGCTCAGACTTGATTAGTATGACAAGATGGTTAAATGGGGTCAAACTTGCAAATGGCGCCAGCTTGGAGTTGTCACGTCATGATACGCCTCTCCTCTGGCAGGGTCTGTCATCCACAGCTTCTGTCTGTGACTTATGTGACTGATACCCCTCGGTGAGTCATAAGCCTGTTGCCTAGCACTGTATCGCCTACCCATCATTCTTTTTACATGTCCCCCCCCCCCCTGCTTTATAGGAGGCTCATTGCTGTCACCACACGCTGTCTGCGGGGGAAAAGTGACCGCCACGCAGGTCTCTGGTATCTCACCACCCATCTGTCATCACCGGTCCGGCCCGGGTTCCACACTGTGTGCAGGGAACATCAGGCGTGGGCCGGCCGCTCAGCAGGGTGGCTTGATGACTTCAGTGTACGCTCACAGTTACAGAACAGCCCAGAGATTGGATTTGTGTCAAGTCAAGCAGCAGGTTTTAGCAGATATCAGCTGTAATCTTTGTGTGTCTGTGTGGCGCCACTGCCGATCGTTTTCACAGCCTCAGCAGTTCTCACGTACTGCATGATAGGACGTGACATAACGAAACGTGAAGGCTGTGTGACAGGGTGCTTACTGTACAGTACGTGTATAGTACATTTAGAATTTATTAGGGATGTTAATTACTTAAATGAAGTGCACTGAGAAAGGTTAACCTAGCAACATTATTTCTTATTACTGTAATGTTAGGGTTAGGGTTAGTAGGGAGTACACGCAAGAAACTTAGTTAAAACAAGAGTAATTTATTAAACTAACGTTAACACAAATCATCCAACAACCCAAAAGACATTGTCACCAGGTGGATACTGCTGTAGGAAGGGAGAGACAGAGTGAACACATGGGCCAGCTTTTAGCCCAAGGGCCCAGGTGAGCTTAATCTTCTGACGACCCTCCCATGTCAGCCAATTGTCGGCCGAGGTCGCCAGGAGAGTCTCCAAGACAGTGGGAGGGGCGTCACACTGTAATTTAAAGTCTATTTAAAATCTGAGTAATAAAGGTTTTTAATATATCAGAAAATGTTAATTAATACTGGAAAAGGAGGTGCAACTCATCATCAGAGAGTTGTCCTTCATATTTTTAATATTTATCAGTGGTTGAAGGGAGCTAAGTATATTTACTCAAGCAATTAACTCACACATGCAGTGGTACAGGGGCTTTTACACATACAGTGGTGGGGTCTATGGGATACCAAACAATAAGGAAGTAAAGCCAATGTCAACAAAACACAAGGGTTAATAAGAATATACTGTGCTGTACGGAGTAAATGAACCTAAAAGACAAATCAATTTTAGGACCAATTTCAGTTAGACTCCTCAGTTTATGGCAAGGCAGTGTGTGTATCCCAGTTTTCTAACAGTAAGTGCTGATCATGTGATTCTATCAAAAGCCCATTTCCAGTGGTTTCAGCATTTTTAAATCACTCGCTAACCCAGATTTGGTCTCTGCTGAATCCCAACCCAGATCTGGTGTCTTGGCTAGCCACTCCACAGAAGGCTGAATGGGTGAATTATCAGTTCTTGGAGTGGTGGGAAACTAAATGATTTATGGCTCAGCTCTTTTTTTACCCAAATCTTATTTATGTCACTGTTTCTTTGACTGTCGCCGGCACTGCTGCAAATTCTGACTCTTCCTCTGACTGATTTTTTGCTTTCTGTCTCTTCGCCCTTTAGAGGTCAGGCTGGTGAGGTGGGACTTCACTAAAGCTTGATAATCCTAAAATATGCTGAGGTTCTGGGATCTAATGAGCATTTATGTTTGATCAGAAGCTGGAAGTACGTGACATTTACACTACTGACACACGTCAATCCCAGCATGTATTCATAGTGGGATGAACGTGAACATGCATTCAAGTGAAGTACACTCACACAAACACACAGATGCACACTCTACTGTCAAACTGGATTAATGCACAGGCCGAACAATTGCAAATGCAAGTTATTGCTTATTCTCTCTTCCATAGAGAATGCACCCAATGAATAAAACATTTGTGAATAAACACATATATTGATTTAAATATAACTCTATGAATACACTATAGATTGCTCTTGAGATTTTATCCCCTTCATTTCCCTTTACCCATTATTCCATAATCACTGACGTTAGCATATTTCACCATCTCTCTTTTTCCATTTCACCCCTTTGCTATCTTCCGAAAAAAGAATTGGACTATTACCATCATGCATTCAGGAAACGCAGCCTGGGGATATAAATTGGTCAAATGCAAACAAGTGGGATCCGCTGATCCTAAATGTGAGTCACTAAGTCGAGAATTTTGGGCCTTGAAATGTCTGACAGCTTAAATCACTGTCACTCTGGGCAATGACGCAGAGAGAAACAGGAAGGGAGGAAGATGGATAGAGAAAGATGGAAACGGAGGAAGAAATAATGAGTTTTCTGTAGGGCCACAAAGGCCACGGTAAATATGAACAGCATTTAAATTTAAGCTTGTCATCTGTGGCTCTATGCCCGATGACCACAGTTTGACTTCATGCCTTTTTCATGAGCCCCTGTTGATAAAAATTCATAATGCTGATCTGCATTCCTGATCAAAAGCCCTCCTGAAATGTGCAAACAGATTGTCACCTCATCTGAAACAGAAAGGTTTCATAAGGAAGAGTGCGGCTAAAAACCACTGCAGGACACAGGCCCTCTTTTGGTATGAAAATGATACTTGAAAGACGAGATAAAATATTCAGCAGAGAGAAATATGGGGAGATAGCGCATAGCCTTGAGCAAGCAGAGCTCCTGCTGCGAGATGCAGGGGAGAGAGAAAAGATAGAGGTGGAGAACGAGAGAGGGGGCTGAGGAGAAACTGGGTAAAATGGAAAGTGAAAGGGAATGTAAAAATATATTCATTTAGGGGGTGAATAGAAAGAATAGGTGAAAGAATGACCAGTAGGCAATTAACGCCTCAAAACTGTAAATCTGACTCGGTGTCTATACAAATTTTACTCTGCCTGAAAAGGTCACACCTGTTTGCAAATTTGCTATAAAGCTCAGGAAAGGAGGCTAACACATCCCTAAAGCTTTACCCATTCATATTTGGGTTCAGCTGCAAAAAACAGGCAATTTACCCCAAAATACAGCAAAATGACAACAAATATTCCATCGGACATGTTATCTCCACACTCCTCAAGAGCGTCAGTGACAGACACAGACTTCATTAGATCATGGGAGAAAGGCATGATGTATTGATTGAGAACATAAAATTCTAGGTCACCATTGATTACTAGACACTGGCTTTTCGCTGGCCTCTCTGTCATTGCGGGACCCTGGCTTTATTTTTAGGCGAGGGCTGATCGATAGAAGGCCGCTTTGTGCGAGTCTCAGTGGCATTGTGCCTCCCTGTGGAGCCCGTGTAGGTCAGACCAAAGCACTCCGAAAGGTTGAACCAATGATGTGAATCAATGGATGGGAAATGTCAACTAACATTGCTGTTTACCACACTGGAGGACACCTTCTAGATACATACGGTTTCATGTGAACTGAAGCCTAAACCCCATTTATATTTGACATCCCTTTAAACTTCTGCTAGATATAAATCTCGGACAGCTGGCTAAAGGAAAACAAGTAGTTGTGACATTTTCAACCTATGTTGGTGTAGAAGTGTCTTGTTGGTTTATTTATGTAGTCAACTGGCACAATATTTAGTTGCCTTATCCTGATTTGCAGCAAGTATTTTGTATTAGTATTAGTTATTGTTAACCTTAATTACTCTTAATTAACATCACACTCATTTCCATGGATAAAATACTTCTGAGGCACAATAATTAAACTAGATTTTGATGGTAATGAAGTATTTTGTTATGCACATAAATATGCACATCACTGGCTGACAAGACACCACAAATTATCATAAACCAGATCCAGAATAGAGCACATACATTTTTGATTGATTCCACAAATAAAGAAATCCTTCTTCATGTAATTTACATAATCAGATTTTCAGACCTTCATGTCCACAGCAAAAGTCATAAACTAACAATAACATATATGTGATCTGAGTTTAGAAGAGAAATTTAACAAAAACATCCACCTTGCCCTGTTTTCTGAGCTTTTGAGAGTCGTAAAGGAAAGCATCAAACTGAAACAATCAGTCCAGTTTTTTGATCATTTGTATTTGTTATTTCATGACAAAATTATGTTAAATATACATACATTGTGTTGTGTGTAAAACATGCATTAATGAATTAATACATTTTTGTTGCTTAAAACAGCTGCCTGCTGCATCTAGACATGACACTGATGAGAGCGGTGAGAGTGAATTTAAAGTTGCGGGTTGTAAAACCAAAACAATGAGCTGAAAGATGCCAAAATGCTCCGTAGAACCGAGGACGTGGGTGAACATTCTCTGTGGGTTTGTCACTACGAGTGACCCCTTTCACATTGTAAAAAGTGATTTAATTCATTGATAAACTGAAAATATTGGTTAGTGCAGCTTTAATGTCTACCATAAAATGTATAAATTACCAATAAAGCATATATACTTGTAACCTACAAGATAAAGCAAAGTAAATAATAAAAAAGCCTAAATGCCTTCTTTTCAAGCTTTTGAGTCAAAATCAAACTATGATCATCTGTATTTGGAGTTTTGTGTAATAAATTCAAGCTATAATACAATAGCTAATAATAATACATCTGAATATTTCTGATATAAACATTACGGAACTATCATATTTCCAATGTGTCTGGAAAGCAACTATTTCGGCACTTTCCAGTTGAACAGATTCAGTGTATTCAGATCTGTTGTCAGCTCTTGTTATTCCCCTAATGATCTATGCTGGGATGAGTAACATTTCTGCAACAACATATTACACAATTAAACAAATGTTGTGAACAAAAACGACCTGACAGCCCAATTATCACTCCGCACTGTTTCAAGCTTCACTCTCTTGCTCCTTCATTTCCATGCGAGAGTCCACTCGTGGACATCCGCCCACTTATGTGAGCCGCTTGAACTGCTCGATGAGTCAGCAGCGTTACACAGTGAAATCACAATCTGTTTTTGAGAGGCACTTAAAGATCCTTAATCCATTCCGAAATTGGCCCTGATGCAATTGGACGTTTTCACATTGTGGTGTGACAAATTGCGTATGGTTTCAAACTGTGTTCAAAGTCAGTTATTTGTTCAGTGCAAAACACTCTGGACAGCAAATGATGCAACTATGAGGATAACAGTATCAGCCGTATTTATTCCAAGGTCACTGTTTCCACGTTTTTCTATCATATAAAAGCTTTAGGAGTCTGTGTCAAAAACGTCAGAAAATATTAACTGATAAAGTTCTTATACTTAATGCATTATGGATTTCTGCAGACATCACTTGTAAAAGACCATAGGGAGAATCCTCACCAGGCCAAAAATGCTGGAATGTAAAGCTAATGTCAGTTTTATTGCAGCATGCCAGTGAGGACCACACAATAATTATTTGTTAATTGTATATTTTTTGGAATGTGTTTTTCTCTTCAGGCCCTGCAAAAATATTCAAATGAAACTTCATGTGAACTCACGCTTTGCCTAAAGTGCTCACAACTCAGAGAAACACGTAACCTTTGGCAAGGTTTTTTTTTTTTTAAAGTGCTATTACTTTTTTTCTCCAGCTATGTTCTGACCAAAATGTTTAATTATTAACAATTCAGTCGCCCAGCTCTCATGGAATGGATTATGGATTGTGTGAATGTAAATGTGTGTTCAGATGTGCATGCTTGAAATCTTCGCCTTTTGACCGTTTGTGTTAATTCACCCAAACAGTCAATGTACCAACTGTACAGACACTAACTGTAAGCTAGCTAACCATGGACGCACCAACCATTTCTGTAGGAGTGTGCTGCGTGTGTTTTGTGCTTAGCTCAGCCACTGACTGAACTCACCAGAAATGGACCCCAGTGTTAGTATTGGCTGGCTGATTGGCATCTGCTGTTTGCTTTAAAATGATTGGCTCATTCACAGCTGTGTGGCTGGTAGCATATAATCACTTTCACATAGGTGTACAGTGTCAACATTGTAACTTATCACTGTTACTCTGCTTATTATGCTCATGCCACCGTTGTTTGCTGCCGCAGCCCTCTTGTAGTACAGTGGTTCACAGTAGCAGTGGCTCAGGTGCTGGTGTGAGAGCGATAACAGGTGATTATAGAAGCATCTACACCCGTAGGCCCACTGTCACCCAGAAAGTCTCAGCAGTGCTGGTGTCAGCAGGGCTGTAGTGCTTGCAGGGCAGCAGCCGGTCAGTCTGGGGCAGCTGGTTCTCTGAAGCACAGCTCAGTACATTGATCCCTGCTACCAAACCTCCTCATGCTCATTAGTAGCACTACTTGGAGCACTGTGGGGCCCAGGGATCCTGCTCCAATTGGACGGCAGAGCTAGTCAGCGGTCTGAGGAGAAATGATAACATACCCAGTTTTCAAGCCAAGGAGCACATACAAGGGCCAGGTGGATTAGAGTGAAGCACAGTCTTGTTTGGCCAAAAAAATGAGTTTAACAATCTTGCGGCCAGCTGGTCAACTTTAGTGTTTATTAGAGGCTGAATTGTGGTTTCATTGCCTGAGGACATGATGACGACAGCCTTTAGGCAGCGATGGAAACCAGCAAGTTTAGAGCTGGAAAAGAAAAAAACAATGCCTTTTTACAGATATTTCTTTCTGCGCTTGGAAAGGACTTACCTTCCCAGGTTTGTTGCAGTGTGCGACATTCACACCAAAACACAGCACTCGAAATGTCAGCTATTTCCAGGCTTGCATACCGCGAGAGGCAGATTCGAAATCCTCTTTTTCCCTTGTGCTCATCTGCTGATAGACCTACAGCACAGAGGCAGAATTTGATATACTGTACATACCTTAGGCAGATGAAACGTGAGATCTCTGGTTGTGGTTTTTGTGTAAATGCGCACATTTACATATTTTCCAGGAGGAGAACCTTATCTGCAGAACGTGCAGGCTGACAGTTTGCAGCTGCATGAGGTTATGTATAAGAGAGAGGATTTTTCTGAAGACTCCCACGCTTCTCTCGCTGTCCCATATTCCCTGGTAATTTGAATTTGAACAAATGTCTGTCTTGTTTTTTTGATCTGGGATGATCAGGGGTTAGTGAAAAGACCACAGTAACAGAGAGAAGTCATTCTTATTTGCAGCCTCTAATTGATAGTCTAAACAAGCCTTTTGGTATTAAACCTTGCATCATGTTACAAGGTTTACAGCTGGCATGCCCACTAATTCCCTTTGAAGCCAGTTAAAACACCATAACAATATAGTGACAATTTAAAATGTGATACTCTCTAAAGGTTACAGCTCCACTGACCAGATATGATGTACTGCAGCTGAGAATGTGATTTCTAAAGAGAAATAGCAGCACCGTTGTGACAGAGTTTTACGTTATGCATTTGTTCCAGAAAACCGTCTCAAATCAAAATGTATGTTTTGTTAGGGGATAAACACTTGAAATGACTCCTCGCGTAGAAAATACACTTGAGGAGAAAAGTTGGCAAGAACGTCAAGGGCTCTCATGTCTTTTGCATCTCAGGTGTGTGTGTGATCATAAAGTGTCACTAATACGCTATCCACGATGCTTGTTAAAAAGGGCTTCATTTGATCCCAGCAGCACCACTGTGCTCCCTCAGTACCAGCACAAAAATACTGCAGCGAAAGGCAGCGATAGAGCACTGATGTTCTGCTACTTTTCTCAAAAAAACAAACGTCTGACATTTGCCGTCTTGCACATTGAACATTGCACCTCGTACTTCTGTCAAAGAGTACCTTTGACTTTCACAAGTAATTCTTGTTTGAGGGCACCTGAAGGGATGATGTGAGGAAGAAGGCTTCCAAAAATAGGCTGCTTATTTATATCATATGTTCAAAGCTTAGATATTGCTCGCTTTATCTATCTATATATATATATATATATATATAT
>CM022493.1:10500021-10563539 GCA_011952105.1 Coreoperca whiteheadi | reverse complement strand
ATATATATATATATATATATATATATATATATATATATATATATATATTTCTTCTGAGCGGTTTGCTTGAAACAAGATGTGGCGTTGTCTCAGATAATAACGGGGAATTGTAAGAATATTTGAATGTCAATCTGACACATGTAGCATCATGACATCAGTAAGGATAAATGTCCGGATAGGTAAAGCTGTAATATACTTAAAACATTAAAAACAGCTGAGTCCGTTGAGCTGAATATGCCTTGTCAGATCAACTCCTCGATGCAGAGAAAGTCGTACATTTCGTCCTCCAGGCAGAGCAGAGATCAGGGTACTACAGAACAGTTGTCCTGGATCTGGCAGGGAAATTAATTTCTTGCTGAAGAGCACTTCAGCAGGGTGGATCGCTAGTTTTTTTTTAAAGTGCCATTCCATAAATAAATACAAAGAATATTAACATACATACAATAATTGAAGGATTTGACTTTAAGATGAAAATTCTGCATTTTGTGTGTCTCTCAAACGATTGCAATTGAACGCACAAACCTGTTTTATACAAGATGGGTGGGACCTTTGACAGCATTAAATGGGCACTCAACTGATTTTACACATGAAGATCACTTTCCTCATGATGAAAACAGCTGTATACAGTGAGGTCTTTTGTAACCCAGGGGGCAAGCTTTCAAAGTTTGAAGCAAAAAAAAACCCCTTTTGTTGTCATCAGGGTTATCTCAGCTGCGTTGTAAACTGGGGATGTGGAGGTTGAAAGATGTGGGCATTAAAGGAAAGGTTTGACTATTTAACGGCCGTTGGAGTCACTTTCTGGAGTCTTATTGCCAAGTTTGAGGCGGTGACTGCGCCCAACACAAGAAATAGTATGGCACAAAAGAACTCAAAAAACCACAATGTATCATTTCAACACTTTGGTTTTTGTATGGAGGTTTAGCTTTAGCCCCCCCCCCCCTTGGACAGAGCCAGGCTAGCTGTTTCCCAAAGCTTCCAGTTTTTTGTCATGGGACTAAAGTCAAGATAGCTTGGCCTCTGCATCAGTTTTAAACATTCTTCTTTAAATCGGCCGCTTGTCATCTTTTTGGAAATGCAATACGAAATTGCTGGAGTACCCTTTTAATAACATTAATAACTAGTGTTACTCCCTGTATTAAAAGACCTGTCTTTCAGTGGGGTACACCCCATTATTTGGCTAATTGATTGTGCCTTTTAATCACTAGGTCATGCTGCCACCCTGTTTGACACAGGCCGGCTGCATTTCCAACCGCTCTCCCCACTCAGCCTCTGGGTGCATACAGTACATTATCATGTGGGTGTGAGTGAAGAACACGTCATTTGAGCGCTTTAAGATTTGAGGCTCCAATTCAGCCATTTCTCCTCTTTGACAACACTGACATCCAGCTGTTTCTCAACCAGAGAGGCTCGCAGCGGTCCCTCTGCTTAGTGTGTCGGAAATAGCAACCGCAACAGCAGTTTCTTCAATCTGCCCCGAATTAGAGACGAGCCATGGAGCCGGGAGGAAGCGAGGCAGGATTCACCTTAATCTTGACAAAATGGAATGATTAAAGCTCCTGGAAGCCCACGTTTCATCCCCCAGTTTCAGCCAATTTATGACAGCACTCATTACTGTGGCGGTGATGGCGCGTTGTCCCAGATGTCCCACACGCTGCCCAAATTAGCAGTCCTACATCATACTGCCTGTTTGTACATTCAAACTACACAGATTGCGCTGTGAACGTATTTCATGTCACAGAAGAGGCAGACCACAAAAATTGTGACAGCACTAGTCTTTGCATCTGCACCTCCTTGCTTTGAGAGTATTTCTGAGATGGTAGCAATTTCCTGGATATTTCATGTCAATTCCGAAACTAGTACCCCCACTCCTTTTATCCTCTGCTGGGAACAATCTGCTCTCTGCCCATTGTGTGTTTTTCAGAGGTGGAATATGAAGTTAGCAGGTACTGAGCAAGCCTGATTGGTGTCTTTAGTCATTAAGAATGGACCGCGGCACTGGTGTCTGACATTTCAGAGCGACACGAAGCCAGGCCTGTCACAGTGATAACGTCCCTCGGGGTGAGGTTGCGAGCGAAACACTGACTTTATTTATTTATTTCTCATTAATCCCACGCACTCAAGGTGGCAGCTGCGAATGGAGATTGTCGTGTTTGCCGTATCTTTGTTCACTTCTCTTTGCTATCACGATGTTACACCTTGTATCAAAGTGTAGCAGTTTTCTGTGAAGCTTTTGTATTCTCATGCTAGCAACCAACTTTTGGAGTGGGAATGCTGTGGTAATGTATACAAGTGCAGTATTGTAAAGCTTCATGGAGTGAAATGATCTTTGCTGTTTCCCAACTGGGAGCAACGGTTGAACATGACTGAGGAGAAACGGGACTGCCGGCCAGTTAGCGGTGGACCCTGGAGTAATAGCTCAAGCTCTGTCTCCACTGCCACCTCTAAAAGTACCATACCCCTTGTTTATGGTTGTGGAGCTTACAGTTTTAAAATTCCAATGAGGCTCCATCCAGCACTGTCTTTATCAGGCTGGATGATTTAAGTGCACCCAGGGAGCAGTCCCTGCCTACTTCACAGAGCTGGTACAGTAAGCAGCAGGGGGCCGGTGTCAAGTGTGCTTGATCTTCAAGCCTTCGCTGGCCTTTGTGAGAGTAAAGTCTCCAAAGACTGAGGTCATAACGAAATGATTTGTTCATAGCTTTTGATCTGTACTTTCAGTTATGGAGTATGACAGGCTTTTTCAAGGACTCTTTAATGGAATTACTTTGTAGAATTTGTTGCGTTCCTCAATGACGACACGCCATTATTGTTATTTCTTGATTTATTATAATGCAATTTACGGATATGAAATGCCCACCTGGCCACCAGCCACAATACTGGATGTACAGCTAAAATCCGATTTAACAGCTGACTGTCTCAATATTGACTGGAAGATTTGCAGTCACTTCATATTTGAATCTTTGAGGAAGTTTTGGAAAGGAGAGGTAAGATTAATGGGCCACATCACTGGCAAGAGCTATGCAGAGATGTTGGTCAGCTTAATTAAGAATACGAAATGTTTAGAATTCTGTTAGTATTACATTTTTCTCTAAGATTTGAGGCTCTATAATGAGTCACTTTAATGTGCATTATAATGACTGTGATCCCTTTAAAATCACGGAGCTATAACTGTGAAGTGGCCTCTGTTTGAATTGTGCTTGGAGCTACTGGTTACAAAATATATGATGAGAATATAATGCATTGTTTTAGATTAAACCAACCAACAGCATACTAAGTAGTTAGAGATAGCAGTGCTTTATTTTACAGGTTTGATTATTTATTAGTAATTTTATAGGAATTTCCTGGAAATATCTATGTAATATTGTACAAACCAAAGGAAAGTAAAGACAATGTGCTGAGACATTTATTTGTGTTTAATTAGTGTTTTTAAAGAGTATTTGGAACATGTAAAATTGTAATGCTGACTATAAGATGAAGCATCTGTATGCATCTGTATACATCAGAAAAGCTGAGCCAGTTGAGACACACTTTTTTTCCACCATGAAAGTGGAAATAATTAATTTGAAGTGTAACATTTTAATAGTGTGTCCATTTCTCTTCTAATTACTGCCTAATTACATCCAGGAACCCTACAGATGAATTTACAGTTAAATATCAGTTCCTTTATAGGACATTACAGGAAGCTATGGGACCTGTAAAATAACTGAATAAAATACGACAGCAAAATGCTACATACGCCAATGGTAACAATCAAAAAGTATATAATAGTCTTTCACAAAAAGGGTACATTTTTATGTGTTGACTACTTTTACTTTTGATACTTTAAGTATATTTTTTTCATAATACTTAAACACTTTTACTTAAGTAACCTTTTCAATGAAGGACTTTTACTTGTAATGGAGTATTTTTACAGTGTAGTATTGCTGCATTTATTTAAAGGAGCAGTTTGTAGGATTTAGCGGCATCTAGTGGTGAAATTTCAGTTTGCAACCATTTGAATACCGCTTGCCTCACCCTCCCCTCTAAGCGCATAGGAGAAACTATGGTGGCCGCGAAACTCATGCCATAACGTGAAAGGCCCTTTCTAGAGCCGGTGATTGGTTTATCTGTTCTTGACTACTGTAGAAACATGGCGGTGCAACATGGCTGCTGGATTTATTTAAAATTGAACATTTGCATTTGCAGATTCAACATTTATAAGCATTTCCTTGTTTTACGAGCATATGGCGCTCTTCATCCCATACGGCATGGTGCCCTGGAGAACATTGCTGGGCTCGTGTAGGTGATGGTATATCACTCCATCAAACACAAAGTAAGCACGAATAGGCATGCACAGTCAGAACAGCTGATTATTATATGGAACATCACACATTCAAATTGCAGTGACACGGACGTTAGAGCTTCTTAAGCCTCTGCAATATGATGCATTTCTATGTGACATAGAATTTGTGATCAGGGTTTAGTTACAAGAGGGATTTAAATAAAATCCTTCAGCTGTGATTGGATGCAGAGCTGTAGGACTTTTCACCTCTACAAACACCTGCCTCACACATGTTGTTCAGGAGGAGGTGGATAAGAGTGAAATGAATAAATTGGAACTCAACCTTCCTTTGAGTCCTTTGGAAATATAAACGTTTTTGCCAACTGAAATCCAAAACACACGCCTAGCTAGGGTTAGCTAACTGCCCCAAATCACATTTGATTGGAAAAATGTATGTAACCAACCCCAAGTTCAAAACTGAGTCGTCAAAAAAATGGCTATGTTTTACAGGAAGTGGAAAGACTGGGATTTTGATATTTGAAAATATTTTTTGACACTTTTGGAGATCAATTATGTATCTATTAATAACCCCACTGGGAATCAATACATTTCAAAATCAGGAGGATCTAATATTTCCAAGTTTTTGTTTCCTTTCAAAACATTTATTTGTTTGCATTTCTTAAGTTGACTTCTTATAGAGCATTTTTATTTGAAATTACTGCTTAAAACAGAACATTATCATGCAGTAATAAATCATGAAATAACATGATTACATTACATTATATAACATCAGGAAAAGCAACATGATTCAACAACTTAACCCAATATTGGAAACAGTGTACGTGATGGTCTTTATGATAAGAACAGTAAAGAGATGGAGATTTTATGAAATGGAGTACAGGCCTACTGAATATATTTGTTTATCAGTGGGTGTTTGTTATGATAGTACTCATTAAAATACTGTAATTAGATACAGGTTGCTAATTCGCTATAATTGGGCTAAAATTAGATTATTTGTGTGCACGTGAATACTCGTGTGTTGCAGGGTGTTTGGCTTTGATTAAAAAAGAGGATTCCCCAGATCATAAACATATGGTAGCCTACCCTCAGTCCTGTTCACTCTTTCGTTTGGTATGATTTTTATTTCCATGGTCTGTGCTCAAGGAAAGTATGTATATAATAAAACTCAAGCACTTACACAATATAGAAGGTAATTTCAACATTTGAACACATTTTGTGCTTGGAAAGAATGTGGCATGAACGCAGATAATGAGAAGATATGAAGGTGATTTATGGAGTTTTAAATGTGTTATTTCTTAGCCCCTCCATTTACACTTCCTCACTCTCTCTGTATCTTTCAATCAGGCTGAATGCAGTGAGTGAACACATTTATCATTAAAATTGAATTCCCCGTTTCATTGTGGTCTCTGCATCTCAGCTGCATCAGTGACGGGGTCTATCTCTCACGCTAAAATAACCGAATTACCAAAATGGCAAAGAGGAGACTATGGATTCTACCATTATCTCCATGGCAACATGAGCTGGGAGCTGCCGGTTTGATATTGCACTCTGAGCTTCAGCTCACTCTTGTTAAGAGGATGAGAATACAGAGCATACGAGGGGGGGATAGCTGGGGTAGCGGGGAGGGGTGAAGGATATAATCTGAACTATGAGAAGTGGCAAGGTTTTCTAAATAAGCTGATTCCAACACTGAAACAAGACTTTAAAGGGCTATATTGCTGGATTTTAGGCTTGACATATGTCATGTGTGCTTTTAGAAAATTCAGCCTGCACTAGAATATAGACTTTTAGTCTTTTAAAGCCAGAAAAAGAGATTTGTTTCTGATACCTACAGATAATGAAACTGAAAGTCAAAAGGAAAGATAATAATTTGACAGGGCCAAGAGAACTGAGGTACATTTTCAAATTTTTGGGTGGTATTATTTACTGACTGGAGTGTTTTGCTTTTAAGTATATCATTACTTTTATGACATTGTAAGTGCATGTCATAAATGACACCCCAAAATCCCTTATTTTCCCCAAGTATAGTGAAAAGAACTTGTATAAATGAAGCTCACACAAGCATACCATTAATATTCAATAAACATGTACTTTCATGCAAACTATTGTGTCAGCTGTAGCTGTGGACCCCACGTGTCCAGTGATTGCATCAAGGTGTAGTTCGTAGAAATTGACATCTTTTCGTGCTGCATTCCGGGCGTTTCAGAGACATATTTCCCATAGCTTCAGGCAACTGGTGTTTGTACCGTCGAATGTTTGAAATAGATTATACCGGTGCTATTTCTGGGTTTCTCTTTCCAAAAGAATTATGTAAAAAAAGTCCAGTAAAGTATCACAAGAGTAGGTAAAGTTCCAGGAAAACTGACAAAGGATGCCAAAATAACTCTATTACTTTTAATGCTGAATCAAAAGACACTTTTCCAGGCTTTTCAAGGTGTTATATTTTTGCCATTATCAAGTAAGAATTTTGAGAAACGACTGAAAACAATGATGCATTGTAAAAATAGCTAAGACTAAAGAAATAATTTACATAGACTAGTGTAGACATTATGAATAGTGTACTCGGTAGCTCCGAGTGCTTGTGAGATGAGCGCCGTCCACGGTGCATCCCCTTGCCAGGGTGCTCGACAGCTCAAGCTTCAGTGACTTAACTTGGAAAATAGCGATATGGGACAGTGAATTGGATGAATGTACTGTTTCCACACAAATGAGATAAGAATTAGGTTGGAAAAGTTATAGACGCCAGCGGAGCAGATTGTTTGTGGGGGCTGGACCTCACTGATTACTGTAAAAAAAAAAAAAAAAGACAACACAACTTTTATTCAGTGATTAGCTAACTGCTGCCAAATGTACCTGCTGTTAGCTGCTTAGCTTTGTTAGCCATGCTTTATTAGCTTAGCTGACTTGGGCCTGGACTGGGAACTCAGACCCCAGGCACGCAAACATCCTCTTCCCGCGGGTCCAAACCTTCTGTGCTAGCGGTGTAAACACCAACACTTATTACCTCGTTATTTGAAACTTTGGCCATGTCTAATACGAACATCTGACATTGTACCATTATATTATCACAGAAAATAACAATAATAGGTCCCCTTTAATGAGTGAGCTCTAGAGGTGCTGGTAGTTGGATTTTGTTACCTTTTGACAGAGCCAGGGCTAGCTGTTTCCCCCTGATTCCAGTCTTTATGCTAAGCTAAGCTAACCGGATGCTGGCTCTAGCTTCATATTTCACCAACAGTTAAGAGAGTGGTATTGATCTTCTCATCTAAGTCATGCAAATGTGTATTTCCAACATGTCAAACTAATCCTGTAATTTCTGAATAAATAAAGGTACATATGAATATAGTGGCTGCACTGAAAATGTCAAAACTATTGCTTTAATTCTGTGGTGTTTGCAATTAACATTTGGATCACATAACGGAAACCAAATGAGGATCCACTTCTTCATTCTCTCAAATATGAGACAGTACCATATTCTTACCATTAGTGGAAACTAATTTTGGTTATCTCAGTCTAGATTGTCCCAGTAGGTCTAAATACAATTTATTTTGTGACTAAAGGAGCTGTAGACAATGATTTAATTTACATGGCACAATGTGGCTCTTCTGGTTGTCTTCCATTGATGTTGCTGAAAGTCTCCAGTAGAAGTGAGGCAGGGGAGGGATGAGAGATATTCATCTAACAGCCGCTGGAAGCTGTGTGGCTGCATCGATTGAGCAGCACAGGAGGATTCTTTGTACATACAAATGATGCATGAATTGCAACACAAAGTGGGAGATTCTTAAAGTGAGAGCTGACCAATTTCATTTGATTGAACTGAGTCACAGACAACTCTAAACAGCTCTTTAAAGAGGTATTGCATTTTGCTGAAATCGGATTAGTTCGGGGGCCTCGCTGGAAACAAGAGACACCTTTTCAGCACAAGAAATACACTGACATTAAGACTGATGCCTTCACTGACATACATACTACAAAAATCAGACCATTTCTTGTATAATGAATTAAAATCCAATTACAAGTGCTCATTACCGTAAACAAACACCACATTAGCATCAAATATGCAAATGAGTGAGAATCATATTACTCAGTGTGATGAATCACTGTGCATTAGATGAGGGGGACCCAGTGATGTGTCTGTAACAGCCTTTCTTTTGTTCAGTCTGAATGCGTGGAAACCACCCGGCGAAGTTATTTGCACCAAATAGTGTGTCAGAGTACAGTTATTTGCAGCAAATATAATTCCCATTAAAGATTCATTAGTAAATAAATGTACCAGACACATTCTTTTCATCCTAATTGGTTCACTGGAAATACTAGCCCACACATAAAAATGACTTGTAATGTGTGAGGTTTCCTCCGTGTCCTTGCAATTAAGTCTGAACTGGTATGTGCTGTAAACCAGGGAGCTTTTAAAAAAGTGCCACTTCTAAGGAGAGTTGTCAAACAGGAGCTGACAGAACTGTAGGCTGAGCAAATAATTCAAGGTTATAGTGAAGTAATGCCTCATATGTTCTTAAGGTATCACTTTCGTTTTGTTTCCCATTGTTAGTTTGTGATATATTCATAATGCTCAGCGTCAGTGGCAGGATACCACAAGAAAAAACGGAATACTTTCCATTGATGCCACAAGCTCATATAAGTTTCTGCTTTATGCCAAGGAGAGTGGAGCGTTAAGTGGCACAAACAAACAGACCATTTGCATTTGAAAGGTTTTAAATGTTTTATGAAGAGTGTTAACTGAATTTTGGGGTCTACAAAACAGTTTTAAAAACTCAATATGGGTTTTAATATGTACAAACCAGTCACAGGCATGCTGGAAGCTCTATTAGGCATCAACATATAGACTTTTACCAGGTTTAATGTGTACCATGTTCATCATATTAGTTTACCTGCATGCATTAGCATGCTAACATTTTTACTAGCGCTCTCAAAATTGGCCAAATATGATGTTCAGTTATTCGTTTTAAAAAAACACATAGGTTCGAACTATTTGAATATCTATATCTCTAAACCTATACAACGAGAGACATAACTACTTGTAGGTATATTTGTTTTAACATAAACGTCTTTTAAAAGATCTATGTACCTACACATTACAAAGTAAATGAGCTCCGGAAATTAGACCAATGCTCATTTGGGTGCATATTTTCAAGATGTGCCCTCGGATTGCTAGTTCTGGAATGGTAGGCTAACTGTAGCTTACATAGCTCACATAAAACTATATCACGAGGTTCTACAATTTTGCTGTCTTTTGACAAAAATCTGAATCTCAATTAGACACGGGGTCTGGTATTTATAGAAGATCTTTGGATATAATCCTCTTAAAGCCCACCGGGTCGCTCGCTTGAGCTAGGTCTAAGCTGCTTAGAGCGCGCATACAAATAGTGGCTAAACTTTCATTAATATAGACGTGCTACGCATCTTTAGATTTATTAGATTCTCCATAATTCAATCGTTCATTTTATGTAAACCATGAGCACCAAAGTATAATTCATTCAGATTTAACGGCATGGTAAACAAGAGAGATGAAAAAAAAAGTGGGAACTTCCTACCATTTAAAGGAAATATGTATCCATTCCTTGATTATTTATATTCCTTTAGTCTATGAGGGTCCACCGATTGAAAGAATCAAAACATTTTTTCATAAAAATGTACCCAAGTTGAAATAACTACGGTAACCTTCGGCTTTCATCCTTTCTAAGGTGGGCTACCGGTGAAGTTTTACGGTATTTCCAAACGGGGCTTTTTAGATTGCTCGGAGTGCACTCACGCTCTCTGTGGCCGAGTTGGGCTTTGAACTCTCTAGCATCATTACCACACAGTTGTTGAATTATGCACTCATTTCAGCTTGACCTACATTTCATTATCAATCAATGACAGGGATGTTGTGTGACTCCTCTCTGTCAAGCAGTGCATTCAGTGCAACGCAAGAACTTGCGAGCAGACAGGTGTGGTAGTGCTGCTTTTTTGTTCCAATTCGAAATAATCTAATTTAGAATATTCATTTACAGCCCTAGTGGGTACCAAATTTAAATTGAATCCATCCAATTGTTGTGGAAACATTTCCATCAAAACCGCAAAAGTGAACCTCATTGTGGTGCGAGTGGAAAAGTCAGGGGATTTCCAAAGTCATTAGGACACATCCTCTGGGAATTATGTCTGTACAAACTTTTGTGCCAAACCATGAAGTAGATATTGCAAAATCTCTTTGGATGAGTGAAAGCGTTTGACCTGCTGGTGGCACTAGAAAAAGTCAGGTGATCACTGAAGTCTTTAGAAGTCATACTTGATTCATCCTCTGGGCGCCATGAATATTTGTATAAAATTCTAAAGACAATTCTCAAAAAACCTCATGGTAGCGCTAAAGGAAAAGTCAGGGGATACATCCTCTGGGGACCATGTCATGTCTGTACAAGATTGCATGGCAATCCACATAATTGTTTTTGAATTATTTCAGTCTGGACCAAAGTGGCGAACCGCCTGACCGGCCGTACCATAGCCACGCCACTACCATGGCTAAAAATACAAAAAACTCAAGTCTTTTTCTAATACTGAATTGACATAACTGACTAAAATGACATTATTGTTATAAATGATTGTACATATATTGCAAAATTTCTTTTGGATGTAATGTGGCACCGCATAACTCCAGAATGACTCTAATGTGGATAGAAAGCTGCTAGTTTCATTCCATCCTGTTGCTGCTCTCCCCTGTAAATCTTCACGGTTATGTGAGACCAAAGTGAAGCGAAGGAAGGTGCATTTTAATTTTACATCAGTGTCAAATTGCATTGACTGAAACACATTATCCTCCATCAAAATGTATTTTCAGGACAATGGTTGGACCTAAATGGGCCCATTTTAACACGAGACATGTCAGGGCTTTTGTAAAGAAGGTGGCATTTTTCTTAGGTGCACAGAAGAAATTTCTCATATGTACCAAATTGGGTTTTGGTGATTTTCCAGAATTTACCAGAACTTCTTTTTGCAGACAGTATTATATTTTGAAAAATGTAAATGATTGTCATCTGACAGAGAACAATCTCTACATGTCATGATGGATGGAATAAATCTTTGCATAAAGGTTTGGCAAGCTAGATGGCCAGAAAACCAAGGACCAATTATTACCTTACACTGTTATAGGTGGTCCACACCACTGCATGTTTCTCTATGCTGTAAATCTCCCCAACACTTCGGCCTTCACATGCATTAGTATTCATGAAGTCATACTATTTTGGTATATATATTCATGCAATATGCAATATAACAAACATTAAGCCTGTGTTTGCTACATAGTCATAATAATAAGGTAATATGCATTTTCAAGGCTGTGCTCCATGCAGTAGGTTTGCATGCTCAGAGCCAGTCTTTCATGTTTGCACCCACTTGAAACATACTGGAAGCAGATTTACACGGCCAAATACAACTACCATTTGTTGTAACAAAATAGTGTCATGACTGAATTGGGGGGGTCATGTTTATTTTTTCCCAGGGGTGATGTAGTATCTCACTATTGTCTAATTTTATAACATGTTGTGTTAACATTAATCCATGTTGTTTAAAAAGTTATATATTTAATAGCTTATTCATTTATTATCTAAAAAAATAATTAATAGTGTATACGTATGTGGGTGTGAACTGTTGGTTCGCAGCAGCTGCTGTAGGTAGGAGAAGACAGACTAGTATTGTAAGGACAGAATTAAATCATTTTTAGAAAGAACATTCAAGGATTGCAGAAGAAGTTGGGTGCTTTGAAAAGTGCAGAACTAATTTTTTAAATTTACTTCACAGAAAGATAAGACTATTACAGCGAAATCTATGCTACAAGTGCTATGCTACATGTTCTCCAGGTCAGAGTCTCTCTGTTCACTTGATGTTATTACAGTTGCATGTGTTTTACAAAATAACACAAAATGAGTAAAGTAAGTCTATTACAATTTAGACAAAGGAATTGATAACTGGTAGACTAACTCCTTAAATAGCCAAACTTTCCCTACAGTTTGCTTCCATGACTTGTTTGGCTTTCTGCCTAAAAAACCAATCACATTCAGAATTGCCTGACACCCTACATTCACATTAGAAATTTAAAGCAATACGATGTAATATGACAGGACAGACATTTGAGGATCTCTTATATCTTAGCAGATATAAAAAACGACAACCTTCTCTTTTTGTGTACGGTTTCTTGGGTCAGGAGATGTTGGACTGAGAGGTTGGTTACTGGTTGACCAGGGCGACACGAAAAAAATGTAACCAGATCTACCACCAAGTTCATTTTACATCATCTGCCTTCAGTGGGCCATTTCTGTTCTCTGCCACTAAGACGTCATGAGAATGGTGTGAAACAGAGCCTGCTGCTTATGAAAGAAAATATATGATTTGATTGGTTGTGATTTATATCATTGAGACATTAATGTAATGTCAAGAGATTCTAGTACTGCTGATCCCACTGCGGCTCAACACCCCAGTCTACAGCCCTGTGAAGCTTTTTAACCATTCCTACCTACTCAGCATGATTTAGTGAAAAAAATGGCTGATATAAATAAACTGCTCTGGACATGGAGGGATTTATAGGTGAGGAGGAGGATTTTATAGGAGATGCATCTAATTAGATAATTGTTTCCCTGTTTGTAAGCAAATAGCACTTCAAAAGCTGATAGTATATAAAATCTCTGTTGGTGTGAGTTTAGTTTAGTGATTCTGCCCACTAATGTTTAAATATTGCCCAAATAAAGCTTTCAATTGAGGCCTACCACAGATACTGATTAAACACAGTAGTTTCCAAGTGTTCTGCACTTGAACTGCTTATTTCTGGCTGTACAATTATCACAATTTAGGTTTCTACATCTTAATCACGTTCTAGCTACACTTATGTTTTCCTTATCTGAACTGAGGGTCTAATGACAGAGGGTGCCGTATGCTGAAGGGTTTATAAAACCCTTCATTTGGTCTATATAAATAAAAACGACTTGACTTAATTTCACACACGACAGATACAGTTTGTGATAAGTTTCTGAAAGTCTTTGCCTGTGACTTCAAATCTATCAACTGCCCTGTGGGTCTCTACAACAGCACTGACATGACGTGAATGACTGTGGCTGGTCATCTCGATAATTTCAAGGAAGGGGAAATATTTGGACCATTTCTACATTGTTTAAGGTATTCAGTGTGTCTGTCATTAGCATTCACTGCTGAAAGATTTAGCCATCCAAAGTTATAATCCACCACTGCAAATGAATGCATTCTGTAATTCTGTTCATTATTCCAGGGGATAAATGTGATATCATTGACAGTAAGTTCCTTGATATGGAACATTTTAATGAATAAAAACATGGCTTTTGTTGTCGCTGATAACAATTTGATAGGTTTTATTCCATCCAGATTGTTTGTATTAGGGATGTGCTGAGCTTGGTCTTTTAGATTATGTTTACACATGATGTCATTAAGTGGTGTCCTTTCATTGGAAGGAACTGCCTAAATCCATCTACCAGGAATTAGCTTGTGGATAATGTAAAACAGGTGCAGAGAGAGATATGATCCCAAGAGAACGGCACTGGCATTTCCATTTGAAAAGACCCGAGCGTCTTTTGTTACATGTGGTGGGATGGCATTCCCTCAGCTATGTTGGGAAGTGATTATGATTTGAGAATATTTAATAACTTAATCGTTAGTAATCTACATATTTGGGTTCTTTTTAGTCTTGATCCCTACCTTTGAGCTGAAACACAGCCATATGGAAACACATTTAACCTTCAGTTGCTTCCCATTTACCTCCCATGGAGATGATGCATTAAGGGGCGATCACACAGAGATGCGTTGACAGCAAATCCATTGTTTTCATATGGTATGGCGTGCCCAGAGTGCACTCCTCTCCTGTGCCGCGCTTGGCGTTTTCCTTGCGGTTTTCTCGATGTGCATCAAAATTAATATATTCCCAACTTTTCAGTGCAAGGCATGGAGTCGCACGGTTTGCCCATGTCAAACGTGGTCCAGACAGCCAATCAAATCAAGCAAGAGGCAGGCTTTACTACTTTACCACTTTATACCGATAAATAGGCTAACTATCTAGCTAGCTAGTTAGCTGTTGGACTGTGAGCGAGCTCCTCAGGTGCACCAGCTGTTGGCGTTTTTGAAGCGGCTGCTGCGCCTATAGCGCTGCGTCTCTGTGTGATCGCCCCTTTAGTAATTATAACCCTCAAAAGATTTCCACAACCTAAACAAATGTACGTCTTAATATCCAACAAAACCCTTGACAGGACTGAGCTTCAGGCTAACATTAATGAAAGGTCTGCCAGAGCAGCCAGGTATACTGTTGATAAATGGCAAACTATGTTGTCCTTTTAAAATTACTTCCCTCTTTTTATTTTCAATTATTCACAGTGTGAGAATCTCCTTTTTAAATTTGCAAACATGTACTCACAAAAGCCTGAGGAAATATTTACTCCATGTTGTTGGCCACCTGAGAGTTTAGAGAATTGATTGGGACACAAAAATGCCACTGGCAGTGCAGCATCTGTTGGGAACTGGGTGTCCCAGTAAGCCCAAGGTGAAGGTGGTTCTTCTTGTTGGTACTTTTACTTGAATTATAAAAGACTGAGGTTTCATAGCTCTCTGCAAGGCAGGACAGTGGCCTTAGCAACAGGTGTTACTGTGGCTGCACCATTGCAATTTGGATATGGAGTAGGTACCTACAGTGATGGATGTATTGTGTCTATTGTGTTCCATAACACTGTCCTGGAGACCTAATTTGCCTCAGGCAGCATGCCTCAGGGGGAGAGCAGTAATTCCAGCCGCTGGCAGCCAGACTGATAACAAAAACCTAAAGCTACTTTCAGCTTTAGACAGCAGGTAATATCAAATTTCTTGATTGTTTTGTTATTTTTTTGTGCCCATGTACTCTTTTTCTCATGTTGCCCTAACTGAAACGTAATATAAGCTACCAAACCTTGACCAAAGACTATGGTATGCCAAGAATAGTATATATACATACTGTATATAATTTCTGCTCATAAAATCCATACTTTACTAACTTGAATACCATGGCACTGTTTCCCTGTTTGGTGAGCTTTTTGCTGAACATGCTTACAGGCCATTGCATTGCTGTTTGAGACCGTCCTCCCAAGGACCGCGATAGCTTCAGCATCAGCATCAGCCCTCTAGTGGCCAGCAACAAAACATCGGACTTCAACATGGGAGACCGTTGTTTCCAATCAACAGTCACCATTGTTTTTTTTAAAGCCTGACCATGATCGTTCCCTATCCTTAACGAAGTAGCCGTTTTAACCCAAATCACGATGTTTCCCTCGCTGTTAACAAAGCACTTATTTTAACTCAAACTATGATCTCCTAACTATGATCTCCTAACCAAGTCGTTTATGCCTAAATCTTACCAAACCTTATCCATAGCGTTGTCACGTCATAAAAGGGATTTAACAGTGATTTGTAACGGCACAGAAATTGTGTCAAGCTGTTGATAGGGGCATCAGATCATAAAACGCTTGTATGTGTCGTTCTATAAGGAATGGACAAAAAATGTATTTTTTGGTTTACTTGAACTGTTGTACTTGCTGTTTCTAACAAGGTTCCCACACTAGTTTCTCAGCATGTCCTAGTCAGTTTGTTTCACCTCAATTTATCAATGAGTAATTATTGTAGCATAATAATCTCTAAATGTATCCATGTTAGTAACACCTAGACTTTAACCCTGCTATTTAGCATATATAAGCAGTACATAAACATTCAATAAATGTTTATAATACGTTATAATGTAGTTGGAAGCAGATATAAGTGTTTATTAATGTATTTCTCAAGTGGAGGCTGGTGTATAAACACATAATGACAAATAATAAAACACAGTTAATAATATAAAATATGTCTTTATAGGAGTAAAGTGTTACCATAATGTCTTATGACTTCACCTCATACAGTACACTGTATACAATCGTGTCCTTTTAGGGCTTGTTTTACCTTGTCTTTCTTCATATACAGTATATGGAAGGAGAAAAGTAAGAAGCCTTGGAATGAACAGTAATCAAAACACATGTACAACATACATTTAAAGCCCCTTGAGGCAAATTTGTGATTAGTGATACTGGGCAATATTAAAAAAATGGACATGATAAAAGTTGTCCTGTCTAATCCGCAGCTTTTTGTTGCTGTTTTTCTCTCTTTTAATTCAGCCCCTAGCCTCGGGGAAAATTCTGCTGTGGGCGTGTTTGGCCAGTTTAACTATCTCTGACTGGTTCACAGGGGCAACAATTAACCTTTCTTCTCACAGGGGTCATAGACAACAAAAAACTCCCACAAAAACCCCTAGATGCATGGCCAATAGGAATGCATTTATTACTTTGCCCTTGTCCTTAGCGTGGATGCTGCAGAGTATCATCCAATTAAGCATTATGTCAGGTTCATTTTACAGGGTTATTACTAAGGAGTGATTATCAGCAGATTATGCCAAACAGATAGGAGATTAGATGTGACTACAGTGTACACAATGTGTGTATACACTGTATGGAATTCTCTTTTGCTGTAGGCTATAGTGTTTTGTGCACATTTAATCTTAGCATTTCATTATTAAAGACAAAAAAATAATTAAATGCAAAAGCCATCATTTCTTGTGACTTTCCTAATAATTATACATAAAATAATCCTTGGAAGTGAAGTAAACTGTCCTCAAAAGGCTTTTCTGCAGTGTTCATTGCTATGTTGCCAATAGCAACCATCTGGTTATCAAAACATCAGATGTTGCTTTGCAGAAATTGTGATCTATTTTTGTTTATTATTTTGCTGGTGTGCGGGCTGGAATTACTACATGTGCATGTCATGCTTGGTATGAAACTCTCCCTCCCATGAATTCTACATTTGGAAAACAAATCTGCTGGTTGTAACAAATTAGGGAACCTGTTGTTCAAAAAGCAGCAATGTCAACACAGTAGTCATGTATTGTGGAAAATGGACTGACAGTATTTATTGAGTGTTACGAAGGTTAGATAAAACCCTCCTTAATTATCATAGATGTGCAAATGTACACAGTACAGTTGCAACATACTCCTGTTGACACATATCAAAAGAAACGTGGGATATTCTCAGGCTTAATGCAGAGGGGAGGGCTTGTAACAATAATACACTCATATGACTTCACATTTAGAGACCGAGCCATATTACATCTTGTAATTCATTTATTTTATTCAATTGGTTCCCAGAGGTTGAATCAAAATGACTTTGGTGATCCCCTGACCCTTCCTCCAGCGCCACCATTAGCTTGACATTTGCAGGTTCAGAGTGAAATGTCTATAATAACTATTGGTTGGTCTGCCATGAATTTTGCAACAAATATTCAAGATAAACTGTAATGACTTTGGTGATCCTTTGACTTTTCACTTTTCAAGTTTTTTAAAAAAGTTATTCAGTGAAATATCTCAATATCTACTTGATGGATTGGCACAATATTCTGTACAGACGTTCATGGTTCCCAGATGATGTATCCTACTGACTTTGGTGATTCCCTGACTTTTCCTCTCACTGTGACGTAATTTTTCTTTATTGAAATATCTTGACCACCATTGGAAAGATTGTTGTGAAATTTGGTACAGACATTCATGGTCCCCAAAGGATGAATTGTAAAAACCATCAGGTTATAGCCACCATCAGATAAAAATTTAATTTTGTCAAATACTTTCCATTCCCATTAGCCTGAGCTGTACTTTGTGTTTAGTGCTAATTAGAAAATGTTAGCATGCTAACATGCTAAACTAAGATGGTGAACATGATAAACAGTATACCTGCTAAACATCAGAATGCTAGAAGAATGGCAATGTTGACAATTTTGTAGTTTTGGCATCTATGAGTCATTGGAAATGTGTCATGTAAGAATGTATGTAATGTATGTATGAATGTTTTGCAAAGCACCCATGCCTTTTTAGGGTTAAGTTAACACTTGATTTATGAAATGTTATAATAAAAAATTAGATACTTTTCCTGCTTGAATTATTCCAAATATGTACTTTGCTGCCCCTCTACAACAGCTAATGCCTCTGAAGCTAAATAATCAGATTCCTCTTCTCATTACATCTTTCCAGAGTCTATTTAAAGGGCAGCCTTGCAAGTCAATGCCGTCACATCCATTCTAACTTTTCCTGTCTGCAAAATTAAAGGTTTCACCCTCCAGTGAGCTCCCACACCAATAGACGGGCATTAGGGACACAGGTTTTAACTCATCTGTCATTTCAGCGCTGCTCGGGCGTGCCCCACACAATGTGGTCGGCTATCTCCCCTTTAGATTGTAAAGAGGCCAAACTGCCCCGCAAGTAGAGTCTGGAAATACCATCAATGTGTTACAATTTCAGATAACAGGCCAGTCCTGTATGTAAGTAACATTCCACGACAAAATGCCGAAATGACCTTGGTAGAAAATGATTCCATATGACAGATTCAGAGGCTGCTGGTATATGTTTTCTCTGACAGGGATTAAAAAGCGGGTGGAAATGGTCACATACTCCACAGAAGTTTGTCCACGCCACAATTAATGGTTGGTAAATTATATCTTTTATCCTATAATAAATCCATCTTATTCTTTTCCCGCACATTTGTATTGTAGAGAACCTTAAATTTCGCACTAGCTTCACCTCAGTGGGGCATAAAGTCTAGTCTGCCTAAGCAGGTGGTCAAGGCTGGCTCTGTTTGACAGTCACTGGGAAGATTTAAGGTCTGTCAATCAGCACCAGCATCAATGTGAGGAATCCTCTGGCGGTAGTGATTGATTTGGAGGTCTATCTCATCTAAGACCTCTGAGTGTTTTCTCCTCATGGAGCCATGGGTTATAAACCGTCGCAAATCCCTTAAAATTGTTTTTCTCTTTACCATCAGATAGAGAGAGACTGGGGTTTTGTTTGCCATTACATTTTAATAAGACAGATGAGAGAGAGAAGGGAGAGTGTTTTCGAGAGGAAAATAAATAATCAGCGACCTGGCTGACTCTGGGCCATATTACGAATGAATCAATGGACTATTAGAGCCTGAAGCCAGGCATGAAAATGCATCTTGAGCTAAGAGATATAGAGGTCAGAGATGACACTAGAAAGATGTGTGCTCCTGTCAGATCTGTGGCGATACTGTTGTCATGTCTCTTCTGGCAGAGTGGAGCTTTTGTTCTTAATGGTGCCATTCGTCAATATGGACATAACTGTCAAGCACCCACCACTGGCACGACTCGTGATGTTTCATCGCTATTGCATCACAGGGGAAATACATTCACAAGCCTTTTGCTTGCATATCTGAATACAATGTGGCATTAACTCCATTCTCTCTGCAGTGAGAGCAGAATTTCAAATTTGCATCATTCCTTCTTCTGTGTTGGGAAAGATTTGGAAGATACAAATCTACAGGGACAGCAGGATTGCAACAAAACAAAAATACTCATAATGACTAGCTTACCGCCCTGCGACGAGTTGGCCACTGTCCAGGGTGTACCCCGCCTAAGGCCCGAAGCCACTGGGATAGGCTCCAGACACCCGCGACCCCGAACGGGAACAAGCGGTAGAAAATGACTGACTGACTGACCAGCTTACCTCATCAGATACCAACTCTGTCTACTAGAAATTACATTTATACTCTTGAGACAATTTGTGTTTTCAGTTTAATGTTAAACCTGCAATAACTGATTTTTTTGGCTATTTTTAACTATACAAATTGATATGGTAATTGATATGGTGGACAAAGCCACCTGATGAGTCTAAGCTAAGAGGTAGCTCTGTTTTTGGTCTCAACCAGCTCCTGAGGGGAATATCTGGCTTAGGGTTGCCAACCGTCCCGTAAAATACAGACTCGTCTCGTAATTGGAAACTGAAAGACGTGTTCCGTATTGAACTGATATGGGACGCGCTTTTCTTCTGTATTTTTGAGAATCAACTCAGCGCGAGTCTATGGGAGAGAAATGTTACAGGACTATTAAGACAGGGCGATTTGTATGAGATAAAGGAAACCCTCCTGCTCTGTTGTCCCTCAGCCTGTCCGTCATGTTGTTCCACCACCCAGACAGAGAAGCAGGGGGAGGTGCGTGGAAACAGCTGTTTGCAGCGCTCTCTCTCTCTCTCTCTCTCTCTCTCTCTCTCTCTCTCTATGTATCTTTACAATAAGTAGCCTTTTCGTCAACGTTACGCATTGTTTTGTTGGCAATCATCCATGCCGAATTTACCTTAAGACCCTCTTTATTTATAAAACATCTAAAAGTACGTGAGTGCCAACAGTAAACGAAACTAAGACTTATGAATGAAGTTTAGCGAGTAAGTAGAAAACACTGCTCTTACCGTGTACAATCACCGCTAACTAATGTCCTCTCTCATGCCATGCCATGTTTGTCATTTTCTCATATTTTCATGACAAAAATATTGATTATAGCTGCTTTAATAAAGTGTCTTATGCTTGAATTCACTGTTAATGTTTCTAATATTTAACCAAGACAAGAATATTAACAAAACCACTTTTAGATACTCCCAATAAGGAGATCGTGGGTTCGAATCCCGGACCAGACCACGACCTCCCTGGGTGGAGTCTGCATGTCCTCCCCGTGTTACCGTGGGTTTTCTCCGGGTTGTCCGGTTTCCTCCCACCGTCCAAAGACATGCATTAGGTTAACTGGTGACTCTAAATTGTCCCTAGTGGATGAATGCGAGTGTGAATGGTTGTCTGTCTATGTGTCAGCCCTGCGATGAGTTGGCCACTGTCCAGGGTGTACCCCGCCTAAGGCCCGAAGCCACTGGGATAGGCTCCAGTCACCCGCGACCCCAAACGGGAACAAGCGGTAGAAAATGACTGACTGACTGACTAACTGACTTTTAGATACATTCCGTATTAACACTTTGCGACTTTCGTTCATTAAAAACGTTCATTACAAAAATGTAGTCCTATTATGTTGACAAACCATTTAATTCAGGTGGCATTATGTCTCTCTCAAAATGCATTTGCTGTCGTAGTATATGAATGTCATTTTTAGGAGACAAGGTTGCAAATTCAAACAGGTGCACTCGTCGTTAGGCGGTCAGATGTCAACACAGCGTCGGAGAAGAAAGGTTGCTCAGATCTTCAAATGTATTTGACAGATGCCAGACATTAGTACCATTCATTACCATTAATCATCACTGTGTCACCAGTAATTACTCCATTTAAACCGACCAGCCCTGGTCAACCCGCTAATGAAGGTTAATGTGCTCGCCTGCGATTATTCTTCTGCCTGCTTTATACCAACAATCACAATCTGCATCAACAGCTAAATGTGCTCTAAAGCATTTTACTGTGGCAGTGCCATTATTGTGTGACTGCTGTCTCTCATCTCATGCGACAATGACTGGCAGACAATACTGCGGCCACCTTTTCTATAATGACAGGCTGCAGTATTACCTAGTGACAAAGGCACAAAGCAACATATCTGCCAGAATTGTAAAGGCTACTGAGGGGATATTCTGCAGGAATAGAAAAGAGCTTATTTACATTTCACTTTTGTTATTTAAATCCTGGAATTAATCCTGAAGACTTAATAGAGCTGCACGTTGGCCATGTGTGTATGTCCATGCTTTTGTGAGTCTCCATTTGCCAGATCATTGTAATTTGTCTTGGTTTTCCCAGGCTACGTGCGAATCATGGTCCTACTCCAGTCCAGAGGTTGGCGGTAATAAATAAGAATAACAGTTTTGGAGTTTAATTACAACAATGACAGCATTGCTAGCCAACGAACCCCTTTCCAAAAATTAACACAAACACATGGATGAATCGCATTTATGGCCCAGGAGCGAGACATTTGATCTTTATTTTATTTTATTTTAGAACATTTCAATTCAATTTCAATTCATCTGGAATGTCTCTTGTATGCATACACTTTTTTTTTTTAATTAGACAGCCAACCCCTGAGACCGCCAGAGAAACATGAAGTGTAAGTGAGGTCTACCATATGGTTAAAGAGTCTTGGGGGAGAGCTAATGCAACCAGCAGTTTGAGTTGCTGTGGTCAAAAAACAAAATGCACATTGCAATAAGATTGCAATTTTTGACAATAAATGTAAGTTCAGTGTGGATAAATCCCTTCTGGACACAATCTGGATACAAGATGAATGCACTGACATAATGTTGCGCCTTACAATTAGGTTAATTAGCAATTTATCGTTTGATTTTTTTGGGTAAAATACTGAAAAATGTACCCTTTACTCTTTAAAATGTCAGAAGATAATGACAAATGCCCATCACAATTTCCCAAAAGCCCAAAGTGATGTCTTCAAACTTCATGTTTTGTCCCACCAACAGTTCAAAACCCCAACGATATTAATTTCACAATGCTATAACACAAAGAAAAGCTGCATATTCTCGCATTTGAGTAGTTGGAACCAGCTTGATAAATGACTTAAAAATCTAATTTGTTTTCAAAATTGTGACATTCAGTGTTTCTGAACAACAAGTTGGTGGTGCTGCTGAAATATATTGTAATACAGTCTGCTATGGGAAATGTTTGGCTCCTTGTTGACTGGATAACACTATGATCTCACTATAAAATTAATCTAAGTTTTCAAACATTTGTATGGCTGGCCCCACTGGCCATTTCCTGTTTACATGTTTCTGTTATCTGTAACAAGTGAAGCATTTGTCAACAGACACAGCCCATCGCCTTGTCTGGGTGGCTGCAGGGGAAGATAAAGAGGCATCGAGGCAGACTCTGTCCTTCTGACAGAAGGCAAGAATAGACGAATGGAAGCATCCTGTTTGATCGCTAAAGAGGGAGGATGTGTCCCACTGTTGGCTATAGTTCTGCATACTGACTCCGATAAGAGGATAACAGTGTGTGTGTCCATTTAAGAACCTGTTCAGATTGAAATGGCCAGTATATAAAAGTTATATATTATATACAATACATACTGCACATATTCAATAATCCTATATTTCATCATTTTAATTCTGTGAAATTAGAGCTACACTGTATTTTTCCCTGGATGCTTCATTCTTAGCAGGCTGGAAAGGCCTCTGAAACAACATTTAGACCATAACTTAAGACATTAAAATGCTCCATTAATTCTTTTGGATAATGAAAGTGTCTTGGATGGGCTAGTAGCTCTTCGAGGCCGACCCACCACTCCCAGCCTTTCAGTTGTACATTACGGCTTTAAAGAAAGGTTTAATTCACAAATATATAACTGAGGACTTAAATTAACTAGCGAGAAGAATAAAACTCGTCAGTGCAGGTTTTACAAGGTGTTTTCGTATCTCAATCACACATTGTTGATAATATAATAGTGACCTAATGTCTTACGATGAATTAAATCACTGTACAAATAAAAAAAGATATTGTACTTCCTTTTAAAACAAAAACCCATAATCACCTTTCCCATTTGTTGTGCTGTATAGCTCCTGAAGCTCCCATAAACAGCCCCTCATTGATAAACGATCGAATTTAAATAGCTATATTGCCTTTTTGTTTTCATTATTCACAGCATAATGCCAACCAGACTGCTAAGTTATTTCAGATGACACAGTTTTATCATCAGCCTCCAATAAACCAGGAAAATCTGCAGGATATATAATGCAGTCCACAGAGGTAATGGTATGCTAATTTGTGCAAGTGTTTTCTCGCCAAGAAAACTGCAAATAAGGTGAAATGCCTCGAGTTGTAACTCAAGCGGCTCCAAAAGCCCCGTGCGCTGTTCCTGCTCCTGTTGCTCACCAACACCCACTCGGCCTACCATTCAAATGTTAAAAACAATTACAGACTTGAACAACACACAGCAATGTAGCGCGAGTGCGGTAAAACTGTCTGGAATAGCTGGAGTCAGCAGCAATGTCCTTTGTACTGAAGCGGACTGCGGTTTTCCGTCTTAATTAAACCACAGCCACGTTTTTAGGGGAATCTTAAGTTTTATGATCCATGGGTTTATGAAGGCAGCATTCACGCTCACACGTCTGTAACGCACCATATGGGCAGTGCTCTCTCGAAAGCAAAACACGTGACTGAAAAGCAGCTGAGTTGCTCATGATGGCTCAGAGACAATCATTTTTAGGTGTAGGCTGAGGGGGAACATAATTAAGGGCATACGAAACCTATTCCGCCATGCATCTTCATGAACATTAAAGGTTATCCATATCATTAATTTCTATATACTCTTGACACTGGGTGTTCTCCACCAGTTACTGCACTGCATTTAATCTCACTGACATGCTTATAATTCAAATTTTTATTATGCTTGGCGGTATGATTGTAATTTAATCATCAGATTTTCTTTGGCATAATTAATGTTTTAGTGACCTTTCTAAAATCAATAGGAGAAATCTCCTACTGACAAAGCCTTGTCATGACCCTTTAATGACTATCATCTGTCATTCTTTATCTATTGATATGCTATTTATCATTGACTCCATTCATTTTCAGTTAATAAGCAGCCCATACTTTAGAAATGAGAGCTAGATTAAACCTCATGTATCCACCTGTTTAGAGATTCGAAAACGTGCATTTTTAAACAATTTTATACCTTAAAGATAAATGAAGAAATGTGGACTAAAGCACATTTAACTGACACTCAACCCGCCAATGCTGTTAGACCACAACTGGGGTATTTTCATACCAGAGAGTATAATTAAAAGTTGTTCAGAAGTGCAAATTTGGCAGAGCAGTTACAAAAAAAGCCCCTGGGCGAGGTTGGAGGCACCTCATTATCGGACAGAGAGGAAGACGCCAAGAGCCAGACAGATTACTGGCAGTAAAGAAAAAAGAGAACAAGTCATTTATTAATACGATGACTGCTTTACTTGAAGCTGCCAGGCATCAACAAAACACTCACCTAGTCCTGGTAATTCTGGGCCCTTTGACACCTCAATTTATCACCTTCCCTGGTGCTGTTGGCGCCAAGAGGGTTCCGTTTCAACGTGACAACTGGAGTGGACATGGAGCTTTAAAATAGAGGAAACAAAGATTAGCATGACAATAATACTTGAATCAAACCACTTAGCTCTTACATAGAACAGCTAAGAAAAATAGTAAATGCATGTCTTTAATGCTCGGTTTCATATTTTGCCTAGTTATTGGCACTGTTCTGCTGATACTACATTATTGGATAATTTGATTTTGACTTAAGATAATTGGGAAACATGTGCAGATGCTCTGTGCCAGAAATAAAAAATAAGCAGAAGCAGTCTCCAGCATTGTATCATTTATTACCAAAATCTGTCACACCATAACCCATTTTCTGTTTATCAATATGCCATGTTGTCACCACAAAATTGGGTGGTGAAAATATTCTGCTTAAATCCCTCACACCACAAGGTGACAGTGACTCGCTAATCAGATAGCACAATAGCTCCTCCTGTCGTTACGTTTACAGGTATTCGGTCATAAACCAAAGTATTGGGCAAATTGAAAATTTGTCAGGATAATGTGCAAGTTGAAAAGTTGGAGAATGTTCAGAAGGTGTCCTCTAGGGACCAAGAATGTCTGTAGCAAATTTCACAGCAAGCCATTCAATAGTTGAAGACGAGTTAATTTACTCAAGCCAAACAATGTCAACCTCATGGTGGCGCTAAAGAAAAGTTCAGGTGATCAAGTCTACAGGATTAATCCTCCCGGGACCATGAAAGTCAAAATTTCAAGGGAATCCTTTCAGCAGCTGAGGTATTTCAGTCTAGAAATATAAGTGGGGGACCAACCGGCCGGCATTGCCATCCCTTGAGCCATGCTGCTAGCATTTCTAAAAACCATCAAAGCTGGGATTTGGATTAGAGATTTTATGGAAACTGCCCTGACGTCACTGATTCATTGTTCATTTTCTCTTTCAAAAGTGTTCATTGACATACCCGTAGTTTAGATTTTTAACCTAAACATAACCCATGTATTAAGCCCTAGCAGGAACAACAGCAAACACCTTACTACAGTATACCTGTGTGAATTCCTCATACTGTATCTAGTAACGTATTTGTCTTGGGACCTGCACGGAGTGAAACTGCACCTCTTCAGCAAGTTTCAGATAAAAATATCCCCCCCTCTCTCTGAGAATAAACCAATAACACTTTTGTAGTGCTGCAACACAGATGGCCCTTTTAGGAACAGCTTGAGAGGACACCATGATGGAGATTGTTTTTACTACATTAAGCCAGACTCCTCGTTTCCCACCTAAACACAATCTAAGGCTCGATGTTATCAATAGCATCTCCCACTGGAAATACAATTTCAAGGTCTATTTGATACATGAAAAAGCAATGGTGCGTTCTAAATTATAAATTCCACCATAGCAGTTTTCATAGTTTTTGAGAAGAAATCTTTGATAATCCAGGTGCAATGGAAAAACACACAGTAGGACGAAACATACAGTGCTGGCAAACACTTTTTACAAACAGTTTCCTACTTCAGTTAAAGGTAATTAGGAAATGGTGCACCTTCTCGGTGTACCTTCATGGGTTATTTCACATATAATAAACAATGCCATCTTTAATTCTGCGCGTTATATTCAGTTATAGTTGGGATTGTGGTAAATAATATTGATTTAAAATGGTCTCTTAGTGTATCAAAAACACATTTGCTATAGATCGACTGCCCTCAACTGAAAAACTACAGCATTAATTAGCTCAAGATGACTTGTTTAAGATCCAGTAGGAAAGCAGAGAGTAGTTTTTAAACTGCGACGAACAGTCACAAAAAGTGTGTTGACTGCTAAGCAGATTTTGTCCCTTGCTTTAGTTGCATATATTTGACTGCTGGAGTATTTTTGCAGTCTGTGTTTACTGGCCACAGCCAATGCACCGCCTGTGGTGCACAAACTAGCAACACAGGCCAATGCACTGACTGACTGGGCTGACGTCAAAACTTACAAGGAACTAAATGCTGTTTCTGGTTTTTTGCTCGTCCGGTTCCTCTCCTTTTTACAGATTCCGGACAACCATGTTGTGCGGACATACATCATGTTTTTCAAAAGCAATTTTTGTTATATTTGGTGATATTCTCTTTGCATCCCGACAGCCATCAATCAATCATTGATCACTTTCTTGCCGAGCTATGGAACATTGATCCCACTGTATGTAGCTAAAGCAAGCAAGTAGTTAACGCAGTTTGGCACAAGAGGAAGTAAAAGTCGTTTTTACAATTACACTGTTTTTATATGGATTAAACAAACAAGATATTATTCAATTAGTGAGCTTTAGAAATGCTGGTAGTCAGATTTTGTTACCTTTGGACAGAGCCATGCTAGGTGTTTCCCCCTGTTTCCAGTCTTTGTGCTAAGCTAAGCTCACCGGCTGCTGGCCGAGAGTGGTATCTTCTCATCTAACTCAGCGAGAAGTATTTGATGTTGAAATGTTAAACTATAGGCCTAGTCCTTTAACTTTGCTGGTTGGAAAGATTTTGTGTTCACATGTACTGTATGTATGACTTGATTCCTCGAAGGGTATAGCAATATAATCCGAATCCGTCTTTGATTTACACCACTGCAGCTTTTTATTCTCTTTTGGCTTCTATATGACTATCAACAAAAGATGTTTATCACGCAAAGAAACTCAGGTGTTTTCCTGTCTTTGTAATATTAGGGATATAAAATAGCAAGATAACAGATTTAAGGAAGTCAGGGGGAACAGTGCTTAGGTGTGGTTTATCTTCTAAAACAAGCGCACAAGGCAGGCTATGTATAGATACGAGTAGGTTTATGTAGTGCAGTGAGCAGAGAATAGGCAACTGATGTATCAATCTGTCTTCCTGAAAAATACCTATCACCCAGAGGAGTGAGATATACAGTAGACCTCTGAAGTGACAAACAACGAGGTGTTTTGCCTGGTTCAGCAAAAAAACATGTCTGGTCTGGTGGCAGCAAACACATTCATTTGTTTAAGAAGAGCTTGGCAGGAACACATCTATTTGTCATGGAGAACACGGCGAGTGAAGGACTGATTGAGTGGCCTGCAGAGAGTGACCCAGTGCAAAGATTACACAGTATTGAAACAGTGACGACAAAGCTGGGGCTGAAGTGGAGAGTGAGGGAGCTGGAACCTCTGTTTCTGCATTCTAACCTGTACCGCGTGTACCACAGAAGTGCACTTCTCAAATACAAAATGTACTGTAAAAACAATGTACATGCATTGACCTGCAATGAATCTCAGGTGTAGGGAAAATGAACAAGGAAGAACCTACTGTCTATATTGTGAAATATAACATACCTTTCAATTTCAACATACCTGCCAAGACAAATTTTCTTTTACAAATGGCATCTTGTTTGACTTTAATGTGATCTGCATGAGGCAAATATAATAAGTCGTCAATCGTTCGTGATTTCTGCTGGTTCTGTGGGTAGGTAAAGGAGGTGTATTTCTTCCTATTTTTTATCTCCAACTTACCACCTCCAGCTCTAACTCTTTATTTATCCTGGGAGCATGTCTCAAAACCTCTCTGAAAGGACCGAGGGCTCTATTTCTGGGATATTGCATGGAGGATGTTGGGGCTTTTGTGCTGCTAAAGTGACATTTTCACCCACTGCACCCAGGTTATTTTCTTACCAGTTCCTGTTGGGTGTTTTGGTGTTGCCCTGTGAACTATGCAGAAGGAGGGGTAGGAAGTGGGTGCTTTAGTAACAATCAAACAGTGCAGTGCAATTTTGGTGAAAACAATCTTTGTTACTCTGGAGAGTTGGTTGCACTGCCCGCTTGCTTGGACCATAAGAGGGGGGTCGTGATATTTGGGCATCTGAACACACCCTGCTCAAAAACATGAGCTGCCCAATATGACAATATGCCAAAAGGCAGCCAGTCAGCAGAAGGCAATAAGATACATTTCTCTTTTCCGACGTGTGTGTCTGGTTTTCGTCATTTCTATCCTTGATGGATCTGTCAAAATGTGTCAGGATGGGGTTTGTGGCTTTATCCTGCATTACACCCTGGCTGGAAAATCCTTGCTTTTCAGTGGGCAAATCGTTGGTTGCAGCATTTGCATCTGGCACTGAAAAATTATCAAACGCTCAGATTCAGATTTCCACCATATTCCACTAAAAAAGCAAAATTGATGCTGAATGAGGACATTTTTGCTGCTTTGTGTTCATACAGTTAAAAACAATACAATACTTTGTCATTTTCAAAGCCCGCACAAGGATCTGAACTGGCAATCTTGTGGTCACCAGCGCTCTTCTCTGGTACACCACTACTTAATATCCTACTGAGAACATAGCTGATACTAGCAGAAAGAACAGAAACCAAGTCAAGTGAATTTCCCGTTAATGTAGCACACATGAAACCAGGTTCACATGGTATTTTGGTCCTGGTAGCAAATCTTTGCATAATACAGGTGCGTGCTAAAACTGCAGATGAGTTAGCTGCAGGTGCTGAATCACACTGCAGCAATTAATCCCAACATTTTGGAGTCCTGCCAGGCTGGGGGACTGCTGATTCATTCACCCTGTTTCACCCAAAAATAGCGGCGCCGCATTAATATTGCACAATGCCCTGATATATATCAGCTTGTATGTTGTTGTTTTTTTTATTATATAAATACAGGATTTGCATGAAACAGGATTTCTAGCTTCAGAGGTGGCACAACATGACACAAACTTGATTTCTGATTTGATTTAACAACTCATGAAAAAATAGACTAGGCTCAAGGCACGCAGGTCGGATTTTAGGACACTGCATCAGGAAAATACTCAGTGGTGCCAGCTGACTGGATAGTATTTGATGAAAGAACAAAAAAAAGACAAAATTATTGTTGTAACTACCAAAATTGCCATAGGCTTGGGATGAATGGCCCTGTGTTGAAACTGTCAGCGTAAGAAAAGTGACCCAACAAATTGTTTCCTTGGAAACAAGCCAAACTAGCTGAGCACTAACAACCATATTTAGCAGGTGTATGAATCTAAGATTCACAGCTGCATTCACAGAGAGGATAATGGGATTTTTTTTTGGGGGGGTGGGCACCTATGCTTACTTACTGGACAGGAAGGTAACTATTTGAATTTTTTTTATCTTTATGATGGCAATAAACTGCACACAAAACACTCATGTTTAGCAGAATGACTAAGCTGTGATCAAAGGATACACACATGAGACTGTCAAGGGAAAAGGGTCTGTGGATGGGGGGGAGGAGGGGTTTGACAACTGCTGTTTAAGGGACATTAGAATTTTTCACTTTGTTTTTTAATTTGTCACTTCTTATGGGTGGATAAATGTTTAGATTTGACATAAACTGGAATACAAAACAGTTTAAATTGGAAGTGATGTGATGCTCTCATCACAGCTCCCGTATGATTTACACTGATGAGACAAGTATATTGTTATTTTAAAACACTGCCTAGAGCAGCTCCACAATCAAGGTGAAATAAAGATAAAATGTTTCATTTTACTGTAGGTTACTTTGACATTTCAATCATACAGTGATATTTCCTCAGGCTTAAATGTGAGCAGGAAAGTACTAAAAGTGCCACAAGAACCAAAAGTCGTCTTCAGAGAGCAGAAGAGGCAGCTGCGAGGCAACAAAGACAAACTCATCAATTGCATGGCTCTCCAATCTGTATTAGCAGTCAGGAAGTTCTGGAGAGGAGCGCACAGGAAGTGACTTTGATATGATCAATCAACCACTATACGCCGCGTTATGAATATGCAGCTAAACATGGTGCTCCTCTCACAAGAGAGAAGACTGAAGAAGGTTTAATTAAGATTCAGAGAATCTGAATTCAACCATAGAAGCACAGTGGCAACCAAAACAGGAAGCAGGAAGTCTCAACAATTACCACGATAGACTGAGGTGTCGTCAGAATGAAAAAATAAATAAAAAAAAGGGTGTAAAAATACTCCAGGTCATGAAAAAATATATCTCCAAGACAGACATTTTTGTTTGAATATGATCCATACTGCATATTTATTACATTTTTAATCATTAGACAAATTGGTCATGTGCAGAATGAACTGAATTACAGACACATCTGATGGTTAAATGGTGAATACACAAATAATTTCACAGCCATATAATACGCATCATATCCTGACAACTAGGTGTGAAGGGCAACGTCACACCTAGTGATGGCTGTGAATTGGTAGGAACAACTTTGAAACATGTTCTCAAAACATCTATTCTCGTCAATTAAGCTTATTGTCTCTCAAAAGATATTTTACATGGTGAGGGAGAAGAGATGATGTTTTCCACCCTGAGGAGAAAAACTGTTCAGGCAACATCATCACATTGAATTCAAAGGTGCTGCAGCTCTTGACAAAATCCGATCTCTGTGCTGCGAAAGCTTAAAGGACAACAGAACATTTTGGGCCTTTTGATGAAAAGGCCATTTGAAATCACTTTTATTTCCTCGAAAAGACACTGCATCATACCAACATGCTCTCCTCTCTTTTTAGAGGCTGTACTATACACAATAGAGCCTCATGGCACTTTGTTGAAAATGGAATTTGAATGAGATGTGATGATTTTTCACATGCTGACAAGCCTGTGTTACCACTCAATTATGCAATCAGTGCAAAATAAATACTTTAAATTTATATAATTTAAAAGCATGCAGAACAGAGATTCCAGGGACTAGGCATAGCCAGAATGACAAATGACCTGAGGGTAAAAAATGTGGATATTGTCCTTTAAGTAGGTCTGATACTGTGAAAAATGCATGCTCGGCTATGAAGTGCACTAGGGAGCAAATTTTGCTCTAACGCAGCAGGACTTGCTGGGTATCCAAGGAGCAATATTTTATGATTAAGTGCTCTAATGACTGCCTTTAAGGGGCAAAGGCATCATTCATAATACACATTGCATGAGGTTGCCTGTTCCAAATTAGTCTAACTCCAAGCGAGCCCCCATTATTTCACTGTTTGCCCAATCAAATTAAAAGTGGCAGTCAGCGTCTGGGTCTGTGCATTCAGGAGGTGGATCTGATTGCGCTTCAGGCCCTGTCAGTGCATGCAGCCTGATAAGAGGCTTGTACAGCGATGGGGCTGATTGCAGGGTGATGTTTTGGCTGCCATTGATGCAGAGCCTTTTGTGCGCTCAGCGCTGATCAGGCTGAATAATGAGGTTGTTATGGCGACGAGACCAGCTCCAAACCCGGGTGTGTTGTGTGTTTTGGATGTTTCTAATAATGATTGACAGAGATGGGTTTTTTTCCTTTCGTTTGTTTTACTGCCAATGTTTCACATCTGTCAGGAGCATCATTACACACAGGCACAAGTTATACTGAAATGGAAATGTATTTTTACGCAGACATCAGTATATACATTATGTTCTTGTTGTTTGTGTTGACTTGTCTTTATTTTTCTGCAGTGTCAGCACCCCCTACTTTAGTGCAGCGCGTGGAGTTTTGTTTCTTGAAGACTGAATGTAATGGTTTTGACAGTCTGCATTTGCTGTCCCCACAAACCATGAAAGAGAGACAGGCAATAGACCCCCTTTCTAGAATGTGAGACGAACACAACACTGAGCGAGTGGGAGCTTGCCAATGACTCAGCAGTGCTAACGTTAGCAAGCTTAACTAAAGTGGAAGTTCACCTAGCTTCCAACCGGTAGCCAGTTAGCCGAGCTTGCTAGTTTCCACTCTCCTGATGGAATACAACAGCATGTGTCCTCCCACAGACAGAGTCAATGTTATAATTATTTATTCATTTTGGGACATCCCACGATCTCTAGAAAGCATTAGCTCAAGTTGGCTGGCTGACTCAAAAGGGACTCTTGTGCAATATTGCTCAACAGTAAATAACCAACACAATGTGGGCTTGTTGAAAAAGAAAAAACTAAACATGTATCAATGTTAGCAGTACACCACGGGAAGTGGACAGCTTTTGTCCTAGCTACACAGTGTATATTTCCTCGCACAAAAAGTGAGAATCCGAATTTTAGTTCAACTTAAACTGAAAAGGGAGACTGATGCTGTGTCAGCTTTCTCATGTAATTTAATCCCAATCAATTCTGGTCACAAAACCATAGAACAAATGTGATGCCTAATCATTCAACAGCACTCAGAAGAATGTCAGGGTAAAGTCGAATAGCTCAAAGTGTACACACCGATGGTTTCTAACTTAGCAGAGGCCCTTTAATACTGGGGACCCAAAGGGAAATACATCATCAGTGGCTGCTGGGGACACGGGAAAGGTTATGAATGTCATTACAGTCCTCTGCGGACTTTGTGGTGAACTCAAAAGTAGTTCATAGTCATGGCTCTGAAAAGCTCAGATCTGGCCAAAATGTATTATACTCATAACAATGAGGTGATGTGGTCCTGGTCACTTGTAATGCTGTATATAATCAGATAGGCAAGGAACACAATGAGATGCAGTGGACCTGACAGCATGGAGAGCCTGGATTAGACCACTCTATGAAAACAGAATCACTCGTGACAGACACTCATGGCCTTTCATAGAGACAGCTCACAATAAGGGATTGGGAAAAAAAATCATTCCCAGTCATTTCTCTTATCAAACTGCTCTTTTCATTTCCTAAGCTCACTATTGAATTTTCTCACTCAAGCTCAACATGGGTGATGGGGTTTCTTTTCTTTGTTATGTGTCATCCACATATTGGTCTCACCCAGAGGTTAATAATGAAAGTTAAAAGAGTGTTGCATATTAATGCTGAAATCTATTGAGCCACACGGCAGAGGAATAACTGTCCTTCAATGGTAGACTGCTGTCTTAGAATAATTAATACGCGAGACATGTTGCCTCATTCCACACAGCTGAAATCACAATTCAGGGAAGTTCTCACTGGGATTTATAGGCAACAGTGATAACATACAAAAAAAAAAGACATTTCCAAAATGACTTAGCTCTGTATATTAAAAACAAAAACTTCATTCCATTCCAACTTTAACATTTTTCAAATTAATCTTCATTTACCCAAGATGACTCGCTGTGAATCAAACATCATTTACACTAATGTACTGCGTGATATGTATAGATGTTCAAATAACACACTATTTCAATCGGCTGTCTAATTCAATGGGCTGTCGAGAGCATTACTCATGCAAATTACTGGCGATTTTTCTCATGAAAGATCTGTCGAGGAGCACGATCTCGGGAAACACTAATCTGGGTTGGCGATAGTTTGGAATGGCTCCAGTAAAAGAGTCCGGGAAAGGTCTTTATTCCAGATATCACAGTGGCTTACATTTCCAATCTGTAGGGGTGTGTTTGCATGTGTGTGGTCTGAAAATAACAGGAAATAAACAATATGTATATATCAGGAATCACTCAAGTGTTGTTATAAACTCAGTCACAGCTTAACAAATAAATTGGCAAACGTGCCTCCCCAAATACCAGGAAATAAGAATTATGTGTACTTATTAGACACATTAAATACAGTTTTGAAGAAAAGTCTCCCACACTGCGTAAGTTAACTCCAGTACTCATAGCAGTTACTGAAACTGTCAATCTGATAAAGACAACAATAAGGTAAAGAAACTAGCACATGGTCATAAGTGGTGGCAAGGCAAACAACCATTAACAAGCCAACATATGGAAATGAACGAATTGATTCTTCAAATGGTAAGTATCAAGTTTGATGATCACTCACAGATATGTCATTCATGCACACAATGAGGCCGGAGAGCAGGGGTCTGCGCACACAGCTGGAGCAACTAACCACTAGGCTGGCTAGTGAGTGATTGGCTACGACCTAATCACCAATTAAGGGGGGCTGCAGCACAGGCTTTCCTACAGTATCCTGACGATTTCTAAACCAGTAGCCTACCTAAAGCTATCTCTTCTTCCAAGGTTTATTTAGCTGCATAAGCTGTTGCGCTAATAAGCAGCATCTTGAATTCCACTTTAAATACCAGCAATACTTCCACAAGCTAGTGTGTACAATTATACCGCATAACCACGAGACCAACGTGTCCAATATAATTAGTTTGATGTTTGTACTTTCAACATATCAGATGTCAGTACTGAACAACTTCAATAATGCCAACAGATTAGAAATTTTCACTACTGAAGAAACTATAAACATCAATGTTACATTTGTCCTAAAGATTGTGGTCTCTGGTGCTGTCTAAAAAGCATTGTCTGTCTTAATATTTTAACTGATGCACATTTAAAGAGCTTCCTCAGACAAGAGGTCACTGAAGGTTGCGCCACTCAAGATAAGTGATGCAGCATCTCTTATCCAGATTGTCTAAATTTGATTACAGCTTTGCATATCAGGCGGCAAATGGAATTTCTGTGTCTCTGATGATGGTGTCGCATGTTGGTGATGTTGAACTACTGATGTTTTCTCTAAAGAAGGCCGTAGATCTCTTATTGAATAAATTCAATGCTTCATCAAATGAATATCCCCCCCATGTGTCAGCCAATTTAGATAATCCTCTACAATGTCACTGATGTGACACTAGTGACAGATGTTAATATGCGGTGAAATATCACAACACTTTCAAAGCTAATTGAACCAGGGGTGTGGATCTTTATTAAGATCAATATTCATTTATTTATCATTTGTCACGTTTCCAATGACAAAGAACAGTGTGAGTAGATTATGTCTAAATAAGCACCTCTCTGCCGTAATCAGAATCTCTGTGCCGCCTCTGTGTCGCAGTTGGACAAAAACTTTTGAGACTTACAGGAGAGAAGAAGTAAAGCTGGAGGAGAGGGAATTGATAGAAGCTGTGTATCACAAGGAAAAAAGAAGAGAGAAAATAAGAAATGCCAGGTATTGAGCAGAATTGAAGGCAGGGCAGGATATTATAAATCCACCTCCAATTCCCCAAATCACTTGGGGAACTGAACTCATCTCGAGGTCACTTGCAACTCTCTTATCCATGCAGACCTGCTTTGTGGGCTCTTCAAGTCAGCGGGTTCAGCTGTCCCTTTGGCCACTGCTGATGATGTCAACAGTGAGCTTATAAAGTATTGGTAAAGTTAGAAACTTCTGGCTAAGTAATGAAAGTCTGCGATTCGATTTAACACGACTCCCTGTTGCCAACTCATATACAAAATGTGACTCAATAGGACCTAATCACATTATGCAAGCTTTTACATTACATTTAGTGAAAGCTACATTTCTCCATCTCTGAGCCAAAACTTGTGTAAACATTAGCATTGCCTTAGATTAAAAGCTTACCAAGATGAGATGAGACTGAGGGGACATGCAGATGAAGCTTTATGTTGTATAGTCAGTTTCAGCCTTCATTCAGTTGAATGTATTGAAACAGTGCCTACATAAAATAGCAGCTTAATAGAGTTTGCTGTTTTTAGCCATGCTAGTGGCGTGGCTCTAAGGATGGCAGCGTTGGTCAGCCCGTCTACCCCTTTGGTCCAGGCTGAAACATCTCAATAAGTATTGGCTGAATTGCTAAGACATTTTGTACTGAAATTCTGATATTCATGCTCTCCAGAGGATGAAATAGTGTTTTTTGCGAAAAGAGGTTCACTTTTATGGTTTCAGTGAAATATCTCGACACCAAGGCTATTGGAAGAATTTTCATTTGGGACTGACTTTATTTCCCACGGGACGAATTGTAATAATTGTGGGGATCTTCTCATCTAGCGCCATCATTTGGTGAAATGTGTCCAGTACTTTAGTTTATGACAAATAAACACAAAATGTATGACATTCCCATCAGCCTCAGCTGTACTGTACAGCATGTTGACATATTAGTGTTGCTGAAATCTATCTGCCTTCAGTTTAGTGCCCAGTTTAGTTTTCTTGTAAACACACAAAACAAGTTCTTCTTAGGTATTGTGTCTGTGTCAAAGTCCTGCACACAGACCTTGAGGTCTAACAAACATTTTGAGCATATTTCCCTCCTCATACAACACTTGCAAAGATGCTCTTCTAAAATGTTTAGCTTTTTTTTTTAAAGGTTAACTTGCTTTAAATCGTCTTCTTCATTGCTTTTGCTGTGTTTGCAATACTGCCACCAAGTGCTGATTGCTGAGAATAGTTTGAGTCCAACAGCAGGATGTGAATGCTCGCACACATGCGCAAGCGTCCTCACACATGCATGCAAAGCAGGGACGCACACGTAAAAACACTGCTCTACTCGTGGACAAAACCTCCACATGGTACCTTTAATGCATAGATATTAGATCTGAAACCTCCTGTGGATCAGAGCTATCCACCAGCTGATGTCTTACCAAGGAAAAAAAACACCAGGAGCAAAAAGGGCTAAGCTAACAGACTTAACCCCTCCTAGTAGTGACACATGTGGCCATGACCATTTAAACGTGTTTTGCTGAACATGAATCTGCAGTCTAAAAAGTGGCTGGCAGGCAGGGAATAATTTAAAATTAGAAAGAGGGGTGATATCTCGTCACCGTTACAAGGTCAAGACCATAACATCATTTGTTTTGCTGCGCTTTCCTTCAACATGAATCACTTCACCCTTCTAATCTGTACTCTCCTGCTCTGTCCTTCAAACACATCCGGTCGGACTCGTGTAATTGCACCATGACAGGAGCGATTCCTCAGTCCAATCAATCACTCCTATGGAGATATGGGCTTCTTCCGAACATGACTACTCCTACCCTCCCTCCTCCCTTTCCTCCCTGGTCTGCCTCCATGTTTTACGGTTATAGTGATAAATAACCTCCAATGTTCAGCCCCCTTCGTCCAAGCTCAGATTTCCTGGCCTGCATCCTATCTGGGTTGGACCAGAAACACAGCGCAATGAGTGATATATTAACCATGTCGTGTTAGTGACAGGTTTTTCTTATGTTAGTGCTGTTGGGCTGCCATTAAGCACTCCCTCTGTGTGGTTTACTTTGTGCTTTGTGGTCGACCATTAAAGAATTAATACGAAGGACTATATGAAAGGGAAAAAAAATACTTCAGGACCTCGTCAAAATATGTGGTTTGTTTTAAGGGGATGCACAGCAAAAAAAGTAAGAAAAAAAAAGGATATAGAAGGCCAATTTAAACATTGAAAATAATGAAAAAAGATAAATAACTGTTACCTAAAATTAAAGTTAGTCATCATTTCAGATCAAAGCATCCTGCACAGCCTCAACGGAGGTCACTGTTTAGACAGAACCTGATACAGTAATCTGGGACTCCTCAGATCTGCAGAGGAAAGATAAACCTTGGCATTTCTAAATAGCTTGTTCTGCTGGTCTAAGTGATTAGTCTACACAATAATATTGACCCGGAGAAGGATCCTTATGCCCATTAATTAATATATTTTTTTGCATTGTGAGGCTTTTGTTACATCCAGAAACAGATCAGAGCTGCAGTAGGTTCACAGGCAGGGTAGTCTATTCTTAGCATGTACAAATGAGTCACTGGAAAGCCTCTCTTCATCTGCACCGATACAATGATTGTTTGTGTTGTGAGATGTTTTGTTTCTTATCAAAAGAACAGAAGTGGAAAGTTTGCTTACAGAGACTGGTGATAGCATCTCACTTGCACAGCTATGGGAAAACTCTGAATTTACCAACGCAAAGCACACTCAATACCAACACAAACGCAAGGCACACTCAAATCTGGGCATTCAATGAAATTAGGTTCGGCTGTACTTGAGCGAACTGAACAAAATCTAAATTTAAATCTAAATCTGAACGTCTCGAAAGGCCCTGCTTTCAAATCGTAGCCCTGTACTTCCTGCATGTTCCCTGTTTTCTCTGGATGAGTCCTTTCAATTCAAAAGACATGCATGCTACCGTATGTATTAGAAATACTACTAAAGTTGGCACCCCGGTAGCTCACCTGGTAGAGTGTGCGCACCATGTACTAAGGCTGAGTCCTTACCGCAGCGGCCGGTGTTCAATCCAGCCTGGGGCCCTTTGCTGCATATCATCCCCTCTCTCTCTCTCTCTCTCTCTCTCTCTCTCTCTCTTCCCCGTCCCTTACTTAGCTGTTCCTATCCAATAAAGGCAAAAAGCCTGAAAATATTATCTTTGAAAAAAGAAAGAAATACTACTCAAACTGCCCTTGACCAAAGCACTTCCCTCAGAGGTAGACTTGGTCCCTTGGTGCTGCTCTGTGGCTGCACATTGCCCTTAAATAGTTTGGATGGGTTGAATGCAAGAGGACAAATTTCCCCACAGGGCTGAATAAATAATAACTTTCCCATTAACCCCAACTGTAGCTGTAACCCTAACCAATATAGTTACTTGAAATTGCAACACAAGTTATTGGGGTTATCATCTAAATGAGTCCACTGTTGCAATAGGCTCTGGTGAAGTTAGCCATGTGGATCATTTAGTCTGTAATACGCCTTGTAAAAAACACTTGATACAAACAGATTCAAAATACAATTTCACGTTACGTCTATGGTCTTCTGATAGTATGATTGCCATCTGATAGGACGCCTGTCTCCAGTGCAGCTGACTTGGCAAAATGACCACAAATGGTGCTGGGCATCGTTATGATATTCCAGTGCATTCAGACTGATCATGATGTCAATGTCCGCCTTGCTTTATTTGCACAAATTTGAACACAGGAGCGTTTATGCAATCTGTATGTGTTCTGTTCATCGTCATACTTGACGATTCGACAAAACCCCAGATCATGTTCAATGCCACAGCTTTTTAACGTTCAATGCCGACATTTTTAAAATTCTCACTTTCTTCCGCAGGTTAAGGTTCTAAAATAAATTTTGCCTTTAGTCAATATACACGGTTAACATGATCCAATCAAGGGTAATGTACCGATAGAATCCAATGAGGTTAATGCTGAAGAAACTATAGAATGGCTTAGTTCACAGAATATTGTTATTGTCTTTACAGTAAATACAGTGTGCCCACAATATAGATCAACATACAGTATATACTGTAAGTAAGTCACTTGGCTACTGGAACTACACTTGACACTCTGGGTAAAGACAGCAGTGACTGTTCCACACTCAGTAAGTTCATCTCTCGTGAAAGTTCCATCAGTTGTGGACTCTGTATTTCCAGCCTTTGCATGTTGGCCGCGCATGTAGATGCCGTGTCTGGAAGCTCTTTGAAACTTGCTACATTTTTGTTAAAATTTTTTGTTTTTTTCTGGCTGAAACCTCATTGGATGATGCCTGAGTGGATTCGATCCAAAGGGCTGAGCCAAATGTGTTCACATCGACTGAATCAGAAGATTTTGACGGCTGCGCATGTAGATGCTGCGGCCTGTAGGCTCGCTCCTTCAAACTCAGCTACACTTTTGTTTTTATCTGTTAACATTTTTTTTCCCAGCTGTATTTCTGAAACAATACAACCTTGTGTTGTATAATGATAAATAAATTACCTTGTAACTTGTGGCCACACCCACACACATACACTAACAGAGTAAAGAGACAGACAGTGGAAGAGACTGAGTTTGAGTCCCCAAAGACTATTGGTCAAGAGGTTTGTGCTCTTACAGTGTGCAACCTTCCTCTCCCCAGTTTGGGAGAATTGATTTGTTTGTGTTCACAAATCCAAAGGTGGACTCTACGGAGCCAAGGGCAGAGTGTCTTGATGATCCTTGATACCTACTAAAAAACCTTTAACGCAATGAAATCTCCAGGTTACTGCCGCTGGATACGTTTTGTTGCTTGAAGGCTTCTGACATTAGAAACCGTGGTAATCTGGGTTCTGGCTGTGGAAGATAATTGGTCACAAAAAAATGAGCTTTCTCATTTTTCAAGGATACCCCTGGCATTGTGTTTGAAGGTGGATTTTTGCATTAAGAGACAATTTTTTGGTTAAATTCGCATTTAGTGAATCAAGAGATATCTGATTTAAAGTTGCATTAGCTACCTTCTGCCAGTCCTCCTCTCCTCTTCTGCCTTTGTGTTGAGGAATTGAAAAAAAACAGGTTCCATGTTCTTTTCAGGCTGTAGCTTAAATGGCAGTGGTTGCAAAGACAGCATTCCCACTTGTTCAAAAGAATCATACTGAAATATGAGACAACAGTAGTTTCCCCCTGAATTGATAGTTGGGACACTTATTAGGCTTGAATTAGAACATCAGCAACAAATGGCCTTTCAGTTAAATTTCCCTTGACGTCAACTGTAACCTCTGGGTGACGTAACAACAAATAAGCAATCACAAAAACAAAGGAAAAAAAATCCATACTTTCATTTGCAGAGATGTACTGGAAGTAATTACGATGCCTGTATTTTGGAAGTATTGGTGCTATTTTGCTGGATGCCTCTGGCTACAACAGAGAAATCAAGCCTCTGACGAGGAAAAGTAGAAACCGTACTCTCATAGTGTGCTGCCTCTGTAGTCTCACAGCTCATTATGATTTAAATAGAAACACCGACCACCTCAGCAGCTATTTTAGTGTTGTTAGCCCACGTGTTGGCCAAGCCTGGGATTGTCCTTAAGTTTCCCTTTTTTGGAGACACAGCTGACCCCTCTGAGGCAGATTTCCTAACAGTCTTGGAGGGCTGAGAGTGTGTTTGTGCTTCATAGGAGGAGAGATGAATATTTTGTCAACTCTCTTCATCTCATCACCAGCACATGTATTTCCTCCATGTGGCTCCAGTTTTTTTCTTACCCCCATCTGTGGCTGGTGCTCTGCTGGGTGTGCGGCCTCAGAAGTATGGCAGTCTGCGGCGTTTCCGAATAGGTTAATGGACCTCTAACCCCTCATCACTGATTAGCATGATTAATCAGACAGCGGCGTACTCCATGATTCCTCCCCCATCCTCTATCACCCAGCTCACTAGCTCTCTATTCCTGCCAGATGGTATCAACGCAAAGCTGAGAGCAGAGGAAAATCAAAGGTAGGCTTCAGAGGCTTGAAAACCAAGAAGGCACAGCAGTTAACTCCTGCTGTTCAGATGACACATTTACAGGCTTCATGCCCTCTATGTAGAATAACCCCAGGAGAGAGTGCAAAATGAAAAACACTTCACTGCACTCCCTGGAACACAACTTTTATAGCTATTGTGTTATACAACACAAATGTATAAAGATAAAGCACAGACTGCACGTGGATATGATGAACACACCATCTACTAAGGTTTAAAAATGCTTATAAATGACTGGAAATGCAGATTTCATGGCTGCAAATTCAAAGTCTTTGCTTCATTTCCGTGAGAAAAAGAGCACGTATTCCCTTTCTTGCCAAGGGTTCGATGAGAAGATTGATACTACTCTCAGGTCTGTCCATTGAATATGAAGCTGGAGCCAGGAGTTTTGAGTTTGAGTTTATTAGCTTTCATGTTCACAGTTAACAACTGAGTAGAAGCAGAATTTACATGAATAAAAATAGAAATATATCTATACATGATTGCACATCATAGAAATATACAACTATACACGTCATACATATATTATAGGAGACAGATAGCTTAGCTTAGACCTTAATTAACACTTTATATCTTGTTTCTTTAACACATACACAAAAAAAGGTGTAGAACAAACAATTGACTTGTTCTTCCTTGAACTACCTTGCAAAAATTGAAAATTATCTGCTGACCAAAAGCACAGAAAATGACAATTTTAGTGATCTATAGCAGGGAGTGCTGACCTCTGTAACAAATACATTGTGTTTCTTCTGGTTGCTTCTCAGAAAATAGAAATAAGGGAAGTCTTTGTGGAAAGCACTGGAGACACAAAGTCATTCTGCACCGAAGGGTTCATGGACAGCAATCCTGAGCTGACCAGCACAATTACATCTAAGAATTTGTTATTAGTTCAATCCCAGAAATGGCACGCACATGCACAAAGCCTTGAAAAATCTAAAGCCCTCCATCCAAAGTGTCATTAGCTGGAAATGTCAAGGTGAGCCTTGAATCTGAGGGGTGAGAATCACGGCGCTGGAGTTGGCCTCTGGAGAAAAGAGGACGAGATATTTCTGTCTGCTGTCCACCCATGCACTTCCACTCTGGTTATGGCGATGAATATAATGATTCAGCAGAGAGATGGCAGACTGCCATGGTGTTTTCTCTGAGAGGGAACTGTTGATGAGAGACTGTGCCAGTATATATATATATATATGTTTTATTTATAACACAGTGAAGAAAGCAGATTAAACTTTTCATTAGGTGGGGGCTATTTGGAACAACTGCAGATAAACTCTCAGGAACATTGGAATAACACGTTGACTCAAGGCCTTCCTGTGTTCCCAAGCTTTAAATGCATGATTCCATCCAGCATCCAGTTCTCGTGATTCTCGTTGTCGCTGTGTTTGGGGAGGGCACAGGGACATGAGAAAATGAGCTTCAGCTGCAACTCTGTCAGACCTCCACCAGAGTCCCGTGGGTATTCTCATCTGAGCTCCAAAGGCAAAATAATTAGAGGCCGTTTTGTTGAGGGTAGCCTTCATTTAAATAAGATCAAAGTACAGGGCGGGGGCAAAGTAGCTCTCAGAGATGTATTTTCTACATAGTTTAGTTTAGTTTGTTTAGACTTTTCCAAGGTTTACATTCCACACAGAAGTCAACATAGAAGTTTTGGGAACCCACACTGCTCCTGTGACCAGAGAGTTCATTTTGTTCATCCCCGTAAGCCTGTATTTACAATTTTAAATACACCTTAAAGGAGGCTTTAAGAAGAAGTGGTAAATGTTGGATAACGTTTGACTGAAATACATATTTTTTTGAAAATGAATCACTGTGCTTGCTAGCCACCAGCTGGTAGATGTCTGATGGGTTGGAAGACATACAGCAGATTAATCCAGGAATTAACATGAAAAAGAACCAGGAGATCCCTTTCAATCTGTATCAGATTTCAAGGGTGGGCTCATGATGTTCACATCTGCCGCTTGGAGATTATTATTTTTCATCCGTTGAACAATGTCAGACTTTAGAAATGAATCTCAAGTGAATATAAACACGTTGGTAATGCTGACCTAATCGTATTTGCCATGCAGTTATTGACTTTAGTATCCGCGGGATTACGGTGCAACTGTGTTTGCTTATGTGGTTAAGTCCTCTAAACCAGCGGTCCCCAAACTTTTTTGGTCCGACGTTTCCCACAACCCTGTCAGATGGGGTGAGGTACACCTTCATTGATATTAACTGGCATGTAAACAGGATGATATTTAACAATATTAATATTAAAGTGGATATTTTCATATTTTTTCCTACAGTTGTCAATGTTTATGTTGTATTCGTCAAGACCGCATTTGTACTACTTGGAATGGCAGATGAGGGACATTTCAACCATTTATCCATTAACTGTTAACTTTTTATTATTTTTAGCTCACTAGTTCACCTCTCTGTTTGCTAGCTTCACACACTCAGGTTGATAGGCAGCTTACTGAGTAAACATAAGCATCACACCAAATCGTCAAATCTCGAAAAAAAAAAGTCTAAATCTGCAATAATTGATTTTTTTTGGCCTCTTGGGGGCAGCGGAAACAACTTTTAACAAAACATTGACATATCGTCACTTTTTAAGGTGATATAGCTAAACTTGTTAGCAAACAGTTGCTTGTTTACCCCTTCAGCAGTTACCGAGCAACATTATCATTCATTTGGAGTCGTGGTAATGTCTACTAAATGCTCCACTATGTTCACCAGCTAGTCACTAGCTTTGTGCGTCTGCTGTCTGCTGCTGAGCGGGTAGTGTACAGTGGGTTTTTAGAGCTTTTTCACTGAAACTATATGAGCGATGAGAGTGAACCAAAACAGTAAAGTAGAGCACAGTAAACGTGCTCTAAAGCTGAGGGGAGCTGCAGATTCAGGTGATAATTCTCCATAGGTTCATCACTATGAGTGACCCCTTTCATACTGCACCTTGTCATTTGATACATTGTGATTATTAAAATATCAATTAGAATTATATTACAATGGACTCTTCTGTGGTTTTTACTGTGATGTATCGACGCCTGGATCGGCTGCATGTGTCTCAGCCACTTCTATAAAATCATATATGAATTCAAAAACATCCATAATTTATTCACTTTCCCAGCAAACACTGCATCCGACTTCCTTGCAGTCCACACTTGGTTATCTAAGATACTGTACATGGTCTGCTTTGGAGTGTATGCTCATCTATGTTTAAACACTATAATTGCCTGTCAGCGGATTCTGAAGCAGAGGAGTTAATTACCTTTTGAGTGTATGTGTGTGTGTGTGTGTGTGTGTGTGTGTGTGTGTGTGTTGACATAGCTGACAGGTGAGGGACAGTCTACTGGAGTTTGCTGCGGATGCCGTGAGGTGCTGTGAGTGGGAACATTGAATGAAAATGAAAGTGATTTGCGTTAAATTTAGGAGCATGTTGAATGTCAAATTAGCTTTCTGACGTCTGCGTAACAACCATTCAGTGTATAGGATTGTCAAGTTTAACCCTCTAAAACTCAGATGCTATTAGTAGCGTAGTGATAATTACTGTTCCTATATATCCATCACAACAATTAAATTGATGGCCCAAATTTATGAAATGCTGCGCAACTAAATTAGGTGTGTCATCCATGTATCCGTACTCCAGCTGCCTTTGATGTACCTTTGAAACAAACTTCAAAGCTCGGGAACCAGTGCTGGTTTGTACTGATGTCTTACAGAGGGTGCGAAGGGTGTGCTGGTATAGCAGAAGATATGAAGCCTTTCACTATGGGGCTGTAGAAGCAGCTGCAGGGCAGCCTCGGTCACAGAGTTAAAAGGAGGCTACACTTTCAACAAATGACCCATGTGCTGCAATAAGTGAAAAATAACTCTGGCAGCATTTGGCCTTATTTGTGTTCAAGGTCACAGGATTCTGGAGTCTATCTCACTAAACACAGGCAGAGAGGCACGCTCATAGTAACACGCACACACACACACACACGCACACCCACACACACACACACACACACACACACTCAGTGGGGGCACCTTTGTCACTGCCTTTCAGAAATATGTGACCGTTTCGAAAACAAAATTATTCATGTGAGTATTTCTTTGGTCTACCAAATCTGTTTTTAAAGTATAAGGCAAGTAAAGGTTTTCAAAGTTTGTCTGATTGGAATGGTTTTTCTAAGGTGTGGAACCAGCGGTCAGTGGTTTTCACCCACCCGTGACTGGCTGTCATTATTTTCTGCATGGTATTGGGATGATAGAAAACTGCATGCCGCATTTCATTGGCGTGATGCAAGTTGTACTGTGTTGTCATGGATACATATTCCACAATCAATACATGTTCAACTGTTTTGCCATGTGTGAAAACAGACCTGCAGTAATGGCTTCTCTTCCCAAATTATTGAAATGACTAAAGGTGAAAACTCCCAAAACAAACTTGGTTGAAAGAATCGTTTGACATTGCGGGAAATACACCTATTTGCCTTCTTCCTGAGAGTTTAGTGGGCTTTAGAGATGGTAACTGGTACCTTTGGACTGAGCCAGAATAGCTGTTTGTCCCTGTTTCCTGTCTGTGGAACAAGACACTGGGAGAAGATGGAAATTCCACACAAGGTAGCAACTGCCCTTTTGTTCTCTTTAAATTCTTTAAAAGCCACTTTTTTAGCAGCTTTGTAATCTCAGCATGTCCACGCAAATGCCATCTGGATATGGAACCACCCAGAGCCCTGATGTAGAGCTTTTATTTTGGAATGTATGTAGCGTGATGAATGGATGTATGCCTGAAAATGTACTATAAAGATCGACTGCGTGAATTGTAAAAGTGATCAAATATGAAGTGCAATAACCCAGATGTGCTTTTGTGCCATCTACAGGGCAGCATTAACCACTAAGATCCCTTGCTGATAATAAGTAAACAGACATGTGTGAACAAGGATAAAAGTGTAGTAAATGATGATTCCAGCAGCAGCATAGTAATGATTGTTTGATCATGGCTAGTGGCTGTTTTTGTGTTAAAACAATGTATTTCGATGGCTTCAACTTTTAAAGTCTGCTTTCTTTGCCTCCTCCGGGCATGGCACGGAAAGGAATGGATGTACACAAAGCTTTTCAGTGACAGGATGTTGAACAGTGTAAAGAAGAGAAAAATAATTGTATCCTGAAAAAATCAGTTTTTCCCATTTATACATATATATATATATATATATTTTTTTTTTTTGTCTGTTGGCATAGTCAGCACATGGTACGACGAAAGTGATTAGAGCAGAGTTCCCTGGTTTTTTCTTTGTTCTAAGTGGAGCCACCACTGGCAGCTGTTTGAGGTGATGCAATGGCGCCTCTGGAGAGAAACGCAGACCCGCTTATTTATAAAAGCCAAAGGGAAGATGAAAGGACAAAGGGAGCTCGAGTGACCTGTTTGGAGGGGGATGTTCAAAGTCAAAGCGAAGTCATCTGGTCTTTACGGGGACAAGGGTAAGATAATGAGCACTGAGAATAGCCCTTGAGAGGGAATCACAGAGAGTTCAATTAGGCTTCCACACTGTTGCTTCTGGCTCAGTCTGACTGCTCAGTGTGCCAGGATGAAATGTCTTGAGTTTTTGTAATGACAAGAGCCCACTTGGAGCGCGCTGTAAAATTGCATCTCAATAATATCCCCTCATCGCCTTGTAAGCAATAAGAGGAGCATGCTGCTTAACTGCTGATATTAAAGCCCACCGTGGCGTAGCTTGCTAATTGTTTTCACTTTATTTTGCTGATTTTGAACTTCTTAATGAGCTTCTTTTTTTTTCTTGTTCTCAGGGAGGGTCAAAGGTTGGGGGTGTCATTTTCATTTATTGTTTTCATCCTTTGAGGCTGTAACTGTGATTAAGGGCTATACAAATAAACAACTGGAAAATCACAAAATAAAGGCCGGTTTAGCACCAGGAGTTGACACAGCAGTAATAACCCTCTTTGTATCCAGGCCAAAATGGTCGTTGGAAAGTATTCATTATTAGACCCTCTGGGCAAAACTGACACATGAAAGGAATAAACCACCGCTAGAATATTTTATTCTTTCAAATTTCTTCTTTCTCTAGGTCCTCGACTGTTGTTTAGTAAATATACATTGTGGAATGAAAGTTATCATAAAAGTCACATCACCATCTGCTGCACGTACGTTACCATTTAGACTATATCATCTGTATCAGAGACATCATTGATAAACATCATCACTCCGGTGCTCTAAACTCGGGGCGCGGAAGTGGCAATGCAAGGAATGAAAAACATTCAATTTGTGTGGGACAATCCTTATTGACCCACGCTCTGAAGCAAACATCCAATGCAGGACTGTGGTCAGCTGGCCAGCAAGCTGTGAATAGAACAGGTGAAAATCGTCCTTTCCGACTCTTGCACTACATTTTGTTTCTAGTCTCCTGACCCACTTTACAGTTTAAACATTATGAAATAAACAGTAGTTTATCTAATCCAGTAAATAACTTAAATGTCATTGAGTTTCCATGGAGGTGGCATTTAAATCAATAAGCACAAACATATTCAGGAGTTGCTATGGCAGCTGGAGTTCCTGATGTGTGAGGCTGCAGCAAACGTTCTAATTAAAACAAAGTTAATAAAGCAGGGCAATGGCATATAATATTGCAAATATTCTTTTTTTTTATTTATTTAAAGGCCACAGCAGGAGATTTTAAAACATGCCGGCAACCGGAGAATGTGCAAGCTATAATTTGAAACATAAGATCATTTCCTGTTGCCTGTGCATTAGTGTGCAAGAGAGTAAGAGTTGCAAATGTATCTGCAATCTGGGAGGGACAGTCAAGCAGATCTCACAAATTGCTTCTGTGAATCAGACCGATGTGTTGCATGTTTGACGTGAGGATTGTTCCAGTTTATCCCACAACAGGTGTGACCCCCTCATAGCTACAGGACAGAAGTCAATATTACCCTCCATATGCGTTGTTGTCTTACAAGACTGGGGACGATGGTACCCGATTCGTTTGGTAGGCCTCTTCTGGCTTTGACCTGCCCTCTCTTCTCTTGATGTAGGCAGTTCAGGTTTTATTTTCTGGGTAAAACAGGTGGCAAATTTCCCAAGTTGTCACAGGGTCCAAAACAAAAAATGTCACAATGTGGCACAACTCAAGATCCCCACCACTGCTCTCCCGGTGAAGGTGTGTCGCATCTTGGCTACTAACTAGTATGTACTGCGTCTGCACTGGTACAGGTACACACTGCTTCCAAATAGCCAGGGCCTCACCTTCTAAGTCCAACGCTGACAAAAACTCTCGCCTTTACGTGCCGACTCGACGTTTATACTGTATGTTACCAAACTAACTGCAAGTGACCAAAATGGAAACACTACAACCTTAAACAGTGTTACAAATTCACTTGAATACTGTGTGACAAAGTTTAGCTTGCTTTAAGCAGTTGAACCTTCCTGTACATGCCAAGCTGCTGCCCCTACACTAAAGATGCCTAGAGCTTCTGGACTCGCCAGATTGGTTCCTGCCCTGGTGTCAACGCTTGTTAGCGTGTTAACTATTCTTGCCCTAAGATAGCAACTTAACATAGTACGTGTGGTAATGAAAATTACCAATTGATGGAACATAATTTAACAAGCAGTTTCTAATTACCTAATTGGGAAATTCTATTAACTGTGGAAAGTTTGGCGTATTCTAAAATGGTCGCGTCTGAAAGATCTGAAACATGAGCGTGGTGAGTATCATTTTTTAACGACTAGGTTCACCAAGGACGTATCCACCTTAAATCTGACAACTATCAATTATCACAGAAGCTGTTGGTTTTTCTTGACCATTTTACTGCCAATTTAATTTCACACTGGACAGATAGAAATAATGAGGATAACCAGAAACCCCATTGGCTGACCTACAGTGGCCTCAGCATTTGATATAATGGGGCGGGGTGGTATATTAACATTAACTTCGGCAATAAATCTTTATAACAGCTGGTGTTGGCTTCGAATTTATCGCTATAATTTTTTGTCATGAAGTCATTTAACAAAAAGTCCATTCTCACTCTTTGGGGAAAGTCACTGAAATTGATTCGGGGGCAGAGGAGCACCCGGTGTGGACGGACGCCATAATTCATCAATTCTAAATTCTAATTTGCAGCAGTGCCCCTGAGATTAGCGGAGATGTAAAGGAAGTGGCGTGGCGACTGACTGCACTGCACCCTTGGCTGTGACTAGAGGCTTGACACTGGATAAGTATACTGTTATGGTAGATGGGATTTAGGTGAAAAAAGGAAAAGAAATCACATTAGAAGTTTTAAAAAATGATTTTCCAATATGTTTTTCAAGCCCATTCATCTGAAATTCTTTTGTGTGTGTGTGTGTGTGTGTGTGCATGTTTATGTGTGGAGAGTAGCGCTGTACATGAGCAGGCATGGCGTTCAGCATGAATTGACAGCTACCTGTTTGGGTGCGTTCACAACACAAGGCGATTGATTTTGTCAGCTCAACAGCAGCACATGAACCATTCCTGCTCTCATAATCAGCCATGACATTACAGCTCAGTAGCTCACATAATGGAGGTCTCTCCTGATCACACTTTAAATATTCATGGGCTGCTGTTGTAATTCACACACTGCAACAGCTATTGTCTTGTTTCCTCTGTAGACTGACTCTAGCTCTGGATCTCGATGTTGTGTTCCACAAACCTTTCTCTCGGGTGTTCGTTTACAGCTCACTGCTACAGTTCACCTAAAGTCATTGCGCTGGAAATAACAGCAAATGAATTTTTCACAAAGTTGAAAGAACTTAGATTTGCAGCTTTAAACTTGGGTTCAAAACAGGACACAACCTGTTGAGCACTCGTTAGTCTAAATGTCTGTTTTATTTCAAGTCAATGCAATTTTTTATAAATAACTTTAGCGCATGATTTTTGGGGGAAATGGACATTAGCGTGAAGGATTGGGCCTGGCATTGCTCAAAGCAAAAAATCGAAGTGCTCCTTTACATGTGCATTAGTGTGTCATTGTAATCAGATCATATTGTCGGATCATTGGACAGAGCATAAGCACATGAAATGCACCAGAGATCCAACCCAAGCTGACACACTGTATTTCTTAATCTGTGGTTTATGAAGGATTCGTTTTAAACTGTAGAAAATAACTCTTGAACCTACATTAAAGACATTCAACAGCCCAATCTCTTTGCATAGACAGCGTCCCCGTTACTTTGGCTTATCCAGAGACCTTGCGGTATCAGTTTTAATAGGGACTATTTTTTTGTAGAGAGTATTTATTTTAGTGTAAACATTCACCTTTATTGGATTTGGGTGGCAGCAGAAATCAAGGAGTTGGATATCTCAAAACCTGAGCGAGAAACCCCCAAACTAACTGCATGGCTAAATACCACTAGAGGTAAGTGAGAAAAAATGCGTTTTGTAACTTGGGTGAGCCGACCCTTTTATCACATACAGACACAGAACAGACACAAGCAACATTTCGAAGCCCATGAAAAATGAGACACCTACATTAGTTTTCTGTCTGTGTCCCGCATGACCTTATCTCACCTTCACCTCAGGATTCCAACCAAATCACTATGATTATTTATAATAAAGACAAAAGACTGAATTTACATCATTGATGAATTTCAGCACAGTATTTCCAGGGAGTCAGTGAACCGTGCTTTTTGAAAAGTGCTCTGTAGGTTTGATGAATAAAAATCCCATCCTCTCTACATCGGTTTCAGAGTGACAAATGAACTGTTTGATCTGGAACAGACTGATGCTTGGCTTGCATACAGTGATAACAATAAGCTTTGAAGCTCCACCAGTGAGATGTGTCTAGTCACTGCTGCCCCATTTCCCAGACACACACACACACACACACACACACACACACACACACACAGTGGACTGTAGGTACTGTAGCATGTGCTTCTTTGACAGCTTTAGAGCAAATACCACATTTCCATAATGCATAGGTGATGGGAGCAGTGAAAATAAGTTGTTAATACATAAAACGTGGAGGCTGGGATAACAGTGACCTGTGGAAAGCATTGCACAGTCAAACGGTAGCAGATCTGAGAACAGGCTGATGCTCCTGACTTTTTCATGCTACATTTTTAACAAGGTAATAAACATGCTGAACTTAGTGCCATGGACAGTATGTCAGCCCGTGTTGGCTTGAGGCAAAAAGTGCGAGTTACAAAATATGGGGCAGCTTAAATCTGCGTTCATTTAACATTGTGGCACGCAAAGAAATATGTAAGAGTAATATATTTGAAATGCAGACCAAAATTCCAAAGCAGTCTGTGTACGGCGCTTGAATATCAGGGAAAAACAAATCTCACCATTTAGTCAGATGCTCCGCTCGTGCCTCGTGGCGCTAAGCTCAAGAAAGAAGATGAAAGGCGAGGAAAACACTAACAATGCTGTGAGGCACATGGAGTAAACACGCAGCTGTCTCACATCTCATTCTGTGTGTGCGGGGACCCAGTTTGAGGCAGCAGTTGAAACTGCAGCAGCATTAAATAATAAACTGTTAGTCCTGTGTTGTAACGGGTAACAGAGGGCTTGTGGACAGGGAGGAGGTGGACCATGAGCTCTGGCCCTCTTTCAACTCTGGATAAGCTCCTTGGCTGGTAGGTTTGGGCCGCCGACTAAATTAGCTACCGCAGAAACGGCCCCAAGCGATTGCAGCGCCTCCTCCTCGCCACGGTCCCTCCGTCGTCATGAAAAATAAAACAGATACAACACCCCCGCGTTAGGGAAGCTTTCAACCCCTGCTCAGCCTCTGCTTTAATATTTCATGGCCTCCTCTTACTTATTTTAGTGGGAATAATTGATCCGGAAAGAGCGCTGCCACGCAGAAATGAAAGGCTCCAAGGAGCTGGACAGGAAAAAAAGAAGTTCTATTATGGTTTTGACGGCTTGAGATTCTGTGGCTTTTGTGTTCGGTGCTGCCTAGTACACCTCCAAATGAATCGCAACGATTTCTGATTTTTTTGAGGAGAAAATGTATTCTGAAGTGTATCTACAGTCAGAAAGACAAAATGTTGCACAGCTTGTTTAACAGCTAATAGAAAGGTTTCTATAAAAGGTGCATTCTGGGCATTGTGTGCAGCTGTGGAAAGGCTGTTAGGAAAAAATTCCTATCAGCAAACTCCCTCCACTCTTACACTGACAAACATAGCTCATTCATTTGGCCAACTGCAGTCCTGTCCATTTAGACAAATATTTACCAACATTCCAAAAAGAATAAGCTCATTCAGTCCTGTGAGTAACCCTTGTTCGTGCTATTCGCTGTTATCGTTAGCGTTCTGTTCCCATTCTAGCTGCCGACACAGGCAGTCTGGAAACACAATTGATTCCTTCTCAGGATAAGGGCTAAGGTCACCCTGGGCCAGGAGCTGTAGTCATTGATGCACGGAAACACCTCCAGAGATCTGCACCTGCAAGCATCTCGCCCCTTGTGAATTCCCTGCTGCAACCCAGCTTAATGATTTGTAACAAAATGGAAAAATATGTTGGTCTCAGGCAATGTGCGTGGAGGACCAGGGAGGCAAAGTTAGGTAAACTAAGTTTTTGACAGCAGTTAAACAAAACAAGACTAAAGGCCTTCCCCGGAAAAACAAGAAGTCGACTCGTCAAGCCATTTCGCTCGCCGAGGGCCTTTTGCTCTGAACATTATCTGTGTTATTATCGAAAGATTTTCTGTTGAAGTGATGGAAGAGGTATTCAATATGTTTCTGTGTGTGTGATGCTGAGTAAAGGAAATAGAATACCTCAGTGACAGGTAGCACTGCGAGCCAATGGCAGGCTAAGACAAATAAAGTCAAATAGCCATTTATCATGCTGACAGTTGAAATCCCATCTCAGTAATTACAGCTGATGCCTGGCCTTGAGATCAAACCAATCATTTCAACAGAGGAACAAATGATGTGGAGCCAGGGACCATGGATTGCTTTAGAGATCAATGAACTTCATCAGGAAGCAAGTTAAGCTGAAAAACAATAAACAATTGTTTCACATCCAACAATGCATTTGCTGCATGTGATGGATCTCGACAGTGGCGGGCCACCTTTCTCTGGGACGGAATTAGAGTGGTGGACAATCGATGCACTGGTGAGAGGACAATCCCTCTCCACACTGTGTTTTACCGCTTTACTGATATCACGCATTGAAACCCCATCCCTCATACATTATGGGTGTATAGTTTACAGAATTTCTTGGAGCTCCATTTGTTTTCCAGAAGCTGCTATTAGGTGTAATAGTACCTTTTCAAACATTTGGTGTAGTAAAAATCTTAGACAATAAGGACATTAAATTGGATATTGCAGTCATTTAAAAGTTTGACATGCGCGGGAAATGCGCTTATTGCCAAGGCTGGGTGAGAAGATTGATGCCACTCTCATAAATGTACGGTAAATATGTAGCTGGAACCAGCAGCCGGTTAGCTTAGCTTAGCATAAAGCCTGGAAACAGCTTGCCTGGCTCTGTTCAGAGGTGACAAAATCGGCCTGCTAGCACCTCAAAAGCTCGCTAATTAACACTTTTGGTTGATCCATACAATAAAACAACAGTGTTACACAATTTGCCATTTTACGGGTGGGGGTTACGTGCCAGGCTGTTTCTTGGCCATGAGCAGCGACTTCCTGGAGTCTCTGCTGGTTGCCTGGCAACTGCTTGACGTTTTCACTGTTCGATTTCAGATTAAACGGACAAGTTAGTTAGCGAGGTGCTAGTTAGCGAATTGTGTTACCTTTGGACAGAGCCAGGCTAGCTGTTTCCATTCTTTATGCTAAGCTAAGCTAAATGGCTGCTGGCTTCAGCTACTTATTTACCTTAAAAACATGAGAGCGGTATCGAGCTTCTCATCTAACTCTCAACTATAAATGTTCAGCTATTCCAAAAAACAAACATCATATTTATGATTTTACAGTATTATGACTTTTGTTTGGCTAGCTTATGTGTTTAGGAATTGGAGCGAATCTATTTCAGGGAATTAGTGTGTTTTCAAATTTTCCTTCAGAAGCAAAAGCCCATCAGCAAAAAGCAATATAAATATAGTTAGACGGTGTCTGCTATGTCTCATGTTTCATTTGACCACAGTGAGTCTCTCAGGTTGCCGGGGGAAAAGTGCTGACACTGTGTGGTTTTGCCATCTGCTCAGTGTCCTTTGAGATCCCCGGCTTGTTCATACATCGGCTGTCTGGGTGGAGTGAATCTGTGGGACGCAGTGATATACTTCTAGCTTGACCTCTGCAGTAAATGTATTATATACTGCGCTATGGAAAAAGAGTTCCATAAGTGTTGAGGGTTATGAGAAAAATGAAGGACAGATTTAACCAAAAAAAAAAAAACCTCACTAGCTGCACTGCTGAGACTCTGGTACAACAGATAATAGGTCACCCGTCATGCTTGGCTCAGCTCCAGAGGAATCTGTATTTTGGCAGGATAATGAGTCAAAAGGTGAAGAACCAGATGGATACACTCTGTTTGTCCTTTCAATGTGAAGGACCTTCTCTTAGCACCTGGATCAGTAGTTGTAGCCAAAGAATGCCTCAAGCACTCTACAGACACTCAGGCACATTCAACTGTAAATGGTCCAACATGCACACTTTAGGTTCTTCACTAACTTACATAGAGTGTATGATATTTTTATTGTTGATTTATTACAGTAAATCTGTGGTTATAAGAAAAATGTTTATTGCCTTATTCTTGTGCAAGTCTAGTCATAAATGATGTAACATTAACTTATTTCCAAAACAGCGCAAGTGGAATTAAATAGAAAAAAGTTTCAAGGGATGCAGAGATGTCAATTTCACCACCACCAACAGCGGCATCAGTAGACTACAATACAAAGCAGGCACAAGATATATTGCATGATTATCAAATACACAAAAGTCAATACTCTTGACATTGCGAGGGAAATTCTCTTAAAGTTACCAAGGAGAGAACAATCTTTTCTTTACAGACCAGTAAGAACAGAGATGGTTCCTTACAGTTTGAGATGGGCTGTTCATAGCTTTACTTTTACCTTTACTACTCACATTCACCCATTTAAAGATATAATCCTGGAGGTTTTCATGAAATACAACTTTTATACCATGTATGGTCTGTATATTTTTTTTTAGCAATAGCCATTCAGTGTGTTCACATTCTGTAATTACCTAGTTATGTGGTAGTTTTCATCGCTAGTGGCGGAGTCCGCCATTCCCACTCTGGATTCAAATCGTCCACCTGTGCACGAGGGATTCCGAGGAAATGATGTAACATGTAATCCAGCACTGCTGATTGTAATTTCATCTAATTTAGATCAGCCTGACCATTTACCGTTCATGTTTACAGCCATACACAGGTTGTATTCAGTTACTGCTAATTGCAAACTGAACACTTCCTACTGCTGCAGCGCCACAATAAAAGCATTCAACCTGCAAAACATGGGGGGGCTTTTATTGTAAAGCCATCACCGAAAACACAAACAAACAAACATGTATTTGCCACCAAAGTTAGCGTTGACTGCGATCGTTCATCACAAAATGTGTCTACAAAACAAGACAACCACAGTTGCTTTGACTGCGGATCAGTTTATTTCTCAAGATCAGAGCTGTGAATCCCATTTGATTTTAAACTACACATACTGTATATATCTTGGACTAAAAACTGAACTGAACTACTTTTGATTTTAATTACTTTCACATGGTAACTTCTGCAACTTCTGTCTTCATTTTTAGCGCTACAAGTACAATAAATCTTGTGAACTTTTACGTGAGAGCACTGTTTTATTTTGGAATTCTGGAGAAAAATATGTTTTGTGCTATAGATAATTTTACCTGGCCACGGATGCAGGGTTGGTGAGACCTCACCGCTGTGGACTACGGGTTTGATGTTGTCAGTTGTTTATCTCATGATTCTTTAATCCTTCCCCTCTCAGACCACTTAAACCCAAAAAGCAAATCCATTCTCTCTTCTTGCCCTTTATAAGTGCAGCGAGAGACACAGATATTTTGGCTCCGGAGAACATAAAGCTTGGTCCATCGTGACAAACTTCCATCTCAGTCTCAGTGCTGACGGTGCAACACCGGGACTAAGTGCGCTTACTTTCTTTTCCCATGAATACCGTCACCCAGTGGATTACTGTTTCATTTATCATTTATTATCCCCTGTATCTCTTTATTGCGATCAGTGTAACAGTTTGTTGGTATCTGTCAGTAGGTTGTATGCTTTAGAACAGGAGCAGTGATCATTCAGTTTGCCAGAGGATCCTCTTCAGGCAAACTGCTGGTTCTAACTAGCATGAGGGAAAATTGTCGGTACTGGCAAATGATTGCATTGTTGGAAATATAAAGGAACCCTGCAGGGCAGGCCTTCTGTGCAAAATAGTGTTCCCTGCCCTTTACCACGTTCCTGCGCTTCTCTCTCATGTGCAAAATATACGCTCTGTCAATTAAAACACATTGTAGTCGGTCAGCATGCAATCTAAGCTGAACTATTCCTTGGGGGCAGGAATTACAGCGGTGTGACTTCACCATCTTCTCTTCAGAGGGATGAGGGCGAATGGCATGAAGACAAACAATAGTAGCAAGCGCGGGGAGACCTGCCTCCGCAGCACAGAGCCTAAACAGCATTGATTGCCGTGAGTCGCTCTGAGTGGTTTTGATAACATTTCAATAAATATTGAAATGAGCACGACTCTCTAAGGGCACTCTAGCGCAGCTGGATTGACAACAGTCTGGAGAGTAGTTTCTGTGTAGCAGCGTTGGGTGTGCTTGTGACGGAACAAAATTGTCTTTTGGCACAAAAACTTTATGTCACATGAAACCCACACAGTACACGGACAGCACGTGCATAAGCGAGCATGGTAATGCTTCAATGAGATAATGTTCAGAATATCGTTAATAGAGCTAGACGAGTTTGAATGGAAAGTGACAGTGACCACAAACCATCCAACTTCTCTTCACTTCTGGCCATTTCCTGTCAACAGGCCACGGCCTGGATGCTTATCTGCTGCCTCGCAGTGTGCACACAGCTCTGCACAGTCAGCTGGCTCAGCACCCCTTAGGTCATTGCCAGTTACTGAACCATGAACTTCTCCAAGCACTGCATGGTTAAATAAACCACACAGAGGCATTTCTGACCCACGGAGCTGTGGTGTAGCCATGGACACTTCGTTGTACATGTGTCTGCACATCATTTTCATGCACTCTGTGGTGTGACTGATTTGCTTCTTGGCTGGCATCCATGTCCACGCTCTGATCAAATAGCCTCACTAATGGCTTGGGATGATGACACTGGATGAAATTTCTTTCTCTGCTGTTCTAAGACAACATCTTTTAAAGACAACAATTACTTAGCTGGCACCAAACAAGCTTCATGGACAAACATAGTTTTGTTCCTTTAACAGCACAAAGACTTTAGATAAAAGGTGTAGGACAAGATGGGGTATAACCACCATTCTTCTATGTGACAGGTTACATTTGGTTTCTGTCTGTCAGATTGATTTGCATTGAGCTTTGCTTTTTTGGCTGCGGGGCTGGAGGTGGTCTGGGGCCTTGGATTACCAGGGAGGCATTGGTAAAACAATGAATGATGGATGATAGTGGAAAGCCAAGCTTTGACAAGGAATGAGAAGTAAAAGGCAGCGATGAATCAAAGATTACAGGTTTAGACCTGCAGGGATTGGAGAAATCTTGGATTGTTGAGCCAAGCCTATACTTTGTGACAAGACAAACCAAAACTGCTGGTTGTTTATTGATTTTCGAGTCAACAGCTAAAAGAGTGGCTTTAACAGTACCAAAATTGCAGTTTTATCCTTGCCCAAGTTTCTCTTTTATCTCCAGATTGCACTGCACTTTCCTACCTGAATGATGGACTTAGAAATGTAATAAAACCATGACACCAAATTGCTTCTCGGTAACATGTTCTCTAAGGAGTAGTGTGCCTCTGGCTAATACATCACAACAAGCAATTTCTCTAAATTATTTTTCCCACAAATGTTCTCTGCAAGTGGTGAAAGGTGGTCTTTGACGCTGGCTTCACCTTGTACAGAGGTTCTCTAGGCTTGATCACTTAGCATCATATATGGAAGGTCATGCCTTCCCCTGCCTTTCTCTTTTCAACCAGCAGGCCTGTACAGAGCCAGGCTAGTTGTTTCCCCCCCCCGTTTACAGTCTTTATGCTAGCTAAGCTACCTGTCTGCTAGCTCCAACTTAATATTTTCCGTGCAGATATGAGAGTGCTACTGATCTTCTCATCTAACTCTCAGCAAGAAAACGAATAACTATTGCTTTAAATACACTTAATTAATTACACTTAATTACACTAGACAGGAGCCCTCATGATATTTTGGTACCAAATGCCAAACGTCTCAAGTGATGTCGCTGGCTTCACTGTGGTCAAGAACAGTAAATAGCTGAACACTTCCCATTTTACAGTGTACTCATACAGCTTTAGACATCTCATTTTAAAGAACTCGGAGGCTGAAGTGTTCACTGAGGAAAGCTATGGCTGTAGATCAGTCATATTCATTCTCCAGCAACATTTTGTGGCTTGACCCTTCCCTGACTCTGCTTAACGTCTGAACAATATAGAGAGATGGGCCATAAGAGTCACTGCAATCACACCTTACTGACAACAACGGGCCATAACTTCACAGAATGACCAGCCATTTGGACCAATAGGGAAACCTACCTCGGTGCAATATTTTACCTTGCAAATAGATGTTGCTGCCAATGCTGAACAGCACAGATTGCTGCTGTGATGAAAGGCGCATGACCCAAAGCTTGAATGGTCAGGACGACATTGGAAATATTCAGGATAATGGAATATTTTGTCAGGGATAATGGGATTATGAGGGCAAACACAGCCTGGCAGGGTAGGATAAACATTAATTGTAAAACTCGGAGGTCTCGTATTACAGGTTAATCTGCTGAAGAGAGAAGTCCAAGCTCAATTGGAGGATAGACCTTCAGAAATCTTTTTTTTTTGGCCCCTCATAAGTCCTTGTAATGCACTGAGGCATCACACGTAAACAAATTGAACAAGACACATTACAGTGCATCAGAGCACAGCAAAGGACAGCCTTGCACTTGCTTAATGGCTGTTATGTCATCTTTCCCTCCTTAAAGTGTGTGTGTTTTTTTTTTTTGTCGTGAGAAAGGCTCCATCACATCGAACCATTCACTGGGATGGCCTTGACACACTCCCTCGGTGCCATGATTCCTGTGCACTCACTGAGGGCCCCTGCTTGCTGCAAATCCACTAAGCTTGTGGAAAATTACAAACACACACAAGGTCACAGTGGAGCCGAGCCAGCCTCCCACAGAGCCCATCTGATCCAGCCTGAAACGCAGCAATTACCACCCTCTGTGTGCCTCCGTGTGGGGCTGCAGCTATTTCATTATTTATTTGAACAAATAGGATTACGGTTGGTCTGTGGTGGATTGATTGTGACGAGGGATGAGAGGCTCCAGAGAGCTGGGTGCTGGGGCCCGGGTTTGCTGAGCCACTCTGCTGTGTCAAGCACACGGTTTGATCTCCTGTCTTGGTCTCAGCAACTCCTCCACTTTTCCTGGACAGTGGAGCGTCGCTGTGTTGACATATGCCATCTGCTCCGCTGCGTTCCCTGCACCTATTGATGGGGAAGGGTGTTGGCTGTTTTGCGTGTACCACTTTTGGGAAAATATACATTCATGAGACCATAAAAAGCACCTATCTGTCATATCCTCTGAGGCGTAGCGCTCACATCTGACGGCGTTTGACAGCACATTCACATCCTCCATAATGAAAGCTCTTTTAGGTGCTCCTAAAAAGATTGTCACTCACAACATGGGTGGTTTTAATTTAGTTGAAAATGAATTTGCATCTAAATAATGATGGAAAAAAGTGACACATAGAAGTTTCAAATCACTTCTAAATTAATTGCTTTAGAGGTGTTATTAAGTTACCAGCTAAATGAAAGCGCTGTGATTGAAAGGGAAAAATGAACAGCTACAAAATGTAGAATGTTGGCTTCAGCACTTTGCACGCAGCAGCTGATTTGCAGCACACCGATGCCTGCTGAATAGTAAATGGACCTTCTTTAGATCATTATGGGATGATATGTTATGATGCTTACATCAATGTAAGGTTAGACTCGGCCGTGCACAATCTCACCGTATTCAAATCAATAGTGTAAGGTTAAGAGAGCAACCTGCAGAATAAACAAGAAAAAAGAGCAAACCTGATGTTTTTTTTGGAAACATTACCATCAGCGATCATTTTGATTCAGTGCGGACTGTGTGGTCGTTAATAGCTAATAGCTCATCCCAGATGGAATTTGACCTGGCAGCTTCCCCCCAACAAAATACCCTCCTTTGAAGTGATGAGGCTCCAGGTCTCTGCGGTGGACTTATTTGCTTCTAGAGATTGATCGAAAGTAATATTTTGCCCCAAGAAAACCAGGGAGGAATGTGATAGATAGCTCAGCCCCTCTATCTCCCTGATGGCGATATTAGTCCTGATTAAGATAAATGGACCCTCTCTGCCTAACCATGCAGATGCGTACTGCTTCTGCCATTTATCCAAGAATGTGAAATTGCGGAAACAAGAAAAGCATGCTTTTTCTTCAACTGATGCTTGGCTTGAAGTCGTTTTTGCCCGGGATAAATTACACTGCCTTCAGACAAAAGCCATCATAACAGAGCTACCCAGATATTCTTAATGTATGAGCGGTCATGTCCGTGTGACATCTGATTTGGTAATGGTGGATTTGAGGCAGAACAGGAAAGGGCTTTTATCCTCGTATATAAACGAGCGCCTAGTCATTCAGATATACAGTGAAGAGGGCATTTGCTGGGCTCTCCCTGCATGCCGCCCTAAGCTGCTCTAATTGATGTTGATTAATCAAATCAGCTGCAGAGAGGGCAGAAGGACAGCCTTATCAAGCAGAAGGTGTGACCTCTCTGCTATAGAGCAGCCTAATGAATAAACAAAGACAACAGATATGCTGGGGTAAGCAGGCTATAAATGCTAAGTGAATTGAACTGCAAAACACAACAAAAAGTGTTAATTGATGTTAAATGCAATCGATACATCCAGCAATGCAAATTTCTCTTGTTTTGCACAATTTATATAGGGATGGCAATGTTGGGAGCGCCACCATGTTGGTCCAGACTGAAATAGCTCAACAAATATTGTATGTATTGGCAAAAGAAATTGAACAGATATGTATGATGCCCAGAGAATTAACCCTACTGACTGAGATCCCCAGCCTTTCCTCCAGCGCCACCTAAGATGGAGAACAATATATCTGCTAAATGTCAGCATGTTGGTATTATCATTTTGAGCATTTTAGCATGCTAATATTAGAGCCACATTATGGTGTAAATGCCTTATCCATCCTCCTCACTGTAACGTGAAAACCTCCTATCGCAAACCTGTCAACCTCCCATCTCCAAACTGTCAATCTTTCAATGACTAAGAAAGATCTGTGGGCTCTAAAGTGGTTTAATTAGCCAGAGAGTCACAGAAGCTCTCAACATAGAGGGCTGTGTGATGTTTCAGTTGAGGTTAGAGCATGAAAAGCATCAAATTACCTATGTGACGTTTTCATATGACAAAATGCAGTGGTGCAAAACATTTTAATTGTCTGGAACGCTTTGAATTTCCAATGTCTTTGCATATCACAACAGCACGAAGCAGATTAATATGTTGAGATATAATACTGTACATTTCACACTGCCTGTTTTATTTGCAAAAATGTTTATATCTTCGTAAACCTTTCAGCCTTTTCAGTCACTTTTGTGTCTGTATATTAAGTTTAGTTCTACTTTACTTTGCAAGATATGCAGTGCCATAGCCAGGTGTTTTGAAAGATTGAGATCAGGAGGCGAAGTCCCCCCAACACCCCTAAAAACAATGTATTTTGTTTTTTCAATTATTTGGATTTTTAATATGTATTCAGTTCACCGTTCAATTAAATTTTCTGCGAGTGTTCTCCCGAAATCAATAATATAAACTCAGCACACGCGCAAAAAAACCCAACAACATCAGAACTGTCTCTACTTTCTTTAAAATGAATAACAGATTAGTTATTTCTAGGACGCATGTAAGAAATAATAAGGGAATTACAGAGCTGTACTTAAAGTGTTACAATTTCATTTGCCAACATACAGGTCTAAATGTTTTCCTTTCTCCACACTGAGGAATTAGCTTCCGGTGGAGAAATACTTTATTACTTAATTCTTTATTCAGTCTACAAAAGTCTACAAATACTGGAATGAGCCTAAAAAATATTTAACTGTCAGATGTAAAATTCAATTCAATTCAATTCAATTCAATTTTATTTATATAGCCCAGTATCACAAATCACATTTGCCTCAAAGGGCTTCACAATCTGTAACATACGACACCCTCTGTCCTTAGACCCTCGATTCGATTAAGGAAAAACTACCCAAAAAACCCTTTTAACAGGGGAAAAAATGATAGAAACCTCAGGAAGAGCAACAGAGGAGGTCCCTCTCCCAGGACGGACAGACATGCAATAGATGTCGTAAGTACAGAATAGATTTATAGCATCAAAACTATAAAATATACAGCCATGATGGCAAAATTTTTGTATAAATATATATTATTAGGTTAGAAATGTTTAGGTGGTAAAACACAAGGGAAGATGATGGGTCCAGACGGACAA
>CM022493.1:10470646-10499353 GCA_011952105.1 Coreoperca whiteheadi | reverse complement strand
AGGTTTCAGTGTGACAAAATAAATCAATGTGATAATCTGATATCAGATCATTTACTAGTACAGCTTTAGATGACAGAGATCTGATGTTTAGGAGTCCACATTTAATTGTCTTATTTTGAGGTGCTATTTCTGTTGTGATAATTTTTTTTAAATTATTATGTACAACTCCTCTTCTGTTAGCTTTTGATTTTATAAATTTCAGTGGCCGGGGGGCAGACACCATCTTTATGGGATTATGGGTGGGTAACTGCTCTGGAAGCGCAGAGAAGCGTGTAGGACTGCAAATCTGCCTCCTGGTCTCCACCAAAATCCACCAAGTTTCCCCGAAAATACACACGACATGACCTCAGTGTCTGCAATGGTAGTTGCGACACTGACATGGAAATGTTCATAGCAATATCCGAACCTGATGCGGTTAAAAATTTTGCCCAACTTTTCCCTGTCCCCACTGTGGTCTGTGGAGCTCAATCAGTGGAGCACTTTAACACACGATACTATGTTACCCTGCTGAGTGGTGCAGAATTGAAGCTGCCAATCAAGAGGCAGGAGCCTGAAGCTAATCAATCCAACCAGGCCATGATGTGATTTTTTCCTTGTCAAGGGTTGAGCAGGCTGACAGCCTGTTGGATGGTTGGATTCACTCACCTCCTGCAGTCTGCATAAATCACAGAGCTATTGTAACACATGTAAATGTCGCTTACAGGCTCTGTTTAAAAGGCTGTCTCACCGCTGCTGCCAAATTTACATAAAAATGATAAGTAAATGATAAGCACGGGCCCCTAATAACCAAACAAAAACACTGCCTGTTTGAATGCGACAAGGGATTATTTGTTTGGTGAGAAATATGAAATATTGCTATGCTTTTTTTATGCGGATGCCAATTAGAAATCAGTATTTATTTCAACAATAAAAAAGTCTAGCTAGATTTGAAAATTTGAAACACCGGTACCATCATTCTCTAATGTAGCCGTCGTATTGAGCAGAAAAACCTTAAAGTGGAACAAAAGGCATGGCACAAAGAGGACGGCACGTAACAGGGAGGGTTTTTCATACAGAAGAATGAGAATTGAGATGACTAAAGGGAATATTCCTCTGTGACCAACAGTGGAAAAATGTACTAACCCCTTTTCCTCGCACACATAGTCACGTTCAGATTTCAATTTCATGTTTTATTTGCAAGGAAATTGGGCTATTTAAAAGACAGGTGCTCCACACTATTACTTGCTCTTGACTTTGAGTTTGACATTTATCAATATTATAATGAGGGTGTGCAGAGGTGTGCTTCTGGTTGATATATGATGGGAATTTAAAGGAATAGTTTGTGATTTAAGGAAATACACTTATTTGCTTCTTCATGGGAGTTAGATGAGAAGATCGACGCCACTCTTCTTGTCAAATATGAAGCTATAGCCTGCAGCCGGTTCGGATAGCTTAGCGTAAAGAGGGATAAACAGCTAGCCTGGCTCGAACTAAGGGAAACCAAATCCGTCCTCCAGTACCACTAAAGTTCTGTAGCATTTTACTTCAGAGTGTCAGTATACTGTGACATCACTGTTGGGCATGGTTAAAAGTGCAATGGAGTGGACTCGCTTCACCACTTACAAACTGACATGTCACTTTCAACTCCATTTCATTAAATGTCTTGCCGAATGACAATTTTTATGTCAACAAGTTGTCGTCCAATCAAGAGCTCGGCTAAAATAGTCAGGATTGGCCAAGGACTTTTCAGTAGCCAGACCTGATGCAAATTGAGCATTTGTGCATTTGTCTGTGAGTCTGTGTGTTTGAGGCAGCGTTTTTCCAGCAAATGCCATCATAAATATGTAAGACGCAGATTATCTCTCCAAATTACTACATAAATAATAATAATAATTAGCAGTGGCTCTGCTGCCAGAGAAGAGTGGATCCAAACAATGGCAGAAGAATTACTGAAGGCGTTGGCAATAGAAATCATTGGTGGACACATTTATTTAATCCGATGCTTTTTCTAATCAGTAAACAGTTTTGGCAGCCAGGCAGTTACTTTGATGTTTAGCCCTAAACAGGTGGTGACAGAAACCCTTCTTTAGTGTTGTTACCATAATGTAGTTAAATTGATTTGGTGGCATTTTGCGACTGAATTAAGACATGCCCTTAAAAGTCATACCACACTGTCAAAAGGATGTTCCCTTTGGGGGGGAAGTTTCTGAGCATTTGCAAGAAACTTCAGAATTAATTAAAAATCACATCAGGAGATGTCAAGGGATTTACTTCAAGGCTCAGGAAGGCAGCCCTTTTTCTGGTAAGGCATCCTTCAGTGAGGACAAGCCTGTGTTCATAATTCCATTTTTCATCAAAGTGTGTTTCAATCTCAACATTCTCAGTACGCTGCAGACACATCTTAACAGGGAATCCACTGTCCTTATCATTTATTTTTTTCCCCTACCGATCTTGCCTAAGCAATTTTAAACTTGAAATTATAGATTTCCTCCAACAAATTGCGAGACAGGACTGCTTACTGTGCATAATTATATTTCAAATGTTCATAATTTTATGATTTGCCCGTTGAAGCGTCTCAGATTGACAGAATCGAATGCATTTAAAGTATGTAAAGAGTATTGTGTGAAGAAGAACATGCTGTATTTTTGAGAAAAAAAGTATCAACTAGTCTTTTCAGACAACATCCCACTGCCTTTGGGTCAAGTTTGCAACCTAAACAAAGCAGGGAACATGAGATCTCAGCTTTGCCAGAGAATTATTCAGGGAACATTAAGCTACTGGTCACTCTTAATACTGACTGCCTTTGAAGTCAGAGTCTCTGTGGCCTGCAGAGCTGCTTCTTCAGGCCCGGCCTCTAAGCACCATTCTGCGTCTGCCAGGCAGGAAATTATGGCAGTCTAACAATAAGGGCAAGCTGGAAACCCCAGAGGACACATGGAAATGAAAACGGGTCGATGGCTTTTATGTATTTTCTCTTACCAACCAGCAAAACCAGAATTTTTATATAGTCAGAATTGGTGATATAAAGTGTACAATACAACAAGATGAAAGCTGCCAGAATGCTCCATCAGAACCGCTTGTCAGATTGCCGCATGGCTTCAGAAACCCCCTCACCCCACACCTTTCTGACGTCGGATTTTGCTGCGTTCGACTATTCCTGTAACTTTCCGAAACTGCCGAGCCGACATTCACACCCACTTCACCCACTTCATTGGTCAGCTGTGCGGAGGTGAGAAAGTAAGATGGGTTAGAACTTCTCTCTGTAGCTCTCTTTTTTCATTTGTTACACAAGTATTTGTGGAACTTTTCTTGTGTACAACCGAGTGCAACACTATCTTCAAGTCTGAAGACGTGCGCCGCCATCCCCGTATTTAAACGACATCGCGTCTCTCCTCCCTTTCTTTGACGGCCGGCTTTTCACTCTGCCTTCCAGTGTGGCCAGTCAAAACAAATAGAAAACACATTGGATGAAGTAGTTTTGGTTGGTTTTCACTTTGACACTCAATGTTAACAGATTAGAGCATCCACAGTGCCCGCGTGAGCTGCAGCGATGCTTCATCTAGAGAATAGAGAGCTGGCCTATTTTTTTCCACGACGCGCGTGGCTCTCAGCTGAAATACACAGTGAAAATGATCTGTTCATAGTCATATCGACATCATACCGGCAGACATGCACCTTTCACTACAGTTTCAATGTCTATATCTGTAGAATATTTAGTCACAGACATAAATATGTTTTTAAACTCAACACCTCCTGAATCACCCAAAGTCACTGGGATAGGCTCCAGTCACCCGCGACCCTTAAACGGGAACAAGCGGTAGAAAATGACTGACCTCTTGAATCAATTTCATATTAAAAGCCCAATAGTGTTTCTGTGGACAGAATACCTTCATTTGTTAGCAAGGCTTTTAGTGTGTTGCATTTATTGAAGGAAAACTCAATGTGAAAAGATTGCAGAAGCAATGCAGTCTGCGTGGACACCACAAGTGTGCAAGCTGCAATAGGTAGAGGTAGGCAGTGTGGCCGTAGGGTCCAGTATACAGAAATACTAGTTGCTCTGTAGGCCCAGTGGTGGTTTGAACTAAATGCTATTATGCTAACAATGACAATGCTAACATTGCTAACATGATGTTAGCAGGTGTAATGTTTCCATGTACACTATCTAATTTTAGCATGTTAGCATGCTAACATTTGCTGAGGCTGTTTTGGAAATTTTGTCCTGGTGATGGCATCACCACAGTTATTACAATTCATTCCGGGGGGAACATGAATATGCTTCACAAAAGTATATATGCATATGTATGTCTGCACAAACGTGTGTGCCAATTCATCGAATATATCTTGAGCTATTTCACAGGATAAGTGAAAACCTGCTGGTGGCATTAGATGAACAGTCTAGTCATCAGTCTAGGATCACTAAAGTCTTTGGGGTTCATCCTCAGGTGACCATGAATGTCTGTACCAAATTACGCGACAATCCATCCAATAGTTGTTGAGATATTTCAGCGTGGACCAAAATGGTGGACCAATCAACCGACCTACATCGCCATCCATACAGACATGCTGCTAGCGTGGCTGAAAAGGAGGGGAACAGGATCCACCAACCATAGTGTCAGGAGATGCTTCCCTATATACAACCACACCAAAAAGAAAGATAAAAAAAAAACCCAGGTTGAGATATAAAACCTTTGTAGCATGACTATCCATTTAGAGAATGGTTTTCTGGAGGGAAAGATTATTTGTAAAGCGATGAATTTGCCCTGAAAGGCCATCATTCAGAATTCCTTGGCTATTACAAGAACACAAGAAATCAATGAGACATTCTGCTGTGAACTGCAGATGAACTTGCACTTCGCTTGTTTATGGATTTTAATTAGGGCCAAATAGTCTCATGAATTTATGGAAAGCTCTCATACACCAGCCTGTGTACATCACAGCCAGAGCAGGGGGAATAGGGCCAGTTGTGCGGGCTGTGGAAGAGGTCTGTGCTCTCCTGCCAAAACACTGCATGATGTGAAGTAGGCACAGTTATCTCTGCACCGCGTCTCATCTTTTAGTCCCTTTTCAGAGACACCGCGGTTTCCCACTGGATGCTGCCGTGAGTGACACTAGAAACTCATCTCCTATTCCCCTGCTTCACAGCGACATGTCAGCCGCAGAAGCTGACGAGATGTAGAACCCAAACTATGAGAAGCAAGTTTGCCCATTTGAATAATGTGCACCTAGGAGAACACAGATTCTCTCCCAGACTCTTTGAAGTGTTTGCTGTGAAAAGATGACTCCTGACAGCGTCAGATTAAACCCCAGACTCTCTGAAAGTAGCAAGAGTTGGGGGAAAAAACCTAACATCGCTGGAGTTGTAATCTCATCCTGCAAAGAGCTAAACCACAACACTGGTAGTAAATGATGTATCAGTCACAGTGGGATGTTTCATTTGGCACCCTCGGAGAAAATCACATGTCACTCTTTGAGATTGGAATTAGTTTTGAGGGATGTTTATTCGCTACTGTGCAGAGTCATGTGTCGTGTTACACAAACCAATATCTGCATAGCTGTATCAGCAAATGGGGAAACAGAACAAAATCAATTCTAGCAAAGGAAGCACTGTATTGTGATGGCAGCAGTGGCGGGGACTATTGTGAGCTTCAATTGGCTACGTGGTTGGTTCACATTGTTTTTTTTTTAAAATAGATTTCATTATCTTCATCTCTTTTCCTGTCACCTCTCATAAAAGCGTGCCTTTTTAAAATTCAAATTATCCTTTGGGATGCTGAAATTAGCATCCTGAAATATTCATGGTGAGTTTCAGAACTTGTTTCTTACACCCCGGAGGACTTGAACAGGTACTGTATCAACACTGCCTGTGTTGGTAAATTTTTCATGGGCACTGTGGAGCAGAATCAGTGAATCCTCAATGTTACACACATGTCAGATGCATTCGTTGTCTCCCTTCAAACTGATTATTTATCACAATACAGTATACTAAAGTAGTCTCACTTTCAGGGTTGTGTCCATCATTTCTTTTAGTTATGATAACATATTATTTAACAAAGAAACTGCTGAAATCTTAAGAGATGTCTGAAAGCTTCAAGTAAATGTATGTAGCAGAGTACATTTTTTGAGAGGTAAGAGGTCAAATTATCCAATATTTCACAAAAGAGCATAGATAAGAGAGAAATGTATACAAACAAATGTATTCAACAGAACCCATTATTCATCTCACAAAAATGCCCAGCTTTATGTTGTGATACTTTGGAGGGGCCCGACCCCTAGATTTGGAACCACTGGACTGTACCTAACTGTATATAAAGAGGTTAAAGACATTTCCACTGTGACCAGCTGCAACAGTTAAATGCCAGATGTGCAGTGATACATTAAAATGAACAATCTCATAATGTAATATATGAAAACCTATAGGTCACAATACTTTTGATACTTTAATTACATGTTGCTGCTAATAGTTATGCGTTTTTACTTAAGTCATCTTTTGAATGCAGGACTTTTACTTGTAATGGAGTATGTTTACACTGTGGTATTGGTACTTTGACTTAAGTAAAGGATCTGAGTACTTCTTCCACCACGGGTGTGCGCACAACTCCAGAAAGTACAGTAAGTCAAAGTCGATCAAGGAAGTCACTCTGTAAACTGTGATGGCTTGGCTAGTAACATTTAGTTTGCTGATAGTTTTCTTTTCCAAATAAGTTTGGCTAACCTGGGTGACTCTTTCAACCCTGTGCAATTGTCTGATTGTCTGTCTGTCATTTCCTGTTTCCTGTTACTGGCTTTGTGACTCCTCGACAGTGACATTGTGAGAATTTATAACAGAGTTTGAAAGGATGGAAGGACAGATTCTAATAATAAGGAGATTGTTCAATGAAGGACATTCTTATAATGTTAATCATAATGTCCTCTAAAAGGTTGTTGTTGTAATCGGTTTCATTAATGTCTAATGTTGTTATACTTGACCCCTCAGAGCCACCATAGCGAAAAGGACTTGGAATAATGATCACAACTCTGAAAATAAGATCCAAGTTATAATTAACTGAATCTATCCTTTTGTTATTTAAGCTTATTTTCTTTGACTGAGTGATCAGAAACTGCATGTTGGTGTCGGAACAGGTCTTATATCTACACTCTGAGGTATTGTACATTTTTTGTTCTTTCTCTGTCCTTCTTTCTGTAATAAATAATCTTAGCACTTAGAGTTGGGTTGATGACCTTGTAGTGCACTATCAGGATGAGTTTAAACAAACTGGAAAAAACAAACCTAAAGTAGAAAAATATGAGGTTCAATTTGAGCCAAAATGGTGTTGTTTGATACTCATTTTGGAGCATTTTAAAGCAAACAGGAGTACCTCGCATTTGCACATGTCTGATGTTCTCACCTGCTACTCAATGTCAGCTGCTGTCTGTTGTTTCCATTTGACAGAATCTATGGAAAAATGTAAGTGTCACAGATCATGTGCAAATTCAAAAAACGAAAATGACAGAAGTGAGGTGCAAACTGAAACGAACGGTGTGAACAATGGCGCGATGAAACGACATTAGCAAACAGAAACGACGACAGATGTCAGTCCAAATTAAGCAGCAGGTATTAAGAGCATCAGACAGATGCAAACGCCACTGAAAGGTAACACATTGTGGCCATTAACAACCACTTACAAATGCGAAACACCAATTCACTGTACAACAGCGAGAACATGTGTAAAATAGAGTAATATGCTTTAAAATCTGAACACAGCAGACAACAATACTAATTTGGCACAAACAGAACCTTGTGGATGCATTTATAGTTACAATAGATGAAGAAGAAAACATAACATTCAGTTAAGCTGAGTCTTTTTACACATTATTTTACTGTAGGTTATGATGTTCTGAGGCTGGAGGCAGCACAAATTCACAGCCTTGAAAAGTGATCATCTTCAGGTGTGGTCGACAACACAAATACGGTCAAGAAGGCGCTCGAGACCTGAGAGTTGCTAGCAGGGCCCGTCTTACCCCTCTGATTTCCTCATGTGAAAACAGTTTGATAGTAGGATCTGATCAACAAAGATCGCAAGATTGTTTCATGGTAATCTCTCCAACAAATGTTTTCCGTCTATGTGTATGCGCACTATGATCATTAGGAAGGCGCTTCTGCACTGAGCGTTTCCATTTCCAGGCTCATCAGGTAAACTATTACCTGTTCTCTGGACGAGCAGATTTAATGGGTTTGAGGGACCTGCAATGATTCTGAAAGCCCTCACAGAACACTGCAGTTGCACGGTTTGTTTTGAGAAGACTACTGTGATTGACAGACGGCCTTGTAGAAGGCACTGGAACCATCTTTGAAACCTGAACAGTTGGAGCCAATTTTCCCTCTGCCTCTTCCCAGAGGGCCGGATGCAGGACACAGGCATGCTGAGCAACCATAGACTCTTGGGGGAAATTGAAATTCTCTGCAGGGAGAGAAAGAGGGGAGTCTTTCAAGGGCCTGGTTCGCACCTCCCTTTGCTCCCAGCATGGCATATTTTTAATAAGGGCACTGGCTGTCAGAACACACACCTCTCCTTTCAATATGTATGGCTGGAGGTTTGTTTTACTCAACAAGCACAGACAAGATTTGTGGAGCTTCAAAAAGACAGCATGAACAGCAGGAGAGCTACAGTGGGCATGCGGACACTAGTTGCCACCTGCCAATCAATGGTGCGTTCAAGATCCATGTTTGACATGTTCTTGGCAATCTACCATTTATCTTCTCTGATCAGATGTGCTTGAAATGTCGCTAGGCAACCAGCCGCAGAGCAACAACTTGAGGACCTTCCTGCTCAACCCGAGGCCCGAGCAGCTGTGGATGAGACTGATTAGAGTGTTAGTTTACTGTGGCTGACATCACTCAATCATTTCACCACACCGAGGCTTCCTCTAATTAGGACGCCCCGTTGAACTCGTTCTGTCCAATACGCGTGTGACGGAGAGGAATCGACATGCGGTGTTGTGGCAATTAGAAGTTATTCCAGTTAGTTCTGGAGTAAAACTTCAAAAGGATGGTGGCTGTGTGCAAGTGACAAACATTCCTCTCGCTCCGAGCCCATTTGGAGGAGCGATTTTCCAGTGAAGACAGGACGTAATGCAAGCGGAGGCGACTAAATGAAGATCAAATTAGTCAAAAGTACTCTGCTGAGAACGTGGAGGTTGAACAGATGGGCAGTTAATGGAAGTGAAAGTCTGGGTAGAGCATACAGCAGAGGGGTGCACACTGCAAAAAAATGTCCATTTGAGTGAGCTTTTTACTCAGATTCAGTTTTAAAAATCACCAAAACAGATAGCTACACTAATTCTTAAGCAGTTGTATTCATATCATTAATACGTTCTAGTATCTTATAACAAGGTATGCTTCAGGACTTTATTAAATCAAGAAAAGTACTTGCCTTAAAGTCTTGCATTAAACTATACCCATGACTGCTTGAGTTTTTTGCTTTTTCTGAAAAAAAAACCCCATAAAAGAAATATAAGTTTATATATATATATATATATATATATATACACACACACATGTATACAACACATTGCGAGTCTAAACCACAGATTGCAGCAATACCAGTCCTTTGAGTTGAGGACTTGGAGAAAACAGTCCTCACCAGTGAGGGTTGAACTTGCTGTGAACCTAATCCATGCATGATTAACATGAAATGTACATCACAGGACTGCCTTGATTACTGGCAATATGTAACACGCTAACTGAGCATTGAAGTAGCTGACGTCAAACACATTAAAAGCTGGAGGAGAGACAGTGAATGCGGATATGTTTTCCTAAGTTCACACATCTCTTCTTGGGTGAGGCAATCATTTTATGGTCACTAAGCTGCTGCTGCCAAAGAAGAAATACCAGCCTTGACATCACTGAGTGAGGTGCGGCCAGAAACACAATGTGGTTAAAACTCAAAGCCCACAGAAATGCAACGATACTTTTCTCTCCAGAGAAGCGGATGCAGGACAGTGGGTCAGATTTCCGAGCAAATATCCAAAATGAATGCACTTACAAAAGGAACATGCATGTCAAATCCTGAGGAGAAGAGCTAGGGACTTTATGCAGCCAAGTGGCTGCAGCATTAGCCACTCGATAACAAGCCAGTAGTTTAGGTTAATTTTATTTCTCCAAAATACACAAATGTATTATGTATAACTGTATAAACTTAAATAATGCCATAAATTAACCATGCTGCTTTGGTTTGGGATGTATCCCATAGACAATAAAACAAAAAGACATTGCATTGATTACCTCTCCTTTAGGTTTCTGAAAGGACACTCTCAAGCATGGATTGGGGTTTACATCTTGCTGCCGGAATATCCAAGTTTGGCAACGGGAGAAGGAGTCTGGCTGGAGCTGAAGTGGGACAAGCAATTATCAGCATGGCTGATACAGTGGAACTCATGTCAGTAAAGTAAAAATGCCTCAAAATATAATTATCTTTAAACCTTAACCTTATTATAGTATGTACAATACAAAATAAATATTCTAAAATTGCCAAAAAGATACATATTTTATTAAGTAAGATTACCTTCTGAAACCATCCTTTCTACATTAGCGTTTTGGAATTTTGAGAAAGAATGTCTGACTTTATGAATTCATTTTTTGAAAAGCATCACCTGGTGGCTTTACGTGGTACTGCATCTAAATGCAACTCTGAATTGGCTTTAGCTTGTAGCCGGGTTTTAAAACCATGTAGTGTAGCTGTAGCTGTGGTCTTTTTCCAATGAATTTATGGCACAAAAAGAGACATTGAACAGCAACGCTGCTCCCCTAAGTTCTTCGGTTTTATTCTGAAAAACTTGAAAATCTGTGTTATTAATGAACTTGCTGCACCACTTGCCAGCAGATGAGTGTTGGGAGTAACACTTTGTACAGGAATAGAAGCCATTTACAGTACAGTAATGACATAATTATAATGGATTATAATAAGGCTAAAAAGGGCAAGTTAGTGGTGATTTGTTCCTTTGCAGTGCAGTTGATGCAGTGAGGGAACATAATGCTAAAAGGTAAATCTGTTGATAAGTCCAGTCAGACTTTTTCTTAAAGTAAGTTTAAAAGTTGTCAGTTGTTTACAGAGTTTTCAAGCCTCTTCTTGATTCCTGTAGTATAATCGTTATGTTTATGAAGGGATTTGACTGATGTGAGTTCAAGATTATCATCATCGTTTAAATTGAGGGAGCTTTTTTTCTCCTCTCCATATGAAAGACTTTTGTCCTAAGAGAGATTACTGTGCGTGTTTCCTGCAGCAATCCTGATAAGTCCAACTATGTGCCTGTAGTGTGTGCTTCTGAACTGTGGGGAGAAAATAAAAAGCATCATGCAACAGAGGCCCCTGTGGGATAGCGTGCCGCAGAAGACACGTGTGAACTGGGTATAGAGAAAGCGATCCATCATTAAATGAAGATGCTGCACAGAAAGCTAATATACACAGAAAAGGGTGATCAATGAGCTCACAGTGCCACGTGTTAGGGCAGGCAAATGTCACACATTTCTCGAAGGGGGAGATGCTTTTGAGGTTATTGAATGCCTTTTCTGTTGCCTCAGGAAACGTGTTACAAAGACACGCAACTGAGATGAGGAGATAAAAGGTGTAAAGAGACATTTGGGGCAAAAAAAAGGTTCATTTCAAATTAAATATCTTAATGAGATCCTATCCTGTAATGCTTACTATTTTTGGAATATAAATTCATATTTTACCACTACAAATGATAGTATAAAGGTATAAGGGTGTAAATGTCAAATGCTGAACTGAAATTTAGCAAGCCTAAACATAGTCACTCTTAAAGTAAATTAGTAAAAGGATAGTTTTATTCTAAAGTCCAGCTACAACCAGCAGCTGACTAGTTTAGCTTAGCATAAAGACTGGAAGCATGGGGAGAAACAGCTAGCCTGGCTCTCGCCGAGTAACGAAATTGGCCTTCCAGCACCCAGCTCTCTAAGTGTATATCGTCCAGCCAGGAGATAGTCTGCCCAGAAACCCCCATAAAACTGCAATTAGTCATTTTTACCCTTCGTTTTTTTTTTTATATTAAACAAATGAGATATAACTTGTTAATTTGTGGGCTTTACAGTGGTAGGCTAATGTTGTTACTTAGATGGAGCCAAGCTAGCTGCTCCCCCCTACTTCCACGCTTTATGCTAAGCTAAGCTAACCAGCTGCTGGCTGTAGCTTCATTTTTAACGGACAGATATGAGAGTGGTATCAAGCTAATTATCTGACAAGACAGGGGAATAAATGTATTTCCCAAAAGTGTCAAACTATCATTTTAATATCAGTTACGTGTCTTTGCCAAAAATAACTTCCTGTTAAGTGTCAGGGCAATGCCTATAGGGCCTACATTGTCCCTCTCCATTAGTGTTTTTAGTAGTTCAAAGAAAGTGTTCTTTATCCCCACTTGTTTTATTTTGCTTCTGTAGCCTCAGAATTCATATTGGACAGGAACATCATCAGTCAACCACCCTGTTAGGGATACTGAAAGAGAGAGACATGAATATTCAGCCTCCCCACTCTCCACAAGAGAGATGGGGCTGTGCTCCTGAAGTCACGGCTCCCTCTACAGTTTGTACAGTGGAAATTTTCCATCCAGAGCAGGAAAACAATCAAACTGACTGTGTTGAACAGTCGGGAGGACACGGACGCGTCCGGAGATTACACACATACACGGCTTTACTTGTGAGATGTGCGCCTCAATCGGCAGCGGATACATAAAAATCCCTCCAGACACAGTAGATTTACATCTGGAATATTCCTCATTTGGGAGGCCGATTTACTGTTTCCTGCGGACAACCCGAGAAATGTCTCATTCTTTGAATACTTGAGGAGTGACGACAACTTTCCTCTTTCCGGACTTCACCATACTATTATCGCCGAAGATAAAGCGTGGACTGACCCCCCCCCCCCCAAAAAAAAAAAAAACAAACAAACAAAAAAACAACAGCAACCCGGATTTAACAATGCAAACAGAGCAATTTCCCGATCAGGATTTGCAATTTTGAGCACCAGGGAGTTCGGGGCTCTCTGCAGCGGGGACACCAAGCAATGTTCTCTGCAGAGATGCGTGGTTTGCTGGGGTTCGTGTCCGTGGATGTTGCAGCTCGGGCGGGCAGCACACGGTGCCGTTGGCTGGCTGTGATTGGACCGGACACAGACTGGGGCTGACTGATGTTTGTCCGAGAGGAAATGTTTTTGGGGAGGAGATCAATACGAGTTACTGGCGCACGCGAGGGGGGAGATTCCAGTCTTCACGAACACACGTATTACTATGAGGACGGAGAAAAACATGTACGCATAAGGATTTTGTTTCTCTCTTGGACTTAAATTCAAAAGCAGACCAGAAAGATCTTCTGATCATCAGACATTGATACACAGTTATGTGTGTTATGTGTGATGTGTTTTGTTGCCTTTGATAACTGTTACAAGATTGTTACAAGTGGATATGGATAGTGTTTGTTCTTACACTAAAGTTTTTTTTTCTCCCCCCCCCTCTTCTTGACTGTCATGCATGGGACTTTGATGTTGCATCACTGGTAATATAATTTTTTTTGGACTCCTGTGCATCTAAAAAAATATATTTCACCTGGACTTTTCCTCTGAAATAACGGCTGAAGTTATTGGACATTGCAACAACATTTTTAGAGGAAGAAAACAATCAGTTGCCTAATTATAAAATCCAGTACAATGGATTCACAAATGCCCGGCAACATGGCAGTCAACTGGGTTGTATATTCTGCTTTTTTACTACCACTGTTCGCAGTGGGGACAGCTTTTTCGGGGGTCTTCAACGCCACAGACAGAGACATTTTTACCGATGATTTGCTGCAGGTCAAGCTCACACAAGACAGAGCGACTGAGCAGTGGAAACTCCAGTCTACTGATTCCCATCCCAACCTATATTTTAACCAAGTGGATGTGTTGCACTTGAGGCAAATGTCCTCCACCACCCACAGTCACATATTTAAAGTCATCCGGGTGGCTGCGCTCACCATGTTGTCTAATGTCCCCTTTTACATGCCCCCTGTGAAACATTCGGAGTTTACAAGCAAGTGGAATGAGATTTATGGGAACAACCTGCCTCCCCTGGCTCTCTACTGCCTGTTGTGCCCAGAGGACTCTGCTGCCCTGCAGTTTCTTATCAAGTTTATGGATAGGATGGCTGAATACCCAGATTGGAAGGTGACCAGTGCCCCTAACGACGAGGTCCCCATGGCGCACTCCCTCACTGGGTTTGCTACTGCTTATGACTTTATTTACTCCTACCTGGATGAACGACGGAGGGACGTTTACTTCAAGAAAATTCGCTCTGAGACAGAGGAGCTGTATGAGCTCTCAAAGTACAGAGGGTGGGGTAAACAGTATCTCCAAAATCATCAAACCACTAACATACTAGCCATCCTGACTGGTGCAATAGTGGTTGGATCACATGATGACCCAGAGTCGATGATCTGGAAACAAGTGGCAGTGAACTACATGGAGAAAACCATGTTTCTCTTAAACCATGTTGTTGATGGGTCTCTGGATGAGGGGGTCGCCTATGGGAGCTACACAGCCAAGTCCATCACACAGTATGTCTTCTTAGCTCAGCGCCATTTCAACATTGACAACTTGCAGAACAACTGGCTGCGGGGACACTTCTGGTTTTATTATAACACGCTGTTGCCGGGGTTTCAGAGGACAGTTGGCATCGCAGACTCCAACTACAACTGGTTTTATGGTCCGGAGAGCCAGCTTGTTTTCCTCGACACATTCGTCATGAGGAACGGAACGGGTAACTGGCTGGCTCAACAAATTAGAAAGCACCGACCCAAAGATGGTCCCATGGGACAGTCGTCAGCCCAGCGCTGGGCTACACTTCACACAGAATACATCTGGTACAACAACCAGCTCACACCGCAGCCTCCCCACGACTTTGGCCAAGCTAGGATGCATATTTTCTCAAACTGGGGTGTGGTTACCTACGGAGCAGGGCTACCCAACGGCCAGGGTAATACTTTTGTCTCCTTTAAGTCTGGTAAGCTGGGTGGCCGTGCAGTCTATGACATTGTCCATGACAAGCTTTACTCCTGGGTGGAGGGCTGGAACAGCTTTAACCCAGGTCATGAACACCCTGACCAGAACTCTTTCACGTTTGCTCCTAATGGACAGGTATTTGTGTCTGAGGCACTTTATGGTCCAAAGTATAGCTATCTTAACAATGTTTTGGTGTTCAGTCCGTCTCCTACCAGCCAGTGTAACAGTCCATGGGAGGGTCAGTTGGGGGAGTGTGCCAAGTGGCTGCGCTGGACTGATGAGGGGGTGGGTGATACCAGAGGGGAGGTGATTGTCGCCTCCTCACACGGGGACACCATGTTTGTGAGTGGGGAAGCGGTGTCGGCTTATTCCCCCGCTATGAGACTAAAGAGTGTGTTCAGAGCCTTGGTTCTGGTCAACTCACAGACTTTGCTGGTGCTCGACCACGTGGAGAAGTGGGGTGATTCGCCCGTGAAGTCCCTCAGTGCATTTTTCCACAATCTTGACATTGATTTTAAATACGTTCCTTTCAGATTCATGGACAGATATAACGGCGCGATGATGGATGTGTGGGACGCTCATTATAAAATGTTCTGGTTCGACAGCCAGGGTCACAGCCCTGATACCAGGATACAGGAGGCAGAGCAGGCGGCTGAGTTTAAAAAGAGGTGGACTCAGTATGTCAATGTCACTTTTCCAATGACAGGCACAGTCAGCAGAGTAGCTTACGTGTTACATGGGCCATATGTCAGAGTGTCCAGCTGTAGATTTATGGATAATAGCAAAAACGGTGTGAGACTTTCTTTAACCATTAATAACACAGAGAAAATAGTCTCTATTGCTACAAACTATAAAGACATAGGAGCTAGGTTTACTTATTTAGGATTTGGAGGTCACTGTAAAGTTGAGGATGGATATCAAATCACTCGATATGGCCTTGGGACGCAACTTATCCCCAAACAAATCAACAGTGATAATCAGCTATTTGACTTTGGGTTCACAGTCAATGTGATAGCAGGGGTTGTTCTCTGTGTGGCCATAGGATTTTTGACCATGCTGAGAAAGTTTTATGTCTGCTTCAGCAGGCTGATGCGTTATGCCCTCCTCTCTGTGCTCATTCTGTGGATAGTAGAGCTGCTGTTTGTGTCTAACAGCTGCGATCAGCTTCTCTGTGGGGTAAAATGGAAAGGTGCGGGTGCCAAAAGCGAAGTAAACAAACAAGCCAGACTGTACGAGCAGCACCGGCTCCCCCTGCCCACCGTCGTCATAACAACCCTTCCCGGATCAGGTTCAGAAATACTCAAGCACCTTTTCTACAACAGCTCAGACTTTGTTTACATAAGGGTTCCCACTGAGCACGTGGACATTCCTGAGACTGAGTTTGAGTTTGACTCTCTGGTCGACGCCTGTGAGTGGTCAAGGTCAGACGCCGCGCACGGACGGTTTAAGGTTATTCAGGGTTGGCTGCATTCGCTGGTCCACAACACCAAGCTGCACTTGCAAAATATTCAGCTAGTAGAGGGCAGCAGGGTCAAAGAGCCCCAGAGAGTCGGGCCCTCAAGGGACAGAAAGAAAAGATCCAGGAGGAGAGAGCCGGCATCTGAGCTGAAGAGCAAACTGAGGGCCAGTCTGGACAGAGATGCAGAGTATGTTAGGGAGATGAGACGCCACATTGCGGAGTACCCTAACGCTCGGGTGGTCCTCAACATGCGGAGTGGAAGCTGGGCGCTCAAATTGCCTTTCATTCAGGAGGTTGTGGGACCTTCCCTGAGGACAATATACTTGGTGAGAGACCCTCGAGCGTGGATTTATCTCATGGTTTATAACAGCAAACCCAGCCTTTACTCCCTTAAAAACATCCCGCAGCACCTTTCCTTGATATTCAAGGAGGATGCTGTCAGGGATGGGTGCCCAACTGTGGCGCCAGAGTTTAAGATAATCCAGAGGCTGCTGTCCCGTTCAGAGACAAACCCCATCCCGATACTGGCTCATCTGTGGCTGGCTCACACCGCAGCAGTGCTCAGGGTCAGCGGGGGCCTCCCCGAGGAGTCATACCTCCAAGTGAGGTTTGAGGATGTGGTCAACTTCCCGCAGGAGACAGCGGAGAGCGTACACACATTTCTGGGGGTGCCTGTCTCACCCGCAGCCCTCAACCAACTTATATTCACCACCTCCACAAACCTGTACACTCTAATGTATGAAGGAGACATTTCACCAGCCAACATTAACATGTGGAGGCAAAATATGCCACGAAAGGACATCAGACTAATAGAGGACGTATGTTGGAGTGTGATGAAGAGGCTGGGTTACACCAGGTTTGCCAGTTAACTTACTGCTGCTGGTCAGCTGATATTGAGCTGTCGTGTTTACTGTAGCTGCCGGTCTCCATCGAGTTCTGTAAAGTCGTTTGTTTTTCATTTGCACTGACCTTAAATCTGAAAAAGATGTTACAAGTTGAGGAAGTTTTTCTGTTAGTTGTGTTTGGGTGTGTGTAAGGTGTTGTACAGACTACAGCAACAGATGTTTTTGAGGGAGGAATATTTTACATTAAAATAGGTGGAAGGGAGCTTATGTTGTTCTTTTCCCCCAGCAGCCCCTAACACTTACTTGTAGCACCCTCTTTTTGAATGAGACTTTAGACCTTTGCTGTCTTACATGCAGAGGAATACCACTGAACTTACTGAGCATACATTTAATGTTATTGCAGCATCCTACAACAGCTCAGTTTCTCAAAGAAGGTTATTTACTGTATGTCTTCGTAAGAGATGACAAATTAGAGTTTTCCCCATCCCTAATCTGTGATGTCAGAGATGTTTGTGCAAAATCTATATATGTTATTACTGACATTATTTTTTTGGGGGGGGGTAAAGGTATATTTACTGGTTTGGAACAGAAATGTTATGAAGAGCATTAAGAAAAAGACTTGTATTTATTGACAGTTTTCTAATTTGTAGCTTTGGGAGAGACATTTCGTGGACTAATTTGGCTGTCAGGAATAGAATATCTTTGTGTGTCGTTTCCCTTTAAAACTAAAAAAAGATGCTGCAATGTATAGACTCTATTATCAAAGCAGAGAAAAAAGATGATAGCAGTGCTTTATTGCTCTCATATAGACAAATGAATTATATGGATGGTGTTTTCATTACATCAGTAGAGGGACTTTATTTGAAGCTTAAAGATGTCATGACGGTTTGGTGGCTTAGCACTTTCACAGGGACTCCCTTTGATTGTATGTGGGATTCAGTGCATTTTTCAAAGCTAAACTTTACTGTACTCGATTAGCTTGGAAATATAAAACCTCTGAATATATATGAACCTCTGAAGATATTATGTCTAGAAGAAAGAAAGTTAGAAGTATTTATGGGTTCCAAAGACACATTTCCCAAAGGATCAGGGATGAATATGATTATTATAACTCCCTTTGGCATTTATTGAATTAGATCAGAGGGAAGTGCTTAATAGGGATCAAACTGGAAAAAAAAAATCTGTCAGCCTTGACACATTTCTAGTCAAAGCAATTTCCAAAGCATCCCCCTCAGCTACTCATTTTGATCTGCAAAAATGCCATAACTGAGTCTTACCCTGTGTTTTATTGCTGTGCTATCTTCACTATAAAGGCCTGGAGGAAATGCAAACAGCACAAGTTTCCATTCCCTGTCGTGGTCAGTCAGATTATCTTTTTGGGCCTTTGTCTTGACAGAGATCAGCGAGCAGTGGATTGAACAGGGAGATGAATATAAAGTATACCTAAAGGGAAAAAAAAGTCAGAGACCATTCCTACTCTGTGATGTTATGCTCTTTGGCCTGGGAAAAAAATGGACAATCCTCGGTAACCTTTGATGCTGTCTTGCTTAAACATTTCTGTACTGTAAATGGATCACATGTACCATGCAGATGGTGCACTCAATTATATTGCATCTGTATTCTGTACACAAAAAAACAAACAAACATACTTGCCCATTTGGAAATATTCATCTCTCCTCAGCTAGAAACAGTCCTGTTTGTTTTCTTCTCTATGAACACTGAAACCCTTGACTGCCTGGAAAACCCGTTTGATGTTTGTGGTCTTTGAATGTGTAGACTTGGCAGACATGCTTTCACTTTGGTGTTGCAATCCTGTTACCAACTCTGTTTTGTATTTGCTCGTGGGGATATGGTTCCTTGCTTCTGTGGCCTTGAATTACAATCACTTCTTTATAACAGTTTTCTGTGGGCTCTGGAGCAGGAGGTGGCGATAGTGTAAAGAAAATAATAAATTCATAAATATATAAGCAACCAGTTGGAGGCAGTGATTTATCTTGCGCCATAATAATAGAATGTACCATGTGATTATATAACGTCAGTTCTCAGTGGCTGCAGATATTATTATACTCATGTTAAACTACTATCATCACTACAAAAGGCAGAACAGAAATCTTAATTTGTACATAGTCTCACTACTGCTAACCCACTAGCAAAACGTCTACTTATGCAGATGTCTCTGTGCTGCCACAATTGAGCAGCAGCGAAATCTCCATTTTATTAGACATGGATGACAGAAGCCTAATTGCTTATATGGGTGACGTGCATGACGAGGAGGAGCCAACAATTAAAAACATGTCAGGAAATGCTCAAGTCATGCTCTGCCTGAGCTGGGGTTTAAACAGGAGCAGGCTTCGAAAGAGCACATGCCGTGTCTCGTGTCTCGGAACGGTCTCAATGAGTCAGTCATTTCATTAGTCATTTGTTCTTGATCCTTCCTGTAACACAAATGCTTGGCATATGTCCTCTACGCCTAATCCTTCCACGCACGTTATTCAGTGAAGAACATCAGGCAAATGCTTTGGAAAGGAGGTTTCTACAAGTCCGGACTTGCCCTCCGCGTTGTTAAGTGGCCTATTTTTTGTCATTCTGGATCCAGGAGTCACTGGAAATATTGGTGCATTAATAATCTCACTATCAATACTCAGCTTGACTAATTATTCAGATTTTATAGAAAAGTGTGTCAAGGGGGATTATTACGTCAGTTTCATGGAATTATGGATCTTACTTTGACAGATGTTGTTATTAATACAAGAAGTTCCTTTATATAGCTTGTATTGGTTGTAAGCAATTACTTTATTAATGGTTAGTTAATAAATTTACTGATAGATCAGTTGTAAGCCATTATTGATAACCTTTGGGTTGCCAGGTTGTGAAACTCTTTATGGCTGGTATTTATCTTCATCCAGCAGACAGTGATGGAAAGTAACTAACTACATTTAAAACTGTACTGACATTTACATTTCAGTACAGTTTTAAAAAAGTTACTTGCAGTTTACCTGAGTATTTCCAGTTTATTTTACTATATACGTGTAGGCCACTACATTTCAGAAGTAAATGCTTTTTTTTACTCTGCTACATTTGCACAAATGGTTTCATTTAAATAACAGTTTGAGACAAAAAGGAGGTCAAACTATCTACAATGTCACAATAAAGCAGAAAGATTAATTCCAAAGTTAGGAAAAAGAATACCAATTTGTGTAACTTTTTTTTCCCGTCTTACCTTTAGGTTTGGAACAGCCGGACTGAACTACCTAACTGTATGTAAAAGCAGGTCAAATTAGCTCCACCTTGACCAGCTACAACAGTAAAATGCTTAAGCATTGAGGCATCTCACAGGGGCCTTTTCTTTGGTACTTTTTGTACATTTTGCTGATAATAATTCATAGGATTTTGAATGCCGGACTTTTACTTGTAATTATTTTTTAAGTCAAAATTCTGAATACTTCCTCCACTAACACTTGCTTTGTTGTTTTAGCTGCAAGGTATCCGCAGGTATTAAGGTACTAATGACTTTATTAGAATGTGTAACTGCAGACTTGATGTTTGTTTGTTTTTTTTACAAATGTCAATAGATAGTTAATAAATTGATTGTAATCCAGATTCCCTGCAGCAAATGTCCTGCTGGGGGAGGATAAACACCAGCCTGAGAGATTTTTCACAACCTGCAACACCCTCCAAAATACTCTCATTAATGGCTTATAGCAGATCTATAACGAATTAATGAACAGTTTATTAGCCATTAATCAAGCTATTGTTTACAACTAATGAAGCCTTTATGAAGGGCGACTCATGAGAACATAGTAACACATTTATATTTTATGATATCATATATAACTAATGACCGCATTCATGGTTAATTAATAATTTACTAATACTTAAGCAATGACAGAGAACAGCTTTTGGGTTGCCAGATTATGAAAATACCTCTCAGGTGCTTATTAGAAAGTAAACAAATCATGACCATTTAATAATGACTTTATTGACACGCCTCACTGCAGAATTGATGTTTATTGGCCCTTTATTAAGTACTCATTAACATCTTAAATGGCATACTTGTTGGCTTATTACAAAGTGAGAAACACATCATTAATTTTTGACTTGACTAATAACGAATCACAAGCTAGAGAGATTTTTCCCAACCTGGCAACCACAAAAGTTGCTGTCATTAACTTCTTATAACTGATCTATAAAGCATTATTAAATGATTTATTAACCATTAATTAAGCTATTATTTTAAACCCCTTTAGAAAGGGTGCCTCATAAGAAAGTATTACTGATTTTAATTTTGTTTAGCTGGAACACAGATCATTTTATCTTTGGATGGCACAAAACATGAATTGCCTTGCTTCTTCGGTATAAATCCAATCAGGCACGAGAGTAGATAATCTCTACCAGTGAAATTTAATGGCATTTTACAAACGGGATAAAAATAAAGCTATATGTCGGAGTGAGTTTCCCATCTGAAAATAACACTACAAACGCCTGCCGCGCAGACAGACAAATATGCTTTATGAAAACCTTTTGATGTCTGATCACAAAAAGCAGATTTGCAGAACTGATTTAAGCTCGAATGTTGCCTCATAGATTATCTTTGATGTTAGATAACCAATACATAATCATTGCATGAAATAAGGTTTTATATAGAAAATGATGAAAAGCTGTATAATAATCTAATTCCATGCAGCAGCTTGGGTAACTGATCAGGTAGCTTTCTCAGACTATTAAGTACATGGGAGGTTATCCACATAAAAAAAGGTGACTCAAATTTCAGCTGAGTAGCCATACCCTTCCCTATTCCACCTTTATCTTTCGACACTGGTTAGTCCAAGTCCCAGGAGAGCATCTCCCTTGCCAGCAGCCATCGCTCCTGCCACTGCTCATTAATTAACCTTTGCTGCAGCTACCATCAGTCAGAGAGCAGCCTGATATTCTGGAGAGGAGTAATCATCGATACTGTATAAGGCTATTGTGCTGGAGAATTAGCCTGCTGACGGAGAGCAACACCATCATTGTTAAGAGTTTTTGTAAGAATCCGATGTGCATGACTTGACGCGTGTCCTTCAGATGACAGAGGAGAGGCTTCGGATGTGTTCAGACTTTACTGACAAGGTGTAAGCAGCTGGCGATGGCACTCTCCTATATTTAATCATTTTCACTTTGGTAAACAATGCCTGTGAGGTCCTCAGATCCGACTGTTCGAAATTACCTGCTGATGACACTGCTGTGTTTGGATATGGAGAGGCGCAGATCCCAGAACTGCTATTAATAAGAGTTGACTTGCAAGGAAATATGGCGCATTGTCAATTTGCAGCTGGTGGCAAGTAATTTCTGTAGTGAAAATGGGATCTTCGGTGCCAATAAAGCACAGCGGCAACTGCTAATGAAGCCCAGTCTGGTCTTACAGCACAGGGAAATCAGACCAGATGAGGCATTTTGAATTTCACTTCAGGCAAATCTCTATTCTGAGGCAGGCTCACAGTTGTGAATCAAAAACACCCCTTAAGGCTTTACACAGTCCTTGCCAATTTCTTTTTTTTCAGTTTGACAGAATATATACAGTAATACATAATATGATCGCCAGCTGAACTCGTCAAAATGAGATCATTTCACATTAACTGCTGAGCTTGAGGGTGAATAGAAGTATTGTGTTCTCTGAGAATGTGGGTAAAATGTGAGTCTTCCAAGGTCCTTGGTGCATTTCAATTACAAGTTTATTTATTGGCAAACATAATTTTAGTGCAGTTTACTTTATTTCAAAAAGCTTAGAGTTTCTCTGACCAGGCCTCTGTCTGAAAGTCAAATGAAAGTCTGTGGAACTTGAATTTTCCCTGCTTAGCAATATGACATGGCATTCTGACTGAGGACTTTGCTTTGAGAAGTTTCTGTCTTTTTGACTTTGAAAGTGAGACCCTTCAGTATAAACCAATATCCTGTCAGCTTAACCTGTCTCTCTTGACATTTTGGTTAATCCCCTCTGTTGTTCTGTATATCACAGAGAGTTTGCAGGGCAGACGGAGCTCTCTGACTCTCGGAAATTGAGCCACCGTAGTATTACTTTGTGCAGGGCTCCTCTGCATCTCGTATTTCAACCACTGTGGTTTGCTAGCTGTGCAAAAAATGAGCAGAATGATGTGTAAGCTGGAAAAATAAATAAGAAAACCCCCCACAAAATCGAATAAATGAGTCAGTTGTTGTCTGACTAATGTGAGTTTACCAATTCTGTTATGGAAAGGGTTAGCCACTGTTGTGATTTAATGAGCTGTTTCTGCCTATTAAAGCAAAGGGTGGCCATGCTACAGCGTTTGAGGCCTGGTGTTATTCTGAGGTGTAGGAGTGAATCCAGCTGGCTGGCCGACAGACAGACGGGGGAAGAGGCCCTTTTTTCTGGATGACACACTCAGTAGTCCTTCATTACTGGGATCCAGGAACCATAACCCGCCTGTCAAAGTGCTGCCGCGGCCACCGCTCTCCTAAACCATGTCTAGGCAGGGCATGTCTGCTGAGGGGATCATTTTCATGTTTTATGTTTTACACAATAGGACTGATAGGAGTGATAGACAAAAGGAGATGAATGTACAGTGTGTCTGAGATTTTGCGGGGGCGTCTCATTCGGCCTAATTACATCAAGCATGAGTCATTGATCTCTAATTAGTGGAATATATGTCTTGAGGAGGAATGACGGTCGCTATGACATTGGTCACAGTGTGCCTTAGAGATTACAGTAGAGCATCAGATTGGTGTTAGGTCTTTAGAAATGAAAGAACTAATGCAGGGTTTCTTCTGCCTGTCCTCACTTACTTATTCTCATCTCATAGGCTTTTGATAGAGCAGAAATGGAAAGCTACTTCCTACAAAAAAGAACTGACAGGAGTCCTGGCTAGGAGAGGAATTGTCGCACTGTGAGCTTCAGAGATAAGCTAATCATTATACTCCACACAGATGTTATATCATCCCCTTCCCATACCTGTACCACCCAGAGTGGCTATCTACACCTCTAGAATCAGTCCAATAACGCAAACTTAATGAGTTTATTTTTTTGTGTTCCCTCACGGTGACTCTTTTCTTCTAAAAAGAAACTTCACTTTTAAGAGTGCCTTACATTTCCTTGCAATCACACTCTTGGCTCGTACAGCTTCCATCAGTGTTTTATTTTTAAAAGAGACATCTTGACACTGACAGGCGGCAGGAGACGGGGGACATTCGTCACTCTTCTCCTGTCCCCCAGTGATTTTAACTGCAGAGGAAGCCAGATGGTCAGATTCTCTGCTCATATGGTTGTGTTCCTTAGAGATCTCCATTCTTGGCCTGCCTGGCAAAAAAAAATAAAAACATATATAATATAAATGTAAGAGTGAGGAGATGCTAAGAAATAATAAAAAAAAAAAGTAATAAGTACAGGAAAACCCCTCCACTATTCTGGAGAGCAGTTTTAAGGGGAATCTGACTTCTTTGTATCACGACGTCAAGCAGGGTACACAGGGACTGGCCCCAAATGCAGACTACAGAGGCAGGGCACGTGCAATAAAGCAAATAATCCAAAGTCCAAATCTGGTAGACAATCCAACAACAGGTAGAAAGTCAAAAACACAGGGAAAGGGCTAGAACGCTCGACACATGGGACTAAGACGAGCTGACACTGATGGTCTGAAACACACACAGACTAAATACTCTAGTGAGGGAAGGAGAACAAGACAGGTAAAACTTACCAGGCCAGGGCAAACAATCAAAACTGGAGGGGAGACACACAAAGACAGGAAGTGAAGTTGCATGACACAAAGTCTATCAAAATAAAACGCTGACAGGAAAACATGAAATAAAGAAGAAATTGAACGATGGAGCAGGGCAGGACATAACACATGACACACACTGAGCCATAGAAAAACATACATCCTAAGAACCTAATGTAAGTAACAGCACTTCATAGTTGTCTCAGGTAGAGCAGAGACAAGAACAAGACAAAAGAAAAAACAAACAAAGAGGTGGCACCACCTTGTAAGACATGCTAGTGAAAAGTGCGCAGAGTGATGACCATTTGTAGGTTATAACAAGTGTTACATTTTCCTTGAAGACCTTTTCTGTCACAGGATGAGATGACCAGAAGGGTACAAGTTTTGGCTTCATTTTAGTCTGCAAATGGTGCGTAGCTGTGCATCCTATAGCTGAGACAGGACAGTTTGTCCACCACCACCCCTACCATGGCTAGATTAACCTGGTTGGGGGCCCTGGGGAAAAAAATTAGCTGCTTGGCCCCCATTACACCCACAAGCCCTAAGAATGCTGTTTGGTAATTTGAGTAGACACAATATGCACAGTTTTAGCTTAGAACTACATTTTGACAGTTCCCTCTTCAAATCGCCCTCAGGATCTGGTAAAAACGCAGGACCCACTTGATCGCATTAATGCACTTTAGAAGTGCATATTAACAAATATAATTATAACTTACCACACAGCAAACCTGGAGAATTTGGCAATCCAGCCTCGACCACTGCTTTCGGTCTTCTTTTGCATACCGCAGTCGCTGATTAAAACAGAAAAGTAAACACACAGAGGATGGCACTCTGGTTCATTCAAATGTGTTCCCATTCCATTTGACTAGTAGTGCTATACAGCATTGTTTTTTACGATTGGGTCAGCGTTTTGTTTGTCAAACACGTGCACAGGACACAAGTGCGCCGACGCGATACACAGTCCTGCCAAAAGGTTTCACACTAATGAGCTAATCAACATCTTCAGGGGAGAATGCGCCAAGAAACTTAGCAATGCGTCAAAGACGTATAATGGCAGAAGACAACAACTACAAGCATAACAGAAATGGATGTAATTGATCCAGAATTTAAAAGAATGAAAAAAAATCGGCTTTGCAAATATTGTATGGGAGGTAGGAAATGCATTCAACATTTTTGGGAAGCTAATTCTAGAGGCAGTGACATTCACCGTCAGCGCAAGTTTAAAAAAGCTTCTACATGAGCAAAAGAACGTGCGCAAATCCCAAGGCTTTACGAATTTGATTCATAAACATACAGACCTAGAGGAAAATGGAGTCTGCGTCCGTTGCTACCTTAAAGCAAACGTACGGTTCGTAAATTTGGCCGCTTGGGGTGAGTAAACACAACAGTCTAGCGGTCCAGTTCGTGAGAAGAGAATTTGCTTCACTGCTTTTCTGTTTGAACACACTTTTACAAATCCACTCTGCACTGGGGTCCAAAACTCTGACTGACAAGACAATTCAGATTACAGGTTACCGTTAAGTACCAGTTCTTAAAATAAGAATGCACATTCTATTATTTAAATCATCCTAATTATATACAATACATGGTTTACAAAAGATTGTTCTGTTCTACACACCTTGTATCATAGGATGTATTAAGAGAAATCCTCTGATACACAGGAGGCGGTGTGTTTAAATTTATAGAAGCAGTCACAGCAGTCTGCTTGGAGTAAATGGAAGAACTGGGTGGTCAGCACGAGTAGTGAATTGTTAGGGGAAGGCAAGTATGCTACGAAGGAAAGAGACTCCAAGCCAAAAACAGTGCAGATGTCGGTGCCTATCCAAGATAAGGACCCTGTACCTTAAAACGCACACAACACTCTTGCGTAATAACAGCAAGGAAATTTAATGGAACGTACCAAAGCAAATGTTTGTTTATCACCAAATGTATCAGTGAAATCAAAGACAACGGGGACATGATGGATGTCGCAGCAATGCAGGATCATTTTTTTGAAGTTTGCTAGAGAGCCAGGCCAATTCCTTTCGCATTGAAGCACTTTCTGCCATGAATGCCAAAGACGCTACACCTAATTTAGAGCCCGAAACATTTAGAGAATTTACCGCATGTGTAAGTTAGGAGATTTATTCTGAGTTTATTTTCAACAGTTGCTCTCCTGACTCTTGGGGTTGTGTCTTAAATCAGGGCTGCATTTTAAACTTTAAAAAATGTTATCAAACATGGGACAGTCTCTTCTGTCACAGCAAAGTTGGTTTTAATAATTCATCGCTCCTGACAAACCTCCTCCGGTCTCTTGATGTTCCCGCAGTACAGATTAACAACCTGAGGTTTTCTGTGACTGAGAGGTGACACGACCGCACGCTGGCTCCCAGGGTGTTTACTTATTGTCATTTGTGTCCTTTTGCAAACAGTCTTTGACAGGTTTTGATTTGACTCAAAGGCCCAAATGATGGAATTACTTTAATAACCGGCCGTGGTCACAGTGGCTTTGCTCCTGAGCATTGACTATAATAGGAGTAATGTGTGGATGGTGTCCCGCTGGCTGGGCTGCCTCATTAAATGGCTGGAGAAGAGTGACTGGCTGCAGGGGTGATGCATTATTGATGAGAGAGCCTGATTAATTGAAAATATCCTTCATAGCAGGGGAGAGTGTGTGCGTGCGTGGGCATATATGTGCGTGCGGTTGGAGTAAGTGGATTCATTTTGTGTGAACAACTTCATCAGTTGCTGCATAGTGCAGTTTTTTGATTGTTATTCTGCACAGGCACACACTGCCAAACATTTACTGTATGTGCAATCACAAATATGGACGTTGTAAATTATATTATTCATATAAGCACGGTCCAGGTGGGAGTAATAACCTTAGGCAATCTGCAGAATGTCAGTTGGTATTAAACAATAGCCGATATTTGTGTCAGGAGGCTGAGAACATTGTTCATCTCCCTCGATGTTGGTCTCCTGCACCTGCGACACAGGGCAAGTGGTGTAAATAAAAGATGAAGCTGTTGAGATGAGCAACAGGACCAAAACAAATTAGCAAAAGTAATCACTTGCTAACAACACCAAAGAGGGTTTTTACGAGCTGCGTTTCAAGTCAGAGGTTGATCTGAAGGCGCGGTTGGACATGTGTCTCTTCCACAAATGAGACGGTTTATCCTCAGAGACCAAAACTAATTATGCATCCGGGCGCTCCTAGTCAACTCGTAAAGTGATGTTGTGATGTTAAACTGCAGCTTTCAAGTGAGTCACAGTCAGCCCTGTGATTGACTGGCAACCTGTCCAGCGTGCAACCCGCCTCTCACCCAGTGTCAGCTGGGATTGGCTTCAGTTCCCCCAAAGACCCGGCAAAGGATAAGCGGGTATAGCTAATGGACGAATGGGTGGTTATTCAACTCAATTCAAAATACTGTATTTGTCCCTCAAGGGGCAATTTGGGGCAGATATACAAATGGTTAATTGAAACACTGAGTTGAAATAAACAAAGGATTCATGGCAGTGGACAATCCTGGTATGTTTTCTAATGGTTTGGACTCAAGAGCAGGACTCGGAGTAGAAAGGTAAAGAGACTTATTAAAGAATAGTGGGGGGGGGGGGGGGGGAGGGGAAGGAGAGACGGGGGTGTTGGGACCCGACCCGGGCGGGGGACTTTCCTTTAAACACATTAAAATGGTAAAAAG
>CM022493.1:10434230-10470621 GCA_011952105.1 Coreoperca whiteheadi | reverse complement strand
TAGGGGGAGGGGGGGTGAAGGAAGAGAGAAAGAGGTTGGGGGGGGGGGGGGGGGGGGGGGGGGGTGTGGGAGTGGATGGAGAGACTAGGGTGTTGGGATCCAGACCTGGCTGAGGAAGGAGATAATAATGAAGGCGGAGATGACGTGACTTGACAGGCAGGCAGGAAGGCGCAAACGGAGAGCAGGCCGGCGAATAGTGATCCTGGAGCATAGAAACACAGGTTAGCGGATATGAACGCGATAAGGCGCAAGAACAGACTGAATGCTTGGCACAAGCAATAGTTATAATAACAACAATCTGGCGACGAATGGATGAAAAAAACGGAGTAGCTATACTGGAGTTGATGAGCTGATGGGAGGCAGGTGTGTAGGCAGATGAAGTCTCAGGTGAGCGAGAGCAGTGGAGTTAGGAGGCAGTGGAGAGAGACGGGAGGAGCAGCCGCCACGCCTCCAGACACACACATGTACAGAGAGAGAGAGAGACAGGACAAGGGGGAATAGAGACGGGAAACACTGAGGAAATGCAGACAAACTGTCACAGCTGTAACGAATCCGCAGCTGGCCAACAATATCCGTTATGTCAAAAAGTGTCAAAGTGCAAGTGCATTTATCTATACACAAGGTAAACTGACCATTTCTTGGACTGTTCAAGTCAATTGCCTCTGGAATAAAACCAAACTTGATTGCATTTGTTTTTGCATACATATATACAGGCAATCAAAAACGCATCTAAAACACATTCTTGATTGTCATGATGGACAACTTGCAAATAGTGCACCAGCTCAGTGGTAAACATATCTAAAAAACTATATTTTCCTGCAGCACTGCGATAAAGGCAAATGTCAAGATCAAACAGTAGAGCTGATTCCTGGATTTAATCATTTGCATTCTGCTGTGGCTTTTTCATTGGTCTAGGTCAGTGGTGGTTAGAACCTCTCAAGGGGTCCCAAGATCCAAAATATACATTTCTGTTACACAAAATTATGTTTTTCTTCTCTTTTAAAAACTGTTACTTTACATTTCTTGTGAAATACTGGACACCTTTACCTCTTCTGACATCTAAAAGTTTTTCAAATGACACAATCTGAGAAGGAAACAAAAAAGACTCACCCTTTGGTCAAACTGCTCTCAACTCATATCCACACTGAGGCTACGTCTTTTGACAAGAGGGCACAAGTAGATTTGTTTCAAGGGTTACAAGCCGAAAAGGTTTGCACTACTGGTGTAGTTCATGCAGTACACAGGTGGGTGAAAAATGAAATGAAACAAAGTGTCTTAAGGCATCACCATGAGGCCACCAAGAGTGGCCAAAACATACATACATTCTCCAAATCTGTGGACTCTATTGGAGGAATGTCAGCCACACAATCTCCCAGTTGGGTGAAATCTGGTGACCGTGAAGGGCATAGCAAGTGATTCACATAAATTCCCATCTCAAATCAATTCAGTGACATGCTGGTGCTATGTATGGAAGCATCTGCGTTCAATGCGATATGGTTACAAGAGTATGTAGGAACTTTGGAACACTGCATTAAACAATTAACCACGCAGAGCACAACGAAGTAAGGATATTAAATCCATCAGTATGCTTCAAGAGAAACACCCACTTTTCATCATTCTGACATTTTGACAATTTCCGTAACATTCCCAAAACAGACAACCACGCTCACTTCACGTAGGGATTGGCCAGGTGTGCGGGGGTGAGAAAGTATGTAGGATTTGAACTGTTCTAGCTCAAGCTCGCGTTTTAATACTTCACGCAACTACTTCAGTCACTGTCAATGTGGAAAAATGAGTGCAACACCATGAATTTCTTGGCTCTGGACAGGCCTTGTCAGCCTTTTGTGACATATTCTTTCTAGAAAAGTGTACTTTGGAGGATCCAGCCCCTGATTTGCGGCACAGCTACAGAAACTCCATTATCTTGTTTCCTTCCCATCCTTTGTCAACATGCAATATTAGTCCATTCTCCTTACTCAACTTCCATTAAAACCCATCAAGGCTGCCATCAGGATTCTGTCTGAAGTCATGCCAGGGGAAATTACAAGCCCTCCTGGCAACCGCCAATAACAAATGACTCACATTGATTTGAAATTTATAAAGCAGAATATATTAAAGACTGACTCACTTTTTTAAAAATGCTTTAAGGACAAAAACACATTTTTACCCCTTAGTTTGATGTGGCATTTACTGACTCAAATGCGAACAACGTTGCATATGCAGCGATAGCTTCACCCATACATCTAGGTGCTCTTCTAGGTGGAAGTGTGAGGTAAACCTGGCATTAAGCAGAGCTCTGAGGGTAGTATGCTACTAAAATAGCATGTGCTAGAAAGATGTACTGCATTTCTACACTACCACTTAGTACTCAATGGGTACTGCGAATGAGCAAAATATGTCTAAAATTTCAAACTATAAAGTAGCAAAGGGAGGAGTCCGTACTGTGGTGGGCAAAGACAGTGTGTGCTGTTTCTCTGAATGTCCGGCTCTGTGGCGGAGAGTGTAGCATAATGAGTCCCGGAGGTGAAGCTGCAGTCACACACTGTTTACATTCATGTTAAAGGTTAGAGTCTTAAGCATTTCTCAGCTTCCTAGATAAACAGAAAACTTTAACCATGGAAACAACACATGTTGCGTTTGGTTTACTGTCATGACCTGAAACCATCAGTATGCGCCAATGAACACTTGACGACAGCTCGTTTTCTTGCCTGGCAGACACTTCAGGCCCAGCACCTTCTCCACTGATGAACCCATTGAGACCAGGTGTGCGCAAGGCAAACAGGTGTGTGCAATTAATAGATGTTCTTACTCCTAAAGGAAAACAATCTGATGGATAGCCTGTACTCTACACAGTAAAAACTGCGGTACATAAACACATTGCCCTGTTCCCTTAACATGTTGTTGGCTTTCAACTCATTTTAAAAAACAGTTGAGATCATTTCTCTTTCAGACCCTTTGGGGCCAGACAATCCAAATAATCCATTACGCCTCAGACTGAAGTGAAAGCCTCTCTGCTCCTTGGGGTATTAACCAACTTCAATAGCCATATAGTGTAGTTCATTAACCACATGTCCACATCTGCTGAAACGCCCGACAGTGTTTGATTCCATGTGTTAACTCGAATGGAGTCGTTATGTAGAACTTCAGCTGTTCAGTTTCCCCCTCATCGAATGCTGTCCCCGGATATGGATGACTGAAAATATACCCCTTTCTCATGCTGTGAAAATGAAAACAGTTGTCATGAAAAAAAGTACTAAAACCATTTTAGGCAATTGTACCGTAACTACATAAGCCCCTTAGCTTGGAGGCTCCGTGTAATAAAATCCTGCACAAGAAAGGAAATCTGGAATCTGTAGATTTATAATCATTTTTTCACAATATCTTTAGTTCTGTTGCATGGTTAGTTAAATGTAGAGAGTATTGCAGCAGTAGAAGTGGATTTATTTTACTATATTTAAAAGAAGAACACAAAGATTAATGATTTTAAAGGATTTTATTTTAAATCAGTAGGTGGATACGTGGGTACACTTTTTTTTCAATTGCATAAAGTAAATTCTGAATTAAAGGAAGGTCTTGCTGTTTCTTAAGCATACACTTCAATATGTAACTGGAAAACTCCAATGCTGAATGGATGTCATTGATGTCAGGGGATGGGAGGCGACCTAGGGCCCACACTCAACAAAGGGCCCCATAAAGGAGCTCATAAGATCACACCCTAATTTCCTTTGTTTCTACTGATTTAAAACAATCACTACTGTAATCTGTGAGCAAGCTGTGATATCATGCAGTGGGCAATGCATCTGCTGTTTGCCTGTACTTCTTTATTTTGGTGGCATTGTGGTGTTGTCTGTCTGGTACCCCTAGAAGGGACCTCCTCAACGTTGTTTTGCCTTGCTGTTTCGGTGGGCTTGGTTATTTAGTTTAACACTGATTGAATATATTTTTTAAAAATGCTTCATTTCATAGTTAATTTAGTTTGACATAAATGAGTCACTTTTATATAAGTTGCAGAATACATTTGACGTAGATCTGTGTCCTGGTTTGAATCAGCACTGACGGGATCTTTTTTTCAGGCATGCAAAAAGGGGGGAAAAAATCTGGTGCACAGGCATGTCATGGCAGAGAAGCTTTTTTTGCGAATCTTGCCGCAAGTTCTTCTAATTTTCTCAGAGACACTTACCAGTTTGAAACAGAAAGGGATGCATGGACATCTACAACTGGACCAGACTTCTTTTTAGTTTGTTGTCTGGAGTTAATTGAATAATTCATTATCTTGGAGAGCAGCGGCCATCATCGAGAAACACAGAGTAAGGTAAATATTTTTGTTCGTTTGACAGAGAAACACACAGCTGTTAGTGGGAGGTAAATCTCTTCACCATTAACTGCCCTGCCCCTGGGTGTCGTCTCAGAATTAATATGAGCATGAAATGTCAATAAATTCTGTATATTCCTTAAAAAACAGTACCTCCTGTTTGTTCATATCTTCTGGGGACCATGAATAGCTGTACAAAATGTGATGGCAATCCATCCAATAGTTGACAAGATATTTCAGTCTGGACCAAAGTGGTGGAAAGAGCAGTCAACCAAAACTGTCATCCCTACAGCCATGTCACTAGCGTGGAAGCAAACACACTCTAGGTCTACATGGAGCCCCAAAGTGTTGAAAGATGATATTTTTGTATCTTGTCGCAAAAGATATGGATCTTATGTATGAGGTTTCAAACACAAACACAGAACTATGATTGAGAGTGATGCAGTTTATACCATCATTTTCTTTTCATTACCTCTGCCTAGGAGGTTATGTTTTGGTGCCGTTTGCTTGACTGTCAGCAAGACGGAAAAACTACTGGCCCAATTTTCATCAAACGTAATGGAAGGGTGTAGCATGCGCCAAGGAAGAACCCATTACATTTTGGAGTGGATCTGAATCATCTGAATTACACAAATCACTTTGTCTTTGGCTAAATGAACTGAATTCACAGCGCATGCTGCATGCCCGACCCCGTTGTAATCACAGTGAATGGTGTGCAGTGTCTAAACATACAACAAAACACAACAGCCACCTCAAACATCACTGTGGAAACAAATTCCGGATTTTCCAACCTGAAAATGTGACCCACGCAAAAAAATGTTCTATAGTCCGGCTAGCTTCTCTGTCCAACCCAATCGCCAGGAAAAAAACGTTGCCATTTTACATTTCTGCAAACCATGGATACGTAGAATCCGACTGTTTTTAGCGCATCGTTGGGACACCTGTATCCGTTTTCGAGGCGACAAAATTGGCTGTTTTAACTAAAATCATGATATTTTCCTAAGCCTAACCAAGTGGTTTTTGTGCCTAAACCTAACCAGACCTTAACCAAGAAACATTGACATGATACGTATTTTTTGTATTAAAACGTCGACATTCTACGTATCCATGGTTTGCAGAAACGTAAAAAGACAACGTTTTACTCTGGCGATTGGGTTGCTCTATCCTCTCTTCTGCCTGTTTACCTGAGGGCGGGGCTCAGCTCCTAAACACACACACACACACACACACACACACACACACACACACACACACAGCAGACAGCAGGGCAGAGGTGGAGACAGTGAACCAGGTGAAGTGCCGGTAACCTAGGAGTAGAAAACGCATTATTTCCCCCTGCTGTATCCGCAGTTGTTGTTGTTACAACCACAGCACACTTGTTTGACATACTTTAATTCTAATAGTTTTGGAAATATATGCAGACATATAATGCTTGGGCTTGCAGATTTGCACATCATTTGAAGACTGGTATTGGCCATGGCGAAGGTCTGCACTCTCCCAGTGCGCTTGTAGTTTATGTGTTTTCGTTGTGTGATTAAACATTATGGCGTCTAACAGGTGAATTCAGAAACATGAAGTGTAAAAAGTTTTAAGAGTTTGTAATAGCCTCTTTGTCCTTCGCTCATGTCCTGCTGTCTGTTGTGTCAAAAAAAAAGCATGCAGCTGTTTGTAGCTATCCACCACAGCATTTGTTTTGTGCTTTCGTCTCTGCTGTGTCCTTTTAACTGGCCCTTTCTCATCTGAAGACCACTGATTGTAGATAATAGCTTATTCCTGAGAAAATCAATCAGATTCCCTTTAAAGATTGGCGGCCTGCATGTTGGTTTGCTGCTCGTAATGGTGTTTGCTCTGCTCAGAGTGCGGTCATATTCAATGAGAATCCTTCGACTGAAAACTCACTGAATTTAATTTACTAACCTCTGAGCATCAGGAGGCTAGATAAAGGCCATTCATATGTATTCTCGTCTTGACACTTGATGTCTTTTCTCTCAAGGACGAGTTGATGTGAACAGAAGGAGGAAAACATTTTCCATTTTCAACAAAGCCAAGATGATGTTGCTAATAGAATTCACTTCCTGTTCCAATGCGATCCAAGTAATTGGAATATCCCACTGTAATAAATTAAAATCATTTCAAGGTCTTGTAACCTAAAGGTGCACAATTCATAAATTCATTTGAACATTTTCTTCACTGCTCCTCTGATTATACGCTCCTTCACTCACAGCCAATGTGGAAACTTGAAGGAATGAAAATTAGATTTCTTGATTTGATGTCATATTTCATCAAGGTTTCTCAGCCCGGGCTGATTGCAGTGCCAACATTTGGCAGACGTAATGTCAAAATCAACCCTGTTAGCTGTGTTTTCTTTGGTTGCCATGCCAATTTACTATAGACTTTCATCAGTGTTATTGGCAAGGATGCTGGGTTAATATTTGATGGGAAAAGAGGAAAAAATAAAACAGGTCATTTGCAGTTTCAAGAAAGTTCTCATTATCAGAGTCCAATATTTTGCAAATGATGGATGAGGAACGTATTGACTTATCAATATTATCAATATCAATCAATACACAGAGCCTACTTTTAGTTGACGGGGTCATTGGTTTAATTTAGAACGTTATGTGTTGTCTTGAATGATTGTGGGATTTCTTTTAACACGACATCGATGCTCTTTCAGTTTCCTCCGGGTTAAGCATTAAAGATCCACTGACAGTATGTATTTTACACATGTGTGCTGTCGTTGTTCCATGTCGTTGATGCTTTTCAAATGTTTAAGAATCTCCTGATGCCTGTGTTCTTTACCTTCAGATTCGGTGTTTCATTTTAAGTCACTGTGAAAAGAGAAACACAGAGGCACGGCTCTTTTTGCAGGGACAAACGCGATCTATTTTGTATGTAGGTAACAAAAGTGCATAATATTAAACATTTGACACTTCTGCTACAAAACAAAACAAAATCAACCAAAGTACGCAGATGGCAGAATGCAGACTGAAACTATTTATATCCAAAAGAAAAATATGTGCTTGAATGTTTTGTGCTCCATATTCCGGTCCATATACTGTAACCTACACTTGACGAGCACAGTTCATGTGCCCGGTGATCCCAGCAGCACACATGTGGCTGTAGGTCTGAAGCAGGAGTCAGATGTCCAGTACTGGCCGAGAGGCTTCAAAAAGCAAGACATCGAACACACTCAAACAACCTTTACAACAACTCTGGCACTTAATTGCCATAATTCACTCTCTAAATTCAAAGTTTTTCAGGATCATGTTTCCCATAATCAATGACACAACTTCTGGCTTTTACAAAAATCACTAGTGGGACAGTGGGAACCATTGGTTGTTGGTAAAACCCAGGAGCCAGAAAACACAACACTGTTTTGGCCAGTAGGACAGGTTTATCATCTTTCTGTCAAATTATCTACTGTGAGCTTTGGCTCACTTTCTCATTAACGGGTGACAAACAATCAACACGTGCTATTCCAGAGCTTCCATTCCCTTGTCACTATTGTTACAGCTGTGCCTGATCTTGTTGCTTGGTCTTGTGTGTGCTGAAATATCCCTTGGCCGTCAGTTGGAGGGCTGACACCTGAGACAGGTGCTGACACCTTGTTACCTTCAGACAAAACCTAGACCAGCTCTTTTCCCCCTGTTTCCAGCCTTTGTGCTAAGCTAAGTTAGCTGGCTTCATGTTGAAGGGACAGAGTTGTATTGATGTTCTCATCTGACTCTCAGTAAGAAAACAAAAAGGCATATTTCCCAAAATGTCGTACTGTTCCTTATTAAGTGTCATGTGTGGTCTCCTCCTCTTTGTCCTCTTGAGCTGGAGCCGGTCTTCTTTGGTGCTGCCTTTTTACTTAAGTATCTGAATCCTCCAGGGTCTGTGCCAAACTTGTGTCAACATAACTTGTATTTAGTGTAAACGGGTGCAGACATGCTGCAGTAACTCACAAACTAGATTCAGGTGGTGCAACAGGCAGTTGGCCCCTAAAAACCTGCAGATCTTGTTATAGTACTGGAAAACAACAGAGACCATGTCCAGTGAGGAATGTCTTTATAAGGTGTTCTAGATGGAAGACTGCTAACTAAATGTATTTTATACAGCCATTGTACTGGGAAATGGGGTAATGTAATGCCATAGATTTGCATACTGTATGAGGACCTTGTCAAGAGCCGTGAATACATTGAAAGTAGTTAGAGGTCTTGTTGGTGGCCCTGAAAAAGATTCTGGCAGTAAGTGGTGTTTATCTGAAAGAGGAATTTTTTTTCCTTCCATCCTTGAACTCTTCCTGATTCCAGGTGCAGCACCATAAAGAGAGATCAAAGCAGCTCCTCTCATTTCTGGGCTGTTTTTGATGATGTATGTACTTGTTGCCACTGCTTTTGTTGTACTCCAGTTTTGTGGCGCCACAGAGATAAGAAATTGGCAGGCAGAAATATAGATGAATATGCATTCATAATATGATATGAAGTAATATGAAGTCCAAACATCAACAGCATCCCCCCCCCCCCCCTCCCATATTATTATTATTTTAAATGGGTAGAAATGGATGTTAAAATCTGACGTATGTGGTAAACCTTGGTAACTACACTAATTTCAAAGTATGGTTCCTGCTTATAAATTATATTTAGCTCAGAATGAGTTCAGTACTACACAAATAATCAAATCAGTCTTTTAAAGGTTATAATTTAATTTGAATCAGTCAAATCATTGTCTTTGTAGCACACACATATTTTTTTGGCCTTCTCTTGGCAGACAAGTGAGGCTATCTATTGAATCCACACAGAATACTAATGGCAATCTGAGCCTCTTAACAGCTGACTGAAGACTGTGATTGGTGGATTGGCCTCTCTTCCTTTTTCTCCAGATGTAAGAAAACATATTTGTTTGGTACAGACCCCAATAAATGTCACATCATCATAATTTTAATAGTTTTTTTAAGTGAAAATGAAATCATATCGCAATCATAATATCTGTCAAAATAATGTTTTTTTTTTATCATATCGTGCAGCCGTACCTGTACATGTTGAAAATATGACTATATATGATAAATACATATTTTAATATTGAATCTTGAATGTGGTAAATGTAAAAATATCGTCTACGACCTCTAGAATCATCAAATGTGAAACATAGTCCAGAGGATATAATACATTAAAAATATCATTGGTTTCTATGCATTAAAATTAGAGTTTGCTTCTACTTTAGAAGAGATTTGTTCCACTGCTTTTCCGCAACAGCAGTGACAAGCAACGCTCCTGCTGAATTCAGCAGAGGAGCCTAACTCCTTCCAAGTCAATATAATCTTCAGTAGGGTTTGCTAAAATGACCCATTAAACCTCCCTCTAGAACTGATAGGTGCCGTTAAATCGCTCACAGTGATGCATTTTGTAGATGTAATTATGTAACTCAAATAAAAAAATGTACTCTGCACATTCCGGCCAGCCAATCAGTAATTATTGCTGAACCCAGGTCCTATAACGTTTTAATCATGCTGTGATATTGAACTGCTAGAGAGGTAATTAAAAAATGAGCAGGAATTAAGCACCGCCATATACGAGGGGAAGGATTGGCAGGACTGTCAAATACAGAAAAATGAGCGCACAGGATTCCTCATTTGCAATGTAGATTACTTTTTGGAGCAAAACAATAGGATTATTGAAATGAAAATCTGACCCACTGAATAAAACATGATAAGCTTAGAAAATAATGGCAAGTAGAAAAGAGGCCAAACAAATGTTCATGAATTCAGAACTGAATGTTTATCATTATGGTGTGCTTTAAAAGCAAAAAATGAGAAAGCAGTGCAAACAGGTTAACTCCAGGGAGCCTTGTATTTTAATGGTGCCATGCCTTCCAGAGAGCTTTTGTGTAATATATAGTGCTGATTGCGTTGCAACCTTTCGGAGGTTGTACCAACAACAGGAACAAGGGCACATGGGAGAAACGCATGCTATTTACAGCGGTGCTGCCACTGCGATCAGCCCCAGAGTCCCTGATGCTCAGCATGAAGTTTGTCACTGAGGCGGTCGTCCAGGTGACAACAAGGCAAAACACCCTCACAGAACTCATAGGACTCTCCAGGCATCCTTACTGAACTTTTGTCGTACCTCCTGGCCTTTCCTGTTTATGACTACACCTGAAAAAGTGATAAATTAGTCAGGAGAAAGTAGTGTTGGGCTCCTATTTGTACACTTTGCTGTGAGTGAGCTCTAAACCATTTGATCTGTGAAGTGAGGTGCTTGAGAAAGACTTGTCGGCGCAAGGAGTATGAGAGGCCGTGTAATGGAAACACTTGGCTGCTCATCGTGTAGAGGTTGGCGTCAATGTCAAAAGTGAGATCCTGTGACAGACACGATTAAATATTTAAAGCTGTTGATAGTGCAACTGGAGAGTGTTCCTGTGCCACTGGGATACAGTCGCTCTAAAGAGGCCTTGTGGACAAGAGCTGTTAATTTTCTCCTGCCACATCAGGCATCTTCACGCCCAGAGACCGAACCCTGTGTACATTCAATTATCCTCTGCAAGTCCACAATACAAATATATACTGAAGTTTTCGTTTTTCAAGCATGTTGTTCCTAATTTCAGCATGTCACAACAGAAATTGAGTTATTAATGTTTGGCCAGATAGAAGTTAATCATCTGCCTCTATCGCTCTGCTAACATGTCTGCATTGAATTTCCCTATTTAACAAGAATACATGATGGCGTTTTTGTATTAGAGCCATTGTCAATCCAGTCAATCAACTTTGACAGTCTCTGCATTTGAACAAGTTCTTATGAATGAGATCAATATTTTAAAATCAGTGTCAGCCTAAAATAAAACCTTTTTTACTTCCAACTAATACATCTTTGTAACAGTTTATGTATAAAATGTTGAATGCAGATTCAGGTTTTCCCATTTAAATCTAATGGTGGCTCGGAGATTATTTTGGGATGGCTTTTAGATTTAAATAACATGGGTGACCGTGTGCAGTGGTGGAAAGTGACTAAGCTCATTTCCAGGGCTGACAAAAGCACACGCCATATAGTAATTTTATTTTACTATCAATTTTCACATTTTATTTTATAATGTAAAACTCCAAGGCTTCAGGTGCGCAAGGGAGAAAATGGGAAAAAAAAGGAGGAGGAAAAGAACGCCCGATGTAGAGGTGTAGCGACAGCCCATATTTCCCCTTATGTTTAGTGCTGGACTAAGTAGTTTGTTACGTTTGCTGTGTTATGTTCCAAAATGCAAATGTTTGCAATGGGTCTCTTCAGAACATGGTGGTTTATGGCGGTAATTGTCATTTTTGTGCTGGTTTATACTTTAAAAGTTTAGCCAGCTAGCTATCTGGATGACTGCTGCTTCATAGATCACAAGGCATTGAGCTGATATTTTGCTGACCAATATCAGTGATAATGGCTAACGCTAAATCCATTCGTGGTTTTAATTATGGCTCTTTGAAGGGTGCTGGATCTAGTGGCCCCGTTACGTTCAGAAGGGGTTACTGGGTTTATCTGCAAAATAATCATGAGGATAATGATAGGGTTAGATTTGAATCAGATTCAAACTTAGACATCCCACCAATTTAATTTAATTTTGCATGTGTGGACTAGTTTAGTAGCACTAAATGACTTGTATTGCTAGACCTAATGTGAATGATTTGCATTGTAAACATTACACGCCACATCCCTCCGCTTTGTCAATGAATTTACTACTTTGAATTTACCCTCCGTATGAAATGTGTTATGCAAATATAGTTGCCTTATGCAAGGCATGCAACACTTAACATTAGAAAACATTCTAACTGCGCCCAGCTGATGAACCACCAGCGTAAACCAGGCTAGCAGTCAAGTGGACCCACCATGGCGCTGTGGGTCAGACAGTTTGTAACTAGAGTGGTAACGTTACTGGTACATTGTTCACTTAAGGGAAGTGGATTTAGAGCAGGGAGTGAAATTTGGGCACAACTATAAAAATAACCGCTCTCCCCAAGTACGACTCGATTCCCTTCGTTCATACCAAAGAGCCCTAAAAAAGAATCAGATCGTTCGCGAAAGTAGCATCGCTACTATCCATAACTACATAGATTTCTGCACTGGGTTGCACCAACTATGTCTAAGTTCTCTCCTAAGTTAGGGTGTGAAGTCGACACTAGAGGCTTAGTAACTACTAGTTAGTTTGGAACTAAATCAGCTACTAAAATTGGTAGCACCACGATTACTTGGGAAACTAGTTTGGCCTATTAACATTTAAAGATAGAGTTCCATCGTCATGGTTACCGTGCACATTAGCTTATTGGCTGGCATGAGCCACTTGACATCGTAGCACCGAATCCTAATTTCGCCTGCAGGACACCCACCTGTCATAAAGATGAAAAACATCAACTCTGATGAGCCTACGTCTTCATTTTTATATCACACATAATACATTTCACATATATTTCACTTTGTCAGGAGCTTGTCCCCTTTGACAAAAATAAAGATAGCTACAGCTGACCTTATCTTATCCTTATGTACTTATTGTTTCTCCCCCTAGCTATCCGCAACTAAAAAAACATCAACAATTTCGATGAACCGACATCTTCAGTTTTTTGTTTTGCAGTATCTGCATTTTTTAGGAATTGTAGTCTATAGGTTCTACTATAACAGTGATATAGCAGGGGGTAAAACAATCTCCCCCAAATACATACAATGAAAGCATTAAGAACACCACTCTTAAACATCAACAGCCAATCAATCATTAATTATCACAGAATCAACACCTTTCTTAGTTTTGTTCTATAAATTAATAATTCACTTCTTCACTGTGCCGGAGTATATCTGACAAACCGTAACCCCATACTGTAGATGTGGGGAAGATTTCCTTAAAGAACCCTACAATACATTTATAGGGTCGATACTTTTTCGCCATGGCACAAATACATTTCTTTGGGGGACGTTAAAAGCATCATCTGTCATTGGCATGAAAATGGTCAAATGTAAAGATACTGAATGTCAGCTTTAATACAAACACAATGGTAGCCTGTCAGCTGTCAAAAAAGTAACTTCACTTTAATCCGATTTTTCATGTCAGTCTTAACGTTCTGGTTGCATTTGCAAAGACTGTAACGCGACACTTATTAGTTAAACAGATAAGACAGTTTTCAGTAGCAATAAATGCAAGACTGGATCTTTTTCATTTTTCTTACAGAACTGCTTAATTGCCATTTTAATCGGGAGTCAGTGTAATGCAGAGCTAAAGAGTGAATCAGATATAATGAAATGAAAGTGAGTAATGAATTCCTAAATCCTTCATGATTATCTTTGACATTCTTCCAAAGCTTTAATTTAGAGAAACTCTGAAGCTGTAATAAATAGTGTTTCACTTTTTAACAGTGGCTTCCTGTCCAGATAAATATCACTTGTTGTTAATGCAACTTGCCTTTATATTTAGGTCCAGAAAAAAATAATTGTTCACATACCACATGAGTTACTTTGTCTGTCCTCTAAGATTCACAGCATGGAATTAATGGAGATATGTTCTTTTTTTTTTTGACGCTGATGAAATACAAGTTATTCATGGTGCTTTGTTATTAAAGTAGCTTCAGACTCATTGATCAATAATACAACAGAAAATCTTCAATCTTCAAGAGAGGAATAAAAGAATGAGTCAAAAGTAGAAAAACTTTTGGTTAGTTGGACGAGGCTTTTTAATGGAGTATCGAGGAATGGGAGATAAGCTGGGGGAGGTAATGGAGAAGCCCCCTTGGGAAGGGCCGGCCTGGAAGCCAAACCACCTCCGCAGATTGGATTAATATTGCATGGCCACTTGTGCAGGGCCCCCTCTCTTCTTGAAGCAACACTGATTGCCTCATTCACTCTTTCACATCCTTCAAAAGGAAAAGTTATAGAAATACTACAATAGCGAGGCGGCGGTGAAAACAAAGCCTGCTACGTCGCTTGAAAAACAGCAACGACAAAAAGCTTTCAAATGACTCCTGAAAGGGACAAGAACAAAGAGCAAGTGGCAGGGAGCATTTATCCCTTATTTATCTTACTCTAATGGCAGCACATGACATTTTTTTTTGCTGTTCTGGAGACCTGGTGTGGTAATAGAAGCAAGGTTGTTTCCCCCCCAAACACACACACACACAACTGTATTTGTCAAGTAATTTGGATGAATAACAGGTTTAACAAGGTCTGTGCTTTGACACAGCTCCAATGTGTTGTACAGCGAGGAGCGGACGGACTTCATTTCTCAGCCGAGGTTCCACTTATCTTGACATCTGATGGAGCGACACTGACCCACGCTGAAAATCCGCACCTCTGCAGGGATCATTCGCTGCTTTTGGTTTTAGTTTGAGGCTTTTGCTCGGACTTTGTGAGGAGATTTGTAACAAATTTCCACTGGACCCGGTGTGACTCAAAAAGTGAACGTGTTACTGGCATTGTCTGTTAGAGTGATATTTGTCATTGTGGAGAGAGATTATGTGTGTGGGTGAATCACTGAATGTAAGACAGGAAGTATGCTCAGAAGCCACAGCGGACACAAGGTCATGGTTCAGAGCCATACTGGGTATTTTCCCTCTCTCTGCTTTAAAAGAAACTGCCAACCTCCACGTTCTGGCCTACCTGGTTTATGACCCTCTGAGGCCCGCAGGGATCCTTCCGAGGATGACATCCAGGGGACAGCATTTGCCCACCCATTTGTCATGTTTTTCTCAGTGGCTGTGCTGCTGCAACTTTTGATGAATGAGAGGAGCGGCTAGGACACCTCTACCCTTTCTCCGTCACGCTCAGTAACCGTGCCGTTAACACACGTGGCAGTTTGTAACTTAGGACTGAGCTTGCTCCCGCCACACTGGATGAGCGCCTAATTACCCTGGTCAGGGTTGATTTTGTGAAATGAGCACAGTGCATGATGTGCAGGATTCTCCACGGCAAAACTAAACGGAGGAACACATTTGGAATGAGGAGGCCAGCTTGGTAGAAAAGTAACAGATTTTTACAGCTATAAATTTTGACAGATGTTTTTTGTTTTCAAGTGGCATCATGACGCTCAATGTTTCTCTAAGCAGTGATTGATTATGTACCAAGTTGTCAATAGCAAGTACAAGAGTAACTTAGCTCACACTTCCAAAAAATCTGCTTTCATGAAGCATCTAATATGAGTTTGATAGAGTACCTGTCTGCCTGGCAGGTAAACAAATCAATGAATATGAGAGAATCAATAAGGCAGTAAGACTCCACTTCAGTATCATTGGCTGTGATGACTGCCATCTTCTGGCTGGCTCAGGTAACTGCAGCCCCTCGCCTTCATCAGCCTGTTCATTTTCTTGTCAACTAAATTGTCCAGGTAGTTTTGAGGTACTTTACTTGATTGTTTCCATTTTCTGCTACTTTATACTTCAACTCCACTAAATCTCAAAGGAAAACATTGTCCATTTTACTCTATTTATGTTACAGCCATAGTTACTCGTTATTGTTACAGATTTTGATCTTACATTCAATACACACATGCTTATAAAATACAATGTATTGTTCAAGATTAGACACATGGTTCCTCACCTGTTTGGCTTCTGACCCCTTATGAAAAAGCTGTGTCTTGGGGGCCCTGGTCACATTTTAGATCTCTATTAGTTCCTCTCTAAACTTTCTTAATAACTGATAATCCATTGTGATTATTTCACACCAAATGCAAAAAATGGCCAAAATATTATATAATATATGATTAGAAATTTGAGATGCAGAACTTTGTTTTTCTTCTTTCCTACCCCATTAATCATCTCATGACCCCTCAAGTTTTCTTACCTTACCCTTTGAAGGGGCCTGATCCCTAGAGTGGGAAACACTGGACTAAACTAACTGCCTAAACTATTGAAAGTGGCATTATAATATACTAGTGACAGGGGATATTTTATTGCAGAATGAGTACTCTTACTTTTGATACTTTGAGTACATTTTGCTGATGGATTTTTCTTTTGGTACTTTTACTACAGTATTATTTGGAATGCAGGACTGGAGTGTTTTAACACTGTCGTATAGGTACTTTTTCTTAAGTAAAGGATCTGAATACTTCTTCCACCACTGCATATGAAGAATCCAGAGGCAAAAGAAAGGATATTCGTTTACACATTTTGGTTTCCTAGTCAAAAGGTTCAACCACGTGACTACTGAGATGATGTTAGAGAATTGCATAATGTTCCCATTCAGTGCAAGATGGGAAAATTCTCCACTGCTGCAGTTTACTAAAGCTTTGCTAAGACTTTGAGTGTATAGGCTTACAGTAATTCAGCAAACACTCATAAAGGGAAGAGCACATAATGACATGCAAAGAGATCTTGTTCAAGCCAAGATTTTATGTACCGGTAACTGATGGCACAAGGAGGGTGACGTCAGGTGTGCATTTTTAAAAATGAAAAATGAAATGTCCACCTTATCTGTTGTGTATATGGTGTGTAATGGATTAAGAACAGACAGGAAAAGAGACTCGCAGATTCATAACACTCTGAGCCAGAAAGAACTTAAACAAGCCCTAAGTAATTCATTTTAGTGTGGTTTCACAAAAAGCAAAGCAGTGTTAAACTGAAAATCTACACGTGAATCAGGCATTTGACTACTCAAAGATAAGCACCGGGAAACATTTCTGTGGATTTGCCAAAAAGCTTATTAAACCAACAGTCTAATCGGACCCAGGAGAGGTCAGCTTTGCTTCTGCAGCTTGCCTATCAACTCATTCATTAGAGCACAATTCTGCCACCACATGTTACAGCTGTGTTCCTGCCTCTCCCAGTGATACAATAACAAGCAATGTCCCAGTCCATGCTAGATGCATTGCATAAGGCAGTTTATGTATGACAACAGCAATTTCTTTGCCTCACAGTGATGCTTCTTGACGGCCTGCCAGCCAGTGTAAATGCACCACTAAAGGACTAATGCAGGCTTTCCAACTTCAATGGGATGCAGACTTGATTAAGAAAGAAAGGGATTTGCATAATTTGGTACAATGGTGTGCTTTATATACCGTATGTAGAAGTTCAGGAATACACTGAGTGGCTCTTACATTATAATGTGCTTAGCCTAAAGACGTTTTTGAAATCCGAACAGGGATGATTTTTGATGCTCTGCTGGCCAGGAATACAAATGAAGTAATGAAAGCGTTGTGTTTACTGTAGGTATTCATTTCAGTAGAAAGACACTTCAATCAAGAGTTAATGGATACAATTTTATACATGTCAGTATAAAAAGAGATTATATAAAATATATATTATATAAAAAAGTATATAAAATTATATAAAAGAGGATTGCACAATCCCATTTGGAGAGTTGAGCTTAATTCTATGGATTTTAGAAGCAATTTAACAATTGAAAACTAATAAATAAGAGAGAACTATATGATAAAACCTAAACAAACCCATTCATTTTTTTCTAAAGACCAGGGCACATATTTATCAAACTTTGAAGAATAAACACTGTCTAAATTGTCTTAGGAGTAATCTTTTTCACTAGGTGTGAGCAATAAAACGAAATACTTACTAAGCAACTTACTCCTACTTACAGTGAGTTGCAAGATTAGTAACCTTTTATGAACAACTCTCACATGATCACTGATCACATGATTAATCACTTGCATGCTCTGAGCAGAAATGGCCAATCAGAGACAAGGATTTACCCTACGTCATAACATGATATTGTAGCTATTACCATGTGAACTTGACAACATACTATTATGTGTATCCTGTAAAAACGGGATGAAATAATAGGAAATTGGATGAAATGGAAACAAAAAGAAAATCAAGCTGGACAAAGAAAGAAATTCAGCTGCTGGAAGATTAGAGGAAACATATGATAAGGGATATTTAGTACCACACTGTCAAGTGCAGACAATAAAGATGGATGAAAAATAAACAAACAAAATCAAAAAAAGAGCAGCGTCAAATGCATAATAGTAGCCTTACTTTGCACAATCTCTCCAAAACATGTCTCCGAAGGGCAGCCATCTCTGAACCAACTTCAGAGACCCCAGGAGATCTCTTAAATTCAACAGCATTTCTAAGTTCAACACATTCGATAGATAATAGATTTTATCATAAAGTTTACGAGTAGGAGAAACAGTGACCTATTTTGACTTTATCTTTCACTTAAGTCACTTTTTGCATTTTGATAAATACAAGCCCTTATTAGTAATGTATAAGTGATTGCCTTTGAATCGTATCTAAAAATGGTGCCAGTTCTTTGTATTTTTTTTCTTCCATTTTACTGAAACTAGGCAGGAACAGGTTTTTCGAAAAAAAAAAGAAACAGAAAAGGCCTTTGATAATTAAATCTCGCCTTGGTGTGCACGGGGCACAGCTGTAGGCTCCTCTGCTTTGGGCAGGAAGAGTGTCGCCTGGATCCATCCATCTTCATCCTTGTCAATTATGCTGTTAGCGGGCTGCACATCTTCATTTCCAATGTGGGCACTGTCTCAAAGTACTTCCCAAAGTCACCGTAATCCAATTATATTCTGGCATTCACTATGATACAGCCCATTAGAAAAGCCTTAATCAATGTGAGGTCTTCATTAAAGTAATTTATGAATATTCATCATGACACTCAATCCAATACTTTATGGGAACTTGAATCAGACCATTTCCCCCCATGGCGCCATAACATAACCTGGCTGTAGTTTTAATGGTAGCTCTTTAAGTGGAGGGGTAATAGTCTGTATTAGGTAATATGAAGCTCTGTCCACTTTAAACACTATTTAATCCACCAGTGATACCTTACAGTCAGGCCAAACACAAAATGAAATTTTTAATATTAGAGAGGTGTATGTAGGGCTTTTGACTCACTCAGGTGTCTCCACACTTATTCTTCCGGGCGCTGTGCATAAATAGCTAATTGCTCTGTAACCCTCAAATTGGTTCACTCAACAGAGAATAACAAACAGCCAATAACTCATTCGAGGCTAAGTATCCATTACAAGTGCTTCCCCCTTTATCTCCAAAGAGACCACACTCACTCACACACACACACTCACACACACACACACACACACACACACACACACACACACACACACACACACACACACACACACACAGCAACCTACTTAACACAGTCTCCATTTCAGAAGCCACAGCTGATTTTCATACCACTGGCAATTTCAGCCAAACTGACTAATGCATTGCAAAAATCCTACATAAATGGTCAATTATGAAGTGGGGCAGTTTCATAAGATGTGATCCAGCAGGACTTGAAGACGTTTATATATTATAGAAATAGTTAAACATTCTGAGAAATAAGATTATAGAGAGTCATGGTGCAGATATCATGTCCAGGCTTGCAACTCACATTCATCCCTTCTTTCATTGGTCTTTCTGGAAAAATGAAGCTTGTTCCTGAGGTTTACTGTCCGTGTTCAAATGAAAAACCATTTGTGAGGTAATTAAAATAGTTTGTGTTCATACTCTAACCAGAGATTGGGCAGTGCCTTGAAAATTAATTCCAGCAGATCTGCCGTCTGTCCTAAATGTCTTTTCTTTGCAAATGTACTTTCTGATTGGTAATGTGGAATTGTGGCATGGCACCACTTAGTCACCTCATTTGCATTTTCAGGCAGATTTTAAATGTCAGACATAATAAGCTAAACTCTGATGGTTTTAAAATATAGCTTATTATGCAAACTATGTTTGTTCCTCTCTCAGATCAGAACCATCTTATTGAGACCAACATGCTGTGCCCTTCCACTATGCTCACTCACTGATTATGATTCATTCATTAAATCTCTGATAATTTACGGCAATTTATTTCACTCGTTTCTTATGAAACCCATTAAAACTGATGACAAGGAAATCATTCAAAGAAACTGAAAATAACTCTTACTAAACTGCATTGATATGTACATCAATAAACTGTATAGAGAAAACAAATGTATTTTCCCTCAAATGACTTATAAGCAATACTTAGTTGGCAATGCTAGCCAGTTATTTTGTTTTGGTTAGAATCACATAGTCCACATTTCCATGAAGCTTATCTACTACATAAACAGACAGCACATGTGGTTGACACTCTTGTCAGCATAGACTGTCAAATACAACTGAAAAAACAACAAACGGGTTTGGCATTTTCGGGACACTAATGCAGTGCATTAGACGCAGTGGTGTTTCAATTGTTTCAGTTGTACTGCCACACATATGTTTTTCCTTATGTTGCATCATTAGACCTCTTCTCAGTACTGTGTGAGCATACACAGATCGTGCTTTCCCAGTTTTCTTGAACTTGTTAGAGTCAGACAACTTACACTTCATCGTTATTCAGAATACATAGAGGTTGGTGACATTCTGTAATATCCAGCAAAGCGCTGCACAACTTCAACCTGACGTCTAATCAGCCACAATAATTGAAAACGCCAGCGTGAGTGTGCAGGGCCTTTAATTAAAGCTTTGTTTAGAAAATAAAGTATGATCTTAAAGAAAATCAGGTCATTCTACAGGCTAAATCAGATAAGGTAAAGGGGGCGAGCTCCACCTAGTGGCCATAAACCCATAATACAAAAATGGATCTCACTGGACTGATGTTGATACATCATAGCTCCTAATTTCATACTTTTTAAATAGCTTTAAAACACCACTATATGCCCACACAATGAATACACAGACATCAGGCACACCTTCTCACACAAACATGCAATTCTTAATTATTTCACGTCTTATTATTTCTTGCGTGCATTTTAACCATTTCCTGTTGCTGTTATTTCGAATTAGGGTGAGATGGTTCGAGTCTATCCAAGCATGCATTTGGGTGGAAAAGGGCAGACAGGTCCAGTCCATCACAAGGCAAAAACATTTAGTAGACAAATGCAGGACATTTGTGCCCAGCCTGACACCTACAGGACCATTATGTCGTTTAGTCTAATTTATGATCGTATTTTCATATAGTTTAAGAAAAAAGTACTACTTTCTGTACATTTTTTGGAACTTCCAGCTGCATCTTTAGGTGTTTTTTCATTATTTTCATGTATGCTGCATCTTTTTATGATTTTGTTTATGCACAACAATGTATTTGTATGAAAAGGAGGGTTAACGCTTTCACATACAGTATACTGTAAATGATTAAAGAGCTTCTACACACAAGGGACAGCTTTTGTACTTGCACATAACTTCCACTAGATGGCATTACCTTCAAATAGGTTTTGTGTGGTTGCTTTAAGTACAGCAATCTCCCACTTTCCAAACTGATTCATACAGCAAGTTAATGACCTTGTGCTTAAGCTGTCCATTAATTAAAGGAATAATTAAATTGCAGCATACACTCACTAATCACTTCCTTCCCTCTCTCTTCTATGGCAGAAATGAACACAATATATTACATAATATAGAACTACTGTAAACATCCTTGTTTCATGTTATATGAAATATCAGTTTGTCATATGTTCAGGGAACCATTTATACGATGAATCAATAATTCACAATCACTTAAAGTGCTACACTATATCTGTCTCTCATCAAAGCTGCTTTTACCTAAGAAGGTCTGACTCACGTCCCACACAGTGTGGAAGTCTTATTAAGTAGTTAAGAGCATCCATCATAGTGAAAGGTCAATACAATATGAAAAGACCCATAACAATATTCAGAGCAAATTTTTCATTTGATGAGCTGGAGGAGAGGATATTGAAACTCTGCACATCATTCATTGATCTGAACAAGCTGCTGTACAACATGTAGCATAATAGCGTTATTTGACAAAATACGATGATCGTAGAAATTCACTTGTGCAGTTTTGCATCTCTGCAGAAAAATCACTATCTAGTATTGACGCAAATGGCATTAATCAGTCAACTTCTTCATGCATTCCTCTGTGCACACATGAACATGCACACCATTTCTGTGCTTTGAGTGATGCTGGAAACAAGCTCTTGATGGGAGCATTTGTCCTGGATCCTATATGTGTTCTGCCCGGTGGACTTATTCTCAGGCAGCAGTGGAGCGTTTCCTTGAGGACAAGCACAAGTGTAGTTGGAAGGTCAAGTGCAGCACTGAAAATCATTAACCATTATTTTATTTGCTTTCATACTCTGCCTGTATCGATGCGATTTGAAGTGACAAACACGAGAACTCGCTGTGTTAGATTCTCATTTTGAGCTCTTCTCACATATGTCTTTTTTTGTGCTGGACCGGGGATGGAATTGCAGATGTCAGTATAGCCATAACCGCTGCAGCGGGGGTGGGGGGTGGGGGGAAACAGACAAGGTTAAAGCTGTATTTGTTGGTGAAAAATGAAAGGCAGCTATATAAAACAGTGTGTTTATTAACATTTGAGAGCTGGTTGTCCATCAGTTCTTCCACAGGACCATTGAATCATGTAATTTCTGTCATGGGTGAAAGATGAGTGGCTAGCAAAGCGGGACGGCAGAGCTCACTAGTTTCACAAGCACTCAGGTAAGGACTGAAAATACAGCCACTACAGTCTCTCCTCATATGATAAGTGCACAGAAATCGCTTGCTTGAGAGTCTTTCATTTCACATTCATTAGAAAGGTTCTTAAATTAATGATGCATTGTCGACCACGCTGTGCGATAAGATGCAATAAACAAGCCAAGGATATTTATGATGCTGAGGTTTATCTCCTACACTAGAGCTCACGTCATGTGCACCAGGCTCATATACACATTACATAGGTATGGCATGATATTGTTGTCCTAGCAAATTGTTGCCTATTCACACTTCAAACTGACACAGAGCGATATTAGCAATAATTTGGATTTGTGTTTCTAGCAACCAGACTTAATATTCATGCTCCTTTTAAGCTCTGTGTTGCTCTCCACTGATTCCAAAGGCAAATATTTAGCTTCATGTTCAACTATTTCAACTTTGTCTGTCTGCTGTTTGGTGTTCGGCAGGTGTTTTACGATAGGTTTATTAGAGCTTTTTGTTTTACGGAAAGACATTTAAAGCAGCAGTGTTGGTTTGGGTTTGGGGGCAGTGGAAAAAGCTTACACAACATTGAGATATTATCACCTTATAAAGCTTTTGTAGCGAACATGCTAGCAAACAGTCGCACATTTCTGCATCCAGTGGCAAGAAATCAACATTAGCATTCATTTAGATTCATGTCTCTGGCAGCTATATAGATGATTTCAATGCTCATTTTCCTTTTCTTCATCAATTCCAAAGAAAAATATCTGTCTCTTTAGCTGCTAAATGCTACACAATGTAGCATGTCTGCCGTTTGCAGTTACTCTATTAATCGACAAGTTGATGAAATAAGAAAAAAATCTACAACTATGTTTGTAATTATGTTTGGCGTTTTCCCCAATTTTCTGATATTTTAGAGACCAAACATTTATTTAATTAATCGATAAATGAAGAAAAGACTTGACAGATTAATCGATGCTGAAAACAATCATTAGTTGCAGCCCTGGTACAGTGTCTCCATCGGAGCTTTTTTTCCCGCTGAAAACAAAAATGCAGTTGAAGACAGCTCTGAGACGAAATCAAAACAATAAAATGCCTGGCTGTAAACCAAACCAATGAGCTGAAATATGCTAAAATCTCTTTGGGTTTGTCACTACAAGGAACTCCTTTCACTTTACATATAGTCATTTGATCCATTGTAAACATACCACTAATGATTAGTGCAGCTTTCAGAAGTGGTGTCCAAACAAACAACAAAAAAATGTTCCTTTAACAAGCTGAAATTTCATATAAAGAATAAATGTTAGTGATATTTCCAGGTTTGATAAATACAGCGTGCTACCCCTCAGACTTCAGCACATCTCAAGTCCTTTCATTCTTTCATGTTGAAACCACATCTAATCAAAGGAAATGGAAATGGACTGTAAAGCACCTTACTCAGTTGAATAAATTAAATCTGAAGTGAACATTATTTTATGTAATACTGACGCTAGAAAGACGTGGAGTGGTGGTAGAGCTAACATTGTTGTGCAAATCAAAAGTAGTCAATATCAAAAGAATTCAGTACAAATGATCTGGGATATGATTAAAAGATAACAGACTGTGGGGTGTAAAAGTAACACTTAAGTGTTATATGACGTGATTTAGACTTTAGAGTCAATATGCCTCTCCGCAGGTGTCCCTGATATACACCTGACAAACAAACTTGATTTGCTCATGCTCTAAAATAATAATAATAATACATAATGCATCAGTGCATGCCACAAGGATGATGCCAAGTGTACGTCCCACTTCATTAATTCATCCATAATGAGTTTTGCGGCATGTAGGAGCAACTACCTTAGAGGCAGCCCCAAGAGTCAAAGCTAATTAAATCAGAATCTTAAATCCCACACATCTGCCTTTGTTTGCAGAGTAAAAAGCACAAAAGTGCTACACTCACACAAAACACACACTCTGTCTGTCTGTTTAGCCATAGATGTGGATGACTGAGGACACAATTCTACACCACATGTAAACTCTTGAAGTTTTCAGTCTACAAGTCCTTTCTTTTTGCACAAACGGCTGAAACCCCAAGGAGATCCAAACCAGTAGGTGTCTCTGTAACACAAACAAATCTTCCATTATTAAACAAGTGCTTCAATGAATGCCAAATCATATTGATCTCCATTTTGCGCGTGTGTATCACTCTCTTGAAAGCTGAAAATACAACTTAACACTAGGTTCAAGTGTAATACCCTTTCTTAATTGGTTGGTGGAAGTGTGATCCACATCCTTAAGATTACAGGAACAAAAAATCTCGTATGGAGCGTGTCCTTGCAGGTGGCTGAGCGAAGCTGGGTTAATCTCCTGCTGTCTGTAGTCACCACAAAGTCCTCAAGGACATTATCAGCAATGAAACAACCATGATTTGTGTGCTGACCACATCTTGCTATTCTCGCACAACTGATTAAGAAGCTGGAGCATCTCAGATACTGAGTGGAGATGCAACCGTTGTCGAAGTTGAAGCTTTTGGGGTCTTTGAAAAGCTTTCGCCTGAGGAAAAAAAAGCTGCATTTGGTCATTTTGTATCAAGCACGTTTACTTTGGCCTCATAAATTGTACATCACTGACTCTGCCCTGCATTTCTGTTGATTCAACACATGCATATGTTTTACAGTATTTAAATAGATCCCATACATATGTATGCTAATGTTTCTTGAATGAGGAATCTGCGTGCTTAGAAATCCCCACAATTGTTTATCAGTAAGCAAAAATTTAGAGCACCATGTGCCTTAAATTTGTCTTTGCCAGCTCCCAGCGCTGAGGAGAATCTATGATCTGAATAAAGATCCTCATCTCAGATGCTCTCAAAGAACTTGAGCCTGTGGTTTATCTCTGTAAGAGGAGCTGTCTCTGAGATGACACGTCGCTGTTTGAGTAACCTAGCGCAAACGTCACAAGTCACCATTAATCATGTGAATGTGTCGTGCATCACACAGAGGTGGTTTGCCGCATCTGGTCTTTAGTCATATATCCTAATCATCACCATATCAGCGTTCCAAATCTGTCCACGAATACATTATTCAAATTTAGTTCATTAGAAAAGTCATTTCAGCCGACAGTTAAGTCCACCTAAAACTTGGGGAATGGCTCTAATGGCATTATGTTTCATTGTAATTCTGCTCTTGCAGTGGCAATATTGTAGTCATTTACTATAATCCATAATGGCATTTACATTCCCAAAATACAAAAGGAGGCATGTGAAGTTAAATATCTTTTCTTTGCATTTATTTTGTCCAAGCAAAATCCCAGTCAAAAAGAGGTTTCTAATATTTTAAGAAGCACTTCTGGTCTTTCTGGTAATTTGAAAACTGTTAATGATGAAGTCATCATTTGCAAAATGAGCAGAAACAAAAGCCCCTGATATCTTTCTCCCTTTCACAACAAATGAATCATCATTGTTTCCAATACAATCTCTTTCTCAGGTCTTCCAGGACACATGGTGTGTACTTTATATCAGCCTCTTATATAACTGCATGACAAATCAATCATAAAATTGTTGTTTAGATTGTTTTGACCGATAGGCACCTTGAGCCCTGAAGGACCCAAACAACCAGATAATTACAACACACCCTAAAATAGCTGAAATAGAAAAGCAGGAATTTCCAGCTGTAGCTATATGGCTGCAGGTACAGTATGTTTGTATTTCATTGCTGCAATGTGATCTTAAGCTTGTAATCTTACTAATTTATATTTTATAAGTTTGTACAAACATCAGTGGATGCACCTGTTGACCTTGAATCAATGTAATCTTAATCTCTGTTTAAGTTTTTTTAAGTATTATAGATGTTCTTTCACTGCAAAACTGTCTATTTTCGGACAAATGCAACCAAAGCCATACATCTTGCCTTGAGGATTAGCCCGGCTTATGCTGTAGAATGCTTACCAGAGACAATGCATGATCCATCTGTCTGCAGAGAAAGTCTCCCTCGCCCTTCCCTGAACTAATCTCACATCGCTATAACCACAAGTCTCAATTCACCTGTTGACGGAAAGGCTGGAGGCAGATTTTACCCCTGAGTCGAACATAAAATCTCCGCTGCATTCACCAAGGACCAACGAAGGAGATTTCACATGGAACATGCAGCCCCTGAGGCCTAATTTCAGAAAGCCATGACTTTTTTTTTTATTAGAGAGTGATATACTGTTCTGTGCATCTGTGCTCTTGTTTGGTTTGACCTCTCTTGTCCTCTAAATCCAAAAAGCTGACACACTTTAGGAAATAATTTATAAAATCCTTTAATGTGAGCCTCTCATTTTTTGTTGACTCAACTCTTTAGTTATGACCTACTAGAGCCAAAACATTTTCAAATTGAACTCTGGCCATTCAACAGCAGGCACGGGACTAATTTCCATTTTCTCTGGCTGCAGTGAAAAGAAATATAACTGCCGATGATCCTCAAGTTGACAAAGTGGATGGAAGAGAATGCATTAATTTTTTTCTCAGTCTGAATGAAATGTGAAAAACAAAAAAAATCCACATTACAGTAATGATGGGCAACTTGACTCATAGCTGAAAACTTTAAAAAAGCATACTAATTATAATATCCTTTTTTATAGAAGCAGTGCACATACTTAAAACATATAAAATGTCAAGAGCAGTGTCTATGTTGTCAGGCAATTATAAAGTAGAAATAGCAACAATTATACAATCATACACACTATAAAAATACTCCATTACCAGTAAAAGTCCTGCATTTAAGATTTTACTTAAGTTGAAGTACAGAAATATAAGCAACAAAATTTACATAAAGTATCAAAAGTAAAATGGCAGAAAAGCAGAATGGCCCTATCAGCGTTGCATTATTATTCAATTAGATCAATATTATTGATGCATTAACATGTATGCAGTGCTATAATGTTGTAGCTGATGGCCATGGAGCTAATTTTGACTACAGGCAGCTGCCAATCTAATACCATGCACCATTTGTAAACTGATAATGTTTTGTATGTAAAATCTTAATACGAAAAGTAACCAATAACTATCGCTGTTAAATAACTGCAGTGTAGTAGAAGTATGAAGTAAGATAAAATGAAAATGAAACAGTGAAAAAAGTTGTACATTGTACTTAGTACCCAAGTAATGCTTTTCTCCTCTGAAAAATGCAATATCAAAATGCTGGAAACAGGGCTGATTTCTTAGCTTGTGAAAAGTTGATGCTGTGGAGATGCATGGTTTTCACAACAATATCAAACATGACAAAGAGTATCATGAACTTTTATGACTGCTTGTATGGCTGTAAAACGGTGTAACATCAAAATCTACAAATGAACACCAGCTAATTTGATCGCTCGGTTTGTGAGGAGTGCGATTCTGCTCCGCCATGACCCATCATTCTTCACCAAAAATGGTCTTAGCTTGCCAACCTACAATGTAACAGATAATAGTATTATTGTTATTGCATTGTTGCTGCCTGCATTTGCCCAGTTGGTGTTTATTTTCCTAACACCCCATGTCCACAGACGATGGCAGTGATCCATTCTGACAGCCAGAGGCTGAGCGACAGATTCCACACAAGAGGGAACCCCAAGGTAATCATTTGCATTTGTTTTTTATTGCAATCATTAGGGCTCCCCTGCCGGGCCTCAGCACAAGTCTGTGTGACAGACCCCATGTTTTATCTGAGAGTCAGGGGAGGTATGTTGCTGGGAGCAAGCCGAAAAGTACAGTATGCTGCACTGATAAAGAAAACAGGCTGGCTACCATGCATCATAGAGACACTGACATCTGTGTGTCCCTACGTGTGCTTTGTAGAGCTGGAATCAGAAATTTCAATATAGAGAATCTTTGATTAAAAATTCAGCAGAAATTAATTATCATACTAACTTATATTGCCAATTTTGCCTGACAGTGTATTAAAAGACATGAAATCATTTTAATTTTGTATCATTAAAGGTTGGTACACAACATAGCCAAGACTGCCAACAGCAAGAGAGCACACAAGAGAGGAAAACTATGGGGAACAAAAAACAGAGGAATCCTTGATTGGGCTGGGCAGTGTCATGACCTCTCCTGTCCCCCAGTGGAGGCCCGGTGAGATCACAAGTGGTGCTTGAATGGCGAGCTCCATGGCTGTGCATTAGGATCCAAAGATCACCCCAAGCTCCTACTTTCCTTTAATTATCTTGGGGTTTTCAGGAGAATGGGGCTGCGTGCAAAACACTCTCTTATTCAGCTTTGTCTGCAGAAAAAAAGGTCTGAAATTACCTTAATGGTTACACAGCTGCCACTCTGTAGTGCTAACTAGAAAATCTCCAACTTTTCACAAAGTGCTATAGCCCATGTAGAGTTCCCCACAGCTGGCCACAGTGAGAGAAATATGTTCTGGGACTTAATAGTTGCTACCCTAACCAAAAAGTACCTATATTTTGAGGGTCTAAGGACAGAGGGTGTCATATGTTATAAATTGTAAAGCCCTTTGAGGCAAAATTGTGATTTGTGATACTGGGCTATGTAAATGAAAATTAATTGAATTGTTATAGTAATGAATGACATTTTCTGTTTGGGTATATATTCAATTTGTACAACATGATACTGGCCATGGTACAGTCCATGGTATACAGCTAACTTTCAGTGGAAAGGGCTTTTTGTAATTGAGATTGATGAACATTTTTCTTGACTTGTAGCACACTTAGATTTACGCCACTGTCAAAATGCTTTCTAATATATTGGCCTGTGCAGCATATTCATTATATGCCTTGTATGAATGTCCAGTGTCACTAATATACCCCTGTGCTTGTCACTGTGCATGCAGGATCATTAAGCTTTGATGAAACAATGGCATAGCCCAAGGTGAGGTGGAAGAAGCCGCCCACGCCAAGGCCAAACTAGACTTACCAGCACAGAATATTACACTCATTCAGCTCATTACAGAGCAAACTAGCGCTTTTCTAACTCCCTTGCTTACTTGTGTGTCCCTGCTAGCAGCCCACACACACACCTCTAATAGATGCCTGGGTCTCCCCACTCTTTTTGTCTGTGTCCTCCTTATCTGTGCTTCCATGGAGGAAGTATGCCCCTTCTCACCATCGCTGCTGCTTCTCAATCAACGTGGCTCCAGCCTCGAAGACTCATTCCAATTTGGTCCTGTTCCCCCGATACCAGAGCAATTACCCTGTTCTGGCCATTTACATCCCTCGCCACACTGTATGCCACCAGCTTGTCACTGAGCCCCGCATTAAAGGAGAAAGATCTTTCATGGCTGTGACTGAGTAATGGCAGGGAAATATGTGACACATGGATCTGTTACATCTTGTGGTACAGATCCTGTATGCACTGTATTGATTGATTTGCACTGTTAATCCTACAGTGGAGTCAACTTTTAAGGAGTTAAGGGGCAAGCACTGTTTGGACTAGCTGCTTGGAGCTAGAAAAAAGTTTGTGGTTCTTGAGGCATCCCATGAACAAACTAATGAACATCAGCCTCAAAAAAAAAATATTCATAGGTGTTTTGAATGGCCACATTTGAAGGCAGGGCAAAATAACCCTGCTCTTATAGAAATAAGCAAGACTTGACAATCATTCACATGGCCCCATCTTTCAGACAGTCTCTCCTCAAAGACATTCATGGTGTTTGTCATGGCACAGGTTGTATTGGTAAAATATTTGTTGTTAGGTCTAGGGGATTTAATCGTCATCATGGCTGTTCCAGCTACTAACAGGACACAACATGTGCTAAATGCTTTCGGTTGCCAGTCCAAAAGAAAAGAATGCAGGCCTTACCTGAAACCCTGGTAAGCTCAACCAACTTCTCACCGTCGCTCCACTCATTGCGCCCTTGAGCCAGTCCACTAAGCTCGGCGTTGGTTTTAGTTCAAGTTAACAAATAAACCAAAATACCTCACGGATGAGGGTTATGAGTCATTGTCCATCACAGTCTCAATGAAAAGTTGCTCTTTGCATTCATCTGCAGCAGGCTACTCTCATTCTTCCATATCTCAACTCTCCTTTCTGGCGCTCCCCCTCTGACAGGCTCATATTAGATAGACCCGCCTCTTGAAGCTTGGCAACCATTCAAAAATGACATTCTGTGACCGTGACAGTGTTCGTTCATACGAAGTGATGGAAGTAGTTCATAAAGGAAAGTTCAGTGTAAAGAATTAAAAAGAGCTTGAGAGAGAAGTTCAAACCCTGGCTGCTTTCTGATGTGTGGAGGCACATCTGGCAAATTGCTGCAGGAAGAGGGTGTTCTTGTCAGTTTTGGGAAGTTACAAATGTTGTTGAAGCAGTCTCCCCTTATTCCAACATCAGAAATTTGTGGGTGGAGAGGGTTTCAGACATGAATCGACCACCTGACAAGCACTGTGGATAAGTCATGTTGACCCCTTAATCCAAAGAAGATCTACTTTGAGGCAACCTCAAAGAGATTCAGGCAAATGATTCCTTGAAAGACTCCAGTTGTTCACGTTGTTCTCAACATGAGTAGATAAATGACTGATAACTGACTGGAAATATTGTAAGAAGGTGGAAGGACCACTTTGAACAAACAAAACCTCAACAGTAATATCCTCTCCTAAGTATTCGTAAGAAAGTCCATGCTCATCTCTTTGGCAGAGGTCACCGCATAGGTCTCCACAGTGGGAAGGTGCCAGGGGTGGACAAGATCTGTGCTGAAGTAATGAGGGCTCTGGATATCAGGATGTCATGGTTGATACATCTCTCAAATGACATTGAGATTTCAGGAATGTTGGACGAGGCCTGGGTGGTGGTCTTTGTCTTTAAAGAAGGGCCCAGAGGGTATGTTCTAACAACTAGATCAACAAGATCACATAGCCTCTTTGTAAATTCTAAGAAACTGTAAAGGAGGATGAACAGTGTGGATTTATTCTGGTCACCGAAAGGTGTTCCATTACAAATAACCAACAAGTCAGAAGAGATTGCTAACTGTGTCTTCATTTTATGTTCCTAAATAAGGCCTGTATTCCCCAAGCGATCCAGTGGGGATATGCATTATGAACATTGGGGAATTGGGGCTGCTGCTGGTGTTGCAAGTCATTCATTCTTATGAACATGGATGCACCTCTCACATAGATTGTCAGATACAGCATGTCTGCATTCTTGTTCATTCAAGGTAGAGATTAGTTTCCACCAAAGATGCACATTGTCCTACTGAGTGATTGTTATATTCATGGACAGGATATAAAGAGATCTGTAGTGTCCAGGAATCTGCTCTGCCTTGTTATTAAGGCAGTACATCTTCATAGAAATACATTATTTTGCCTCATTCAATGTGGTTTGCTGCTCAATGTGATGTTGTCAGGATCCGAAAATAATCTGGAAAAAATGTAGCTTTCCCCACTCAGATGGTGAGTGAGCAGCTGGCCCAAGTGGTAAAGGTCATATATCCTAGGGTAGTCTCCACCTCTGAGGGAGAAATTGTGAGATTTACTGCATCTGCAATTGTTTGGAGCAGTGGCAGCAGTAATGTCATTTTAGAGTGTGGTTATAAATAGAGCGGGTGCAAAGCAAAAAACAAAAAGTACTTGATTTAACAGTCAATCCTTGTCTGACTAAAGTTATATTTAGGGATCAACAGAGTGATGATGATGATCCTCTGCTGGGTTAAGTCTTTCTGACAGGGGGACAAGGTCAGCGATCCACAACAATATCAGTAGGTATGACTGCAGTCTGTTACTCCATATTTAGGGGAGCTTGTTGGGGATCCTTTGGACTCTTGGGCACCATGTGTTGGAGGTGTAAAAGGATTAAGACCAAGAATGTAATGTATAGAAAACCGCAGATCATACAGATTTGATATACTTTGAACTCCTCTTTGCACTTGTAGCCTAACATTTACAGAACTGATTTTAACATGTTTTTAATAATGTACAGGGTGTCAAATGGCTTTGATCCAAGCTGCATCAGCAATCTTTTAATTTTGGAGCCACTCACATGCTTAGATGGAGAGCTCCTATCCATCCTGACTTCAAGCCAAAATCAAGAGGAGACTGTACCTTATAACTTTGGAATAGTTTTCCCCTTTTTGTCACATCTTCAACTCCATTTGAACTTTTAAATAGGATGATAATAGGTTCACTGATTTTATTGTTGTGTCTTCATTAATTTTAGCCACGCTAGCAGTGCATTTGGTGATCCCCTGACTTTTCCTCTAGGACCACCATGATGTTTGGTGGTTTTGAGTGAAATGTCTCAATAAATGTCTCAACAACTATTATATGGATTGCCAGGAAATGTGGTGCAGTTATTTACAATATGTTCCCCACAGAAAGAATTTTGATTGTAATTTGGTGATTACCTGACTTTTAGCACTTTTAGCACTTATATCAGCAGACTACTACAAATAACGAGTACTTTGTGTTTAGTACTAATTAGCAAATGATAGTATGCTAACATCTGCTACAATACGATGGTCAAGTGAAAATAACTTGTTTGAATTTGTATAATGGTAATAGGTGACGGGGTGGAAAGTCGTGGGAGGATGGTTCTTGCTGCAATGAAAAAATAAATATCAGAAAGTGAACATACTTTTTGTGTAGCATGCAATGGCTCATCTTCTTAAAACATAACTTTCCATCAGTCCCTTCCTGACCTATTGCTGCAGACAAATACAAAGCTACTGGCTGTATTTTTGAGTTTTCAACAACTCAGTATAGCATAACTCATAAGGAAAAAGGATTAATTACATTTTTATTTTGACCCAAACTGTCTGTCTCCTATCCAAACTGAGGTTATCAGTGCCTTGCACACCCACACATAGGCCACAGCGCTCAACCTCAGTCTCTCTGTATGTTCATCTAAAAATTACTCCTGACCTTTCTCAGTCGCACAATAAGCCTCCCTTCTGGTTTTCAGTAAATCAACTCTAAATGAGAACACAGTCTGAAAGTTTCTCCCTGCACATGATGGACCTTGTTAACACCGTCCTCAAGTATCGCCCCCTTTTATACCTCTTTTTCTTTTAACTTTCTATTTTGAAGAGTTCAAAGAACAGCCTCTCTGGCGTTCTGACAGTGTAGACTGGAGACTTTGAGGGTGTTTCACAAGCTGTTTGATGAGATGTTTTTTTGTTGTTGCTAGAAACGCTAGGTTAAGCCACAGTTGTAAGTTAACACTTGTTGGCGCCATCTGTGCCTTACCTTATGATACTTGCTTTGCTGTTTGCTTCTTGATGAGGGCAGATTGTTCCCATTGATAGTTTATAATTCCATATAATGTTTCCCCCTTTTTAAACATTTTTAATTATTTCATTTCAGCTTTTTTATTGTGCAGTACAGTGGTAACAATGCATGTTTAAAACAATGCTAAACTTGATGTTGAAAGACAGGACAGAAGAGATAACAGAGTCACAAAGTAATCAGATATAATCAAAACAGAACAAAACAAACAACAACAACAAAAAAAGGAGGTAACAAGCCAGCAAACAACCAGAGAGAGGAAAAAAAGTTAAACTCAGGGGAAGGTTCTAATGAGAGGGGTTAATGTGCCTAAATATGCTCGTTGGTGGGGGTATGTCTGTGTAGTAGTGTGGAAGGGGTCACAAGGGGGAGATGGGTGTTGTAAAGGTTGGGGAAGGTAGTGGGAAGGGTGGGGAGAGCCACAGGAGGTGTTTGTGACCAGAGCTCCAGTGCAGATAATGAGGGGCTGTAGTGGAATGAGTAGAGGAAAGGAGGGCTAAGGTGCTCGGTATGAGTTATCTGGCTGGGCATTATATTTCTGGCTGGGCCTGAGTGTGGCAGTCCCCAGACCCTGGGCATGGGACCTCCCAGCTGCAGGACCCAGCCTAAGTGCATGCCAATAATTAATTAATTTCATGGCTTAAAGATTTTACAAAATCTTTGGTATTACATGTCTTCTCATAGACTGAGGTTGATTGTTTACTCTTCATATCTCACTTCAGTCGAAGGCAAAGCACTTTAGTAAAGCGGAATATTCTAGTCGCCACGCAGAGTGAATAGAGAGGGAGTTTAATAATACAAGATCAGACAATAAGTCTCAATAAACACGTCTGAATATTATCTAATTCCCTGGAAATGTCAGGACAATAAGGCAGCAGCTGTTTGAAAAGGCTGGCTAAATAGGAACATGTGATCCTCAGGGATTATTTCGAAGGCCTTAATATATGGTAGAGGAATTTTGACCAATAACATGCTGCCAGTATTTTAGATATGCCTGTAATGCTACATATAATACTGACAGAGAGTATACTGTAGATTTGAAGGATATAAACAATTCTAACATTGTAAACAGTGACAGTGCATTGACAACAGCATTTTGGAGAGAAACAGTGTCTCAACTTGTCAAATGTCTCGCAGACATCTTCATATTATATTTAGCTTCAAATCCTGAGTGAACATTCGCCTCTGTCTCCTCATACTGGAAATAAGAAAGAAAATGTTGTCCTGAGCCATAATGTGGAATGTCAGTCTGACTTCGCACTGAGCATATCCATTGAAAATGAATTGTAAATTATAGAAAGTGTGACTTTGACAGTAATCCAGGATGATTTCCTGAGGATCAGGATGCATTTATGGTTTGGGATTCACAGTGCCGCCCGGATATAAAACTCAATCAAATGGAAAAGTTTAGACAGGCATTGTTGAAACTGTTTTTAGTGCACAAAGTCTCCAATTAATTATAACTGGAGCAGCTGAAAGGTGTTCGTTGGGATACTGTCATTATTTCTAATGCTGCTTTCTAGCTGTTATTCATTTTCACAAATTCTGATTAACTGAATTTATTACACATCATTACTAACAAGGACCTCAAGCTGGCTCTCAACAAATTCCTTGAGAGTATTCTCATTTATAATGTTATATCACCCTTTAAAGTATTACGATGATCAGTGTCTTGAATCTGTGTTGGGGTTTCTTAAAGGAGTTGTTTGTCATTTTGGGGAAAATGCCCTTATTAGCTTTCCGGGCAGAGAGTTAGCCGTCCTTTCCTCCCTCTTGGTCTCCAGTCTGCAGTGGAGTTTACCCACCACTGTTATTATGATTCATCGGGGGAAATCAATCAGGAAAGCTTAATCGCTCCTTTGAAGAGTACAAGTCACACGCATTGATGCTCTGTGCTGCTATCGCCACCATTTTAATGTTTTACCTCAGAGGTGTCTTCATCAACATATTGAATAACAGGTGTTGGTTGTAATGGATTAATTACAATTCTCCGTGGAGAGCGGGGAAATTGCGAGGCAAAAACCGAATTATCATAATTAAGCCATCATTTTTCAATCGATATGAAAAGAGCAAAATGCATGGTGCCAAATACTGTATATCAGTGTAATGAAATATGTAAACACACACTTCTGTTGTCATGCAAATCAGCAGCTCATGACAAGATTGCAGCTGGATATCAGATAGAGACAAACATTCTGATTACAGGACAGGTGCACATTTTTTTCCAAGTATTTCTTAAAACAATACTTACATGCCACTCCAACTCATCGTCTGCTCACCACCATAAATAAATGACTCTTCTCACCTACCTCAGCTCTGCATGTTATACACGTTTTAGATTACACACTGTTCTGTACTGCATCTGGGAAATTTGCATTGAGCCATTCTGTTATGTTCTTTTTTGCATTTACCATACCACTCTCTTTGCACTACCCTCATCCCACTTTAAGTGTGCATATTATACATATTGTTTATTTATACACACACACACACACACACACACACACACACACACACACACACACACACACACACACACACAC
>CM022493.1:10346240-10434205 GCA_011952105.1 Coreoperca whiteheadi | reverse complement strand
GTAGAGGAAAGGAGGGCTAAGGTGCTCGGTATGAGTTATCTGGCTGGGCATTATATTTCTGGCTGGGCCTGAGTGTGGCAGTCCCCAGACCCTGGGCATGGGACCTCCCAGCTGCAGGACCCAGCCTAAGTGCATGCCAATAATTAATTAATTTCATGGCTTAAAGATTTTACAAAATCTTTGGTATTACATGTCTTCTCATAGACTGAGGTTGATTGTTTACTCTTCATATCTCACTTCAGTCGAAGGCAAAGCACTTTAGTAAAGCGGAATATTCTAGTCGCCACGCAGAGTGAATAGAGAGGGAGTTTAATAATACAAGATCAGACAATAAGTCTCAATAAACACGTCTGAATATTATCTAATTCCCTGGAAATGTCAGGACAATAAGGCAGCAGCTGTTTGAAAAGGCTGGCTAAATAGGAACATGTGATCCTCAGGGATTATTTCGAAGGCCTTAATATATGGTAGAGGAATTTTGACCAATAACATGCTGCCAGTATTTTAGATATGCCTGTAATGCTACATATAATACTGACAGAGAGTATACTGTAGATTTGAAGGATATAAACAATTCTAACATTGTAAACAGTGACAGTGCATTGACAACAGCATTTTGGAGAGAAACAGTGTCTCAACTTGTCAAATGTCTCGCAGACATCTTCATATTATATTTAGCTTCAAATCCTGAGTGAACATTCGCCTCTGTCTCCTCATACTGGAAATAAGAAAGAAAATGTTGTCCTGAGCCATAATGTGGAATGTCAGTCTGACTTCGCACTGAGCATATCCATTGAAAATGAATTGTAAATTATAGAAAGTGTGACTTTGACAGTAATCCAGGATCTCCAATTAATTATAACTGGAGCAGCTGAAAGGTGTTCGTTGGGATACTGTCATTATTTCTAATGCTGCTTTCTAGCTGTTATTCATTTTCACAAATTCTGATTAACTGAATTTATTACACATCATTACTAACAAGGACCTCAAGCTGGCTCTCAACAAATTCCTTGAGAGTATTCTCATTTATAATGTTATATCACCCTTTAAAGTATTACGATGATCAGTGTCTTGAATCTGTGTTGGGGTTTCTTAAAGGAGTTGTTTGTCATTTTGGGGAAAATGCCCTTATTAGCTTTCCGGGCAGAGAGTTAGCCGTCCTTTCCTCCCTCTTGGTCTCCGGTCTGCAGTGGAGTTTACCCACCACTGTTATTATGATTCATCGGGGGAAATCAATCAGGAAAGCTTAATCGCTCCTTTGAAGTTGATGCTCTGTGCTGCTATCGCCACCATTTTAATGTTTTACCTCAGAGGTGTCTTCATCAACATATTGAATAACAGGTGTTGGTTGTAATGGATTAATTACAATTCTCCGTGGAGAGCGGGGAAATTGCGCATAATTAAGCCATCATTTTTCAATCGATATGAAAAGAGCAAAATGCATGGTGCCAAATACTGTATATCAGTGTAATGAAATATGTAAACACACACTTCTGTTGTCATGCAAATCAGCAGCTCATGACAAGATTGCAGCTGGATATCAGATAGAGACAAACATTCTGATTACAGGACAGGTGCACATTTTTTTCCAAGTATTTCTTAAAACAATACTTACATGCCACTCCAACTCATCGTCTGCTCACCACCATAAATAAATGACTCTTCTCACCTGGGAAATTTGCATTGAGCCATTCTGTTATGTTCTTTTTTGCATTTACCATACCACTCTCTTTGCACTACCCTCATCCCACTTTAAGTGTGCATATTATACATATTGTTTATTTATACACACACACACACACACACACACACACACACACACACACACACACACACACACACACACACACACACTCAGTGACCACTTTATTAGGTACATCTGATCTAATGCAATCCTATACAACTGTTCTGACATATAGTCTAATTTTATGCTGCCTATAATGTTCTGTCATAGAAGTGTTACTTCAATTATTTGATTTAATTGATTATTTGGTTAATTAATTGTTTAAGAACTGAGGTCATAGTGATGGTGTTTTGAATGGGCAGGAAAGATCTGGCCTTAGTAATAAACATATAATTGACACATTTTACACCTTTCCATCACTAAAAACATTCTAAACTTTGTAAAGGTAAGATTAATTACAGAACTGTTATGTTGAATGGCAATAAACTGTACAGGTGCACCTAATAAAATGGCTACTGTGTGTGTGTGTGTGCATATATATTTATAACCGTACATTCTCCTCCTTTGTAAAAATAACATAGTTTCTTTTTTTATTTTCTTCTTTCAGCGCTACTTTTATATTTAACTGTGTTCTATTTTATTGCTTCTTTTACTGTTTTATTGTTTATTCTGTCGGGCAGGATGAACAAGTACAACAACTGATGCTTTATCTATACATATACAGTAGATGTGTCTTTTATTACAGTGAAAATGAAATGCTCAAGCCTGTGTTGATTCTGTACTATCGAAACTGAACAAAATGAGCTTTACACCGAAACAGCCCGTGTATCCAGTGGGAGCTGTCTGCACAATAGGTGCTTTGGCAGCAATCCCCCAGTTTTAACAGCAACTCCGAACATAACTCGGAACTGTTTAACACACTTCAAACATCTTCAAGCTCTAAAATCGCTTGTCTCTGTCTCTCTCTACAGTACTTCTCACTCACTCACACACACACACAAACACACACACACACACACACACACACACACACACACACACACATCCAAACCGGATATCCAAATCTTTCAGTCACTTGAGTGAAATCTAATAATCCATTTCCAAGAGGGTCTGCAGCAGCTAATCAGAGCAAGATCAGACAACAGGGGCTGAGCATGTCATTAGTACTATAGCTGTGTTTACATGCAATAATCTCATTATTGTCCTCGCTCTGATTATGTACATAAACCAATTAACTTGTTTACAAGCATTGTGGGGTAAGTAGCATGTTAATAATTCCATTTTAATCCAATCTGGCGTCTTGTCGTTGATTAAATACAATAATTGCCTATGTGCTATAGGACATAAGTGATGGCAGTAATTTCCCTTTTGTCCTCACCTACACTCATACTGATTCATGTTTCATCCTTTAAGGGTAAATTAACTCAAATAATGAAAAACAAAAACAAAAAACAAGCATATTTCCCCCAATATACCCTTACAGAATATATTGGTTTTATTGGCTGGGGTTTGAAGATACGTGAATATGAGAAATTATATACCAATTCAACCCAATGGATGTGGCAGAAATGTAGTTTGTGGTGCTCATAAAATAACACTGCAGTGTACATTTACATGTAGCCAGTTTGAGGCCTGCAGGGACCGTCGTTGAATATACCTTTCTCTACCCCAATTTCTTGTCACCACTCTAGTGTCTAGCTCTAGATCACATAAAGCTAAACATACTTGAAAAAATACATATAAAATACATTTAATACATATATACAAAAACATATAAATATAAATCAACCTTTGAAAATCTCAGAGACAATGAGTGATTCTATAAATTATGTTCCGGTTCTGTATACTATATATCTTAAAACCGCACAGTCAATGGTTTTTCATTGGAACTATGAAAACAGTGGAAAGTGAGGTAGGGCCTAAATTTTTTTTTCTGATTTGGGTGAACTGAACCTTTTAAAGCTGAACAAAAACATAGACAACAGCTGAAACATTAATTTCGCAACAGATCAGCGGTGTCACAGCATTTTTGTGTAGTTGACGTGCCATACTAATGTCCTCTAAATCAATACTCAGGATTTTAATCCTTAATCAATCAACTTTATCTGTAAAGCACCTTGAATACAGGATAGTGCATTACCGATGAACTGATTATGAAAGAGTAAAAATCTAAAGTAAAGCAATTTGAGACTAATGCCCACAAGAAACAATGTCAAATGATAAAACCTTTAAAATACATTTAAAAAAAAAACTATTTAATAGATAAAATACAGTAACAAATAAAAGAGATAAGAGGGACAATACAGGAATAGGATCAAATAAATCAAATACAATGTTAATAATGCCAAAAAACAACAAAAAACCCTCATTCTAAAGATATGTTTACATTTAACACTTTCAGCTGCTTTGAATTTATATTTAAGGTATTTAAAAGGTCATTCAACATGATATTTGTCATGAGGAGTACTACTAGATTTTCAATTTTTTGACAGAAATCCTGAGTTCAAGTGAAAGACTAATGAAGATACTATAAAGTGGCATAATCGGAGGTGTAGGATTCAGTGTTTTCTGCTTCGATTCTGACTTTTTTTTTTATTCGTCTTTCACACCATGCAATCTAAATTGGTAGGGGTATTCCCCTTTATTAAATAACCCTGATTTTGGTTGTTATAGTTACCAAAAAAAAGTTGTGTGCCTCACTTGATCTAAAATTGAATATGATTTTTACTGAACGCCCATCCAGTGGTTTCATCTTTTTGTCTATAGTCGAGGTCATTCAAAAGTAACATTGTCCCACAATTCACAATTCTATTCATCTAGAGATCTTTAAATTGAATACATCAAGCTAGCTCCACAAAAGTGAATTTTGCAAACTGTCTCACATTAAGCAAACACAATGTAAGTCCTTCCCAGATGACTGCAATTGGATAATAAATAAAACATGAAATTAGCAGTCAATATTATTCTCCGGTGATTTCACACACACACACATTCCCCCGACCTAAAACATAAACGTTACATAACAGCAAATGAATGCATTATAAAACTCTGAGGCAAAAACTCTCCGGAGTGAGCCAGAGATTTGTCTGATATAATGTATCAGGAGACATATTACCTCAGGGACCGTCGCCCTACCAGGCCAGCCATGATAAATAATGCAAACAAAATACATCATCATGATGTTTCTCTTTATCCAACATGTGTAGCTGTCAACTTTGATCAATAAGAACCCACTAAAGGCGATGGTATATAAACACAGTCCTTTTTATGTTTATGCATGCTGTTGAACCCAGAAACACTGCAAATAAGACATTTAGATGCTAAATATTTCAGCCCTTAAATACCCTACAGCCCTACAAAATCTTTAAGGTTGACCTGGGGAGTGTTGTACAGGTAGAAATATGGTTATTAAGATAGGAATATTGAGAACGGCTGAGAAGTTGTTGTTGCACAGTGATATTCTCTGAGTTTCTTCTACACAAATTCCAGTGAGGCTTTCAAAATACCAATTCGTCTAGTATACATCCATATCCACTGTATGTCCACTCTCAGCGCCGCCGTATACCTCTAACACACAGACCACGTAATAAGACAGAAATTTGAAATTCAAATTTATTTTCTCTCGTCTCTCATCACACCGTTGTAGGGATCTCAGGACCCACCCATCAGTTTTGACTGTCAGATCAAAAAGGTCTTCATTTGCATCCGCTCATATGAATTTTCATCTCACACATGAAGTTATCATTGTCGGCGAACACGATGAGAAGCTTGAATAATTAAAACTATTTGGTGTTACTGAAAAGCATCCTTATGCTTCATGAACTGCTGGTGAAAGCTTACATGTCTAGGATGTGAAAAATGAATAAATAGGTGACATTTTTAACCCTAATATTCAGTTTGGGGTCCTGGAGAACCTGGACCCTCTTTAACAGCTCTTAAAACGTGAGAACAGGATATTGAACTGATGACATGTTTCATGTACACCACAGAAATGGATGAGTGGATGGATGGATTTTCATCTGCTCCATATCTGTGATGGCGCTGACAGTACGTTTTACACAGCACTACCCTACTAAATCCCAAATAAGTCTATTTGGATTGCAGTTATTGGAGTTTTTAGAACCGTTTTTTTCTGGTCTGGTGTCTAATTGAAACCAAACATAACGTCACTATGTGGGATAACATACTGTATTTCTCTGGCTTTTTGGCAAAATGAATATACTGTATATTTGTTTGCATAGACCATATAGCATATTAAATCTGAAATATTTCCTGGTGTAATCCCAATACTGTATGGTAACATCCGTAATTTTTCACCTTGAGTTTGAGGCAAAGGGAAGGGTTTCCAGTTCACTATTTTATACAAATTAGGTTTAAGTAAGGGTCAGAAGAATATAAAAATATCTGAAGGAAAACAAGGTTCATTTTGCATCATGTGTTATTATTTTCACACATACAGCAGTAACAATATATTTGAGGAAGAAAACTCTGAAATATTGCAAAAAAAGTTTTTACGCTTAGCTGAGGTGGAAAAGTTGGTGTGTCAATGAAAACACAATGAGACAAAGCGGAAGTGAAACAGACTTAGTGAAATAATCATGCCATACATGAAGCATGTGACGTAAACCTCCACTGAAGAGACAAAGAACAAATAGGCAGACGAAAACATCAGATCTGCGTGGAGCAATGAGGAGACTGTAGCCGTCCTCAAATGAAATGAACACAAACATAAATGCCATATTTCCATCATGATTCCGCATCATTTTCGTCCATTTGAGGTTTGACGATTATAATAACATCATCTCATTGTGCCCTCATCTTCTGCAATGATTTAATGGCAGCTGGCAGGAGAATTTTAGCCACCAACTGTTTGTCTCAATGTGCTGAACTCCTAAGATTCGCATTAACAGTAGTGGATGGAAACCCGCATTAATTAGCATTTTCTTTTACTTATTTTCGGGAAATAGAGTCTAAAATGTGCACTAAATTTGGATGGAAACGTGACTAATGAAGAAGTAAAGCCAATGTCAACCAAGGCTTTATAGTGTCTCCTGATATCACCAATTTTCTCTTAGTAAAAATACAAATTTTGACCCAGCATTAGCTTCTCAAATTGCCGCAGCCCGCTTCCACTGTATAAGATGTTCACTCACCATGCGCTCCCTCTGTCTGAAACAGGCACGTGTGATTAGCGTCAGTGAACTCAGCACAACTCTCTGAATTAAAATCCTGCCGCCATTAATAAAGACCAGAGAGAAAGATGAAACCGAGGATTCGACTGTACTCCTCATGCGGTGCGGCCCCAGAAATCCATGGTGCCCAAGGCTCTGAGGACTTTCTCTGAGGCATCTTTTTGATGTAAAAGTCAAGGAGTGCTCTCTGTATTCCACAGGCAGCCTAGCCCCTGCCTGACCAGGCTGTAATAGCCTATGATCAGAGATCTATTACTCACTTCTTAGAAATGGGCTCAGGGAGCACAGTCATTTGCCATTTTAAATTGTCTGTACTTTTGGTCTCTGGTCCGATGAGACAACATCTCTCAGTTTCAATTTCCATTGGCGATTACTATTAATACATTATTAGAGTCATTTCATAGTTTTTTCTGTAGAGTCTGATTTGCATAAGTATATGCATTTCATTGCAGCACGGGGATGGGCAAAGGTTTTAAATGCAGAATACAGAATTGTGCAATGTGTCAGAGAGGACCGTGGGATAGTGTTGAACTTCCTCTGGGCAAGCTCTCTCCCAGTTGTGTCCCTTCCTGCCCAAACATTTTAGCATCATCCACCACGGGCTGGGACAGAGAGGCACAGAGGAGGATTTGGAATACATTTGGCTGAGGTAACAAATTAGATTAGTCTATTTATCTACTAGCCAGCCTCTCCTCCTGCTTTACCTGCTCTCTTTTCTCAGCAGGAGGCCACAGTTGTGTCACTCCTGTCTCCTCTCCTGTTTCCCCTCAGACAAAAATGTCCATGCTGATCAGCCTCACCGCTGCTCAACGCAAGACAGAGAGGATATAAGGAATCAGAGAGGGTGAGCTTACCATCTTGCAACCAGATCATGAATATATTCAACACGCGGCGAAAAGACTGCAACCCAGCTGTTATAGGAACATTTCATATTGCCATCTTCCAACATGTGAGGCAATAATTGTGTGAATGAAAGCAATGCATATTATATTTTCATTTCCCTTCACCCTTTCTACACTGGCAGCTGGGGACTTTTATTTGACGGAGCTAAAAAACCCAACAACGCTGTAATAATCCAACATTTTGCTGCATAACGTTAATGTTCTCATTCTGGCTGAGCTCTGTCAATATTCTCTCATGACTGTTGTTAAAATGTACAATAACTGAGTAGCAGGTGTGTACTACAAAAAAAACACATTTCACTTTTATTTCTCAGAGCAGAAATGCACATTGAACCGTATCCCAGAAAAGTCTTGAAGTCATGGAAACTGCATTCATGTTTAGTTAGGCAGTCAGGGTTATGTTATTGTAATATGAGTGAATCACCTAACATGATATGAATGTGCAGGGCATATTCGGTATAGAGAAATAAACTTTTTCATTCATGATCTAGACCTAGTCCAGTTATTCAGGCTCCATAAAAACATGGAAGTGCACATTTTCATACCTATACCTCACAATATGATTACAGTAAGTGTGTACAATGCTGTCAACATGTGACAAAACAGTAAGTAAAAGGCAAAACCTGGAGCCACGCCAAACATCTTATGTTGTCCCCAAGTGCAACACGGTCTGGACAGTATGTTTCCCCTGATTTCATACTCCACTTACAGTCGTCTCCATTGCACTTAAAAGATGCGGTGGCCGGCTTAACTCCAGTAAACATGTGACTACAAAGACACGAAGGTGTCATGGTAAATCCAAATGAATGGATTTTGTTATCTGTTAATTAAATTGTGTGTCATTAGAGATGGTTAGAGTGAATTATGGCTTGCCCCTCCATTTACCCGCTAACATTCTAGGTGATATTTTATTAATGCACTCTTATTGAAAATCTTCTTCTTCTTTTCCTTTCGGCTGCTCCCTTTCAGGGGTCGCCACAGCGAATCATGCGCCTCCATCTAACCCTGTCCTCTGCATCCTCTTCACTCACACCAATTAACTTCATGTCCTCTCTCACTACATCCATAAATCTCCTCTTTGGTCTTCCTCTAGACCTCCTGCCTGGCAGCTCCAACCTCAGCATCCTTTCTCCTCCTCTCTCCTCTGAACATGTCCAAACCACCTCAATCTAGCCTCTCTGGCTTTATCTCCGAAACATCTAACACGAGCTGTCCCTCTGATGTACTCGTTCCTGATCCTGTCCATCCTCGTCACTCCCAAAGAGAACCTCAACATCTTAAGCTCTGCCACCTCCAGCTCTGCCTCTTGTCTTTTCTTCAGTGCCACTGTCTCTAAGCTGTACAACATCGCTGGTCTCACCACCGTCTTGAACACCTTTCCTTTCATTCTTGCTGATACTCTTTTATCGCACAACACACCTGACACTTTTCTCCACCCGTTCCAACCTGCTTGCACTCGCCTCTTCACCTCTTTTCCACAGTCTCCATTGCTCTGAACCGTTGACCCTAAGTACTTAAAGTTCTTCACCTCTGCTCCCTTTAACCTCACCGTTCCACCTGGGTCCCTCTCATTGACACACATGTATTCTGTCTTACTGCGGCTAAGCTTCATTCCTCTGTTTTCCAGAGCAGACCTCCATCTCTCTAGATTCTCCTCCACCTGCTCCCTGCTCTCACTACAAATAACAATGTCATCCGCAAACATCATAGTCCATGGAGATTCCTGTCTAACCTCATCCGTCAGCCTGTCCATCACCAGAGCAAACAAGAAGGGGCTCAGAGCCGATCCTTGATGCAGACCCACCTCCACCTTGAACTCCTATGTCGCACCTACAGCACACCTCACCACGGTCTTACAGCTCTCATACATGTCCTGCACCATTCTAACATACTTCTCTGCCACTCCAGACGTCCTCATACTATACCACAGCTCCTCTCTCGGCACCCTGTCATACGCTTTCTCTAAATCTACAAAGACACAATGCAACTCCTTATGACCTTCTCTGTACTTCTCCATCAGCATCCTCAAAGCAAACACTGCATCTGTTGTGCTCTTTCTAGGCATGAAACCATATTGCTGCTCACAAATGCTCACCTCTGCCCTTAGCCTAGCTTCCACTACTCTTTCCCACAACTTCATTGTATGGCTCATCAGCTTTATTCCTCTGTAGTTGCCACAGCTTTGCACATCTCCCTTGTTCTTGAAAATTGGCACCAGTACACTTCTCCTCCATTCCTCGGGCATCCTCTCACTCTCCAAGATCTTGTTAAACAAACTAGTCAGAAACTCTACTGCCACCTCTCCTAGACACTTCCATACCTCCACAGGTATGTCATCAGGACCAACTGCCTTTCCACTCTTCATCCTCTTCAACGTCCTCCTCACTTCACTCTTGCTAATCTTTGCTACTTCCTGCTCCACACCAGTCACCTCTTCTACTCTTCGTTCCCTTTCATTTTCCTCATTCATCAACTCTTCAAAGTACTCCTTCCAGCTTCCCATCACACTCCTGGCACCTGTCAATACATTTCCATCCTTATCTTTAATCACCCTAACCTGCTGCACATCCTTCCCATCTCTATCTCTTTGTCTGGCCAACCTGTACAAATCCGCCTCTCCCTCTTTAGTGTCCAACCTAGCATACAAGTCCTAATATATTTTTTATTATTTACACTACTGATTGGCGGGTTTAGAAACTTCTGAACAGGGAGGCAGACTGGGGCATAGTTTCACATTTAAAGCTCCTGGCAATAATAACCTGTACATGATTAACAGTTACATTGTTCATTCAGCGTAAGAAATTAATGCCAAATAACAACTTTACAAATAATACTTTAATATGAAATAATATCAATAAATGACTGCTATTTGTAACTTCAAATAGTCTACAGCCATGGACAGATTACAAGACAATGGGTCCCTGGACACAGATAGTTAAAAGGTCCCCCCCCTCCTACAGCGGAGCAAGACACAAAGAGACACAAAAGTATCATGACACGGCCATGCCGTTTGAAGTAATTTTGTGTCTCATTTTATGTCCCGTTTTGCATTTCAGTTTGGACGTCTTGTGGTCGTTTTGCATCAGTGTGTAGAAATTTTGTGTCTCTTTGTGGTCATTGTGGGTCACCTTGTACTAGACCTTATCTAGTTTGATTGACTTACCAACGATGTTAACAGTCTCTTCATACAGAGGTTCTGGTCTCAAGGCTCCGGCCCTGTAACCAGTACTGTATCACGGATGACCAGTGATCCATCCATAATAAACAAGCCAACTGCTTATCACCTTCTGACTCTGGTAAGGGAGGGGGCACAATAAGGGGGGGCAAGTTCCATGCCACTTTCCCTGAGGATACCACACAGCAAGAGAGGGAGACTTGAGAGATAAGATCTTATCTCTCGTTTTATACAACTAGACAACTTGTACAAATTCTTATCAGTGCTACAGTATGTGTATCACAATAGGTTGAGCTACAGTTTCGGGGTGTGTTAAGTCTGAAAGAAATATGGCAACAATTATGTAGTCGCCTGATATTTGAATTGGCAGCAAGATGCTTAATGTGGCCAGCGTGGCAGAATGATGGTGTAGTTGTAAAGCCTTTGTGTGACATCCAATGACTGTCACTGCTTCTGTTGACCTAATTCAATTTTCTTTTCAATTACCTGTAGTATATTACCATCACAGCCATTGGTATTGTGGTATAAATCATCCAACCGGGCCCTGTGGCTACTCCAGACAGGCACCCCACTGGGTGATGTAGAGCTGTGTCCTGTCTGGCCCCTGTCTCCCTTAAATATATTTTAGATTAAAGAAAAGAACACAAAACACTCACGACCCACATTTCAGCAGCCAGACTATGCCGCTGGGCCCCTTCATAGGAACGTAATGTATAATTACAGTGACTCAAGGTTAGATACAGACAAAACTGATAGCTGAGAACAAAGCTCAGTGAGTTCTGGGATCTGAGGATTATTATTTGGGGATGTGTAATTAAAACGTCCTGGGTGTAATGTACTCCCAGTCTTGCATCTTTGTTTCAATCTTCACATCTTTCTTTACGCCTAAACGCTTGTGGCAGGTTCAGTGAGGTGAATGTTGGTCAACGAGTGGGGGGCCCATTGACTGGGTTGTGTTACAACTGTCACTTCAGTGTCCTACTGAGGTGAGAACATTGATTTATTCAAGAAGGGAGCACAGAGAGCAACCAGGTTTGAAAACACCCTTTAAATCAATAGGGGCAGTTTATCCAGTGTGCTTAATGTGTGAGGAGAATTAGCCACACTGGCATATGATGTGTGTACAGACCAAGACTAATACAGTGAGTAGATGCTAAATGAAATGTCATGCAGAAGTACAAGCTTTTGAAAGGTCATGTGCATCAGTGGTGAAGGTGTTTTTAGGTTTTATTGGCAGGCCAAGCCAAGGTTAACAAGCTGAGCTGCTGTGTCTTTTGAGCGATGAAGCCAGTATCTCAGCCACATGCCTGGTCACAGTTTATAAGTTCATTTAAACATTAATACATTTTTAGCCATGCTAGCGGCATGGCTCTAGGGATGGCCATGCCGGTCTGTTGGTTGGTCCACCACTTTGGACCAGACTGAAAAATCTCAACATCTATTGGATGGATTGCCATGAAATTTGGTCAGATATCCATGGTCCCACAGGATGAACCCAACGGACTTTGGTGATCCCTTAATGTTTTGAGTGGCACCACCATCAAGGACAAATGTTCACTTAATGCTGAGAAATATCTCTACATGTAGGCAATGGATTAGCACAAATTTCATTTTGAACAAATAAACATTCTGATGTTAGCATTAACTCAACGCACCAGTGGCCTAACGACACATGCAAGTCATAACAATCAGACGGTAACTACAAACAGTGAACAGTATAATGCGTGAACATTATATCAAATCAGAATAACGGGAGGTTTACTTGTTTTTCATATTCAGTCAACTGTATGTACAGCCTCACAGAGCCTTTGGGGTGACTGGAGACTCTTGGTCTCGTTATCAGATACATATAAGTTCACAGTAGTAATTTCATGTCCCTTACGTTACATTTACGTTTTTCAGCCAAAAGTGAAAGAATGATGATCTACAGCACAGTCAACAAATATAGGTGTGTGTAACCTTGTGATGGAGCAAAGAACCAGAAACAGTGCATTGGTGCTTCTGTTGGCCTATGTGTGATTTTTGTACATGGAGGGGGAAAGAGGGAAAAACAGGTAAAGAAAATACAGACATTCACTTTTCGGCAGTGCTAAGCGGCTTTGTAAAGGCTAGTTAATTAAATGAGATGCCTGAGTTGACTTGCCTAAATTCGCGGCCTTAATGAGGTTGATAACTGTGTTCTTTTTAATTAAGCTTTATTATTTCTAAAAACCTGTAAATAAAGCTTTAGCCAATGTAAAAACATTGCAAATTACTTATGATCTCCTAAGACCTTTTGTTGAGAGATTTTCACACCAATGGAGAGAGGTGCAGAGTCTGTCATACCTTGATGATGGAGGCTAAAAGCAAATATCATGCAAAACAAATAATTTACTAGACCTACATACTACTGCATACACTGTAACATCCATTTGCTGAGAAGTGTGGATTCAAAGAGGCTAGGAAAACAGGAAAATGATACTGTACATTATTTTCCCTTTCTGTACGATATTTTTTATGCAGCACATTATTATTTTGTAAGGCTTTTCTAACATTAGTTACAGTGACTTTACCATTATGTTGACGTATCTGTGTTCAACAGACTGTAAACTAGTTAGAATTAATCACTGACTAACACATATCAAGTGTAGATTTATTCATAACCCAAATTAGCTGTGCCTGTACATGCCTAGATAGACAAGTGTGTCTATTGGCAGATAATTGTTTTTCTAATTACTACATACTCCTAACAAGCTGATGAGACATTCTTACTAGTAAAGCTGTATTCCCTCTTATTTCGTCTCTGTATTTCCAAAACATGTCCCTTTCCTGTTTTAGGCCCTTGAGTGTTTGATAGATTGTTGCATGTCTTGATTTAGGATGATGGTAAATCTGCAGAGTGATAATTATCTGTGGGTTTGTCACTTCCAGCTTTCCACACACATGTAGTCATTTGATACAGAGTTAATATGAGAATACTGATTACAGCAGCTTTAAGTTGAAATTGACTTCATAACTAACTAGCGTAAATATTACTGTCGGTGGGATATCAGCGATAATTGTTAATTACTAGTGTGACATTTTCCACAAAATCCCTCTTTAGGGTGTAGCAGTGGTTTCCTGCAACATATAAAACTTGGGATTGTAATTACTTGATTGGAATTTTAGACATAAAAAGTGAATATTAAAAACATGATAAAGATGTGATATTATGACGCTTGTGAGTACTACACATCAACTACATGGATGTTAACTTTCTTTCTTTATAACATTTGCAGGGAGAGACATTAAGTCTGGTTGGGAAAACAATGAGCAGCAGTTTAGTTGCATTAAGCAAATTGGAGTTTTAGTTATATAAACATTTCTCAGAGGCAGAGCTGCTCCAGAGGCAGAAGTAATCTTATTAGTTTAGTTAAACCTGGCAGAGCTAAATGACCAAAGTTTGTCTCTGCCCCAGTTAGGCCAATTTCCTTATAAAAGATTTGTCTTTTAAGGCCATCTACTATCTGCTGGAAATACGATTTTAACTAAACACTTATGTATTGAGCAGTTTCATGTAATTTATTAAATGAAATAAAGGATCGAAACTTGTTTATTTCCCCCAAAGTGAGTTAGCGTATAGGCACCCACACTGATACCCAGTAGGGATGTCCCAGCAAGATTGTTTTTGGCCAGTCAGTTTCTTTTTTTTCACTTTCCCACGCTAATTTTTCAATCTCATATGCAGTAAAATGTTGAACTGTCGAGCCCAGCTGTGGTAAAGGAGAGCTGTGTCAGCAGGCTGAGTTGGACAAATCACAGCAGAGTACTGTAAAAAAAAAGGATTAGACTTTGATTGGCTTTGATTTAGCTGATACCGATCTATCAAAATATGACATCTGTCATACCCCGCTCTAATCCTTTATTGATTTATGTTTTTTTGGCCTAAAAGTAGTCAAATTTAGGGATATTGAGTCTAAACATATTGGAATAAAACCTTTAAAATACCCACCATGTGTATGCTTTTCATTTGTGTAAAGCCTCCCACAGACAGAAACCAGTCAGGGAAAGCCTTCTGCAAGGACAGTACATATTTAAGCAAATTGACGCAGACTGTACAGAAAGGAAAATACAGACAGAATGAGAAAAGGAGCGTTACTGTCCTCATACTGGAGGCCTCTTGTTGGGAGAATAAAAGCAGGCTATTAAGTCACAACAAATCCTCTTTAAACTGAATTCAGGCTTGATTTGTCCTGTTTTATGTTTGTGGTGTTATTTGAAGAAAAAACAGGCATTTGTTCTTTGTACCCAAAAGAAGTTTATTAAGAGTAACAAACAGGAACTATAAGTATTTAATAGAAGCTTGTGAATTGTGTTTACCCTTCCGGTTGGGTTTTTTTCAGCCATGTGGCTTGTTGTGGTATGGTCTAATGCAGAAATTTCAGAGTGGGAAGGTTGAGAGCCTGCCAGTGAGAGAGTCCATTTAATATTGAACTCCAGCCAGCCTGCATGTCACTGACTGACGATTAACGAGCCCACCCTGTATGTGGCTTACTGTCAATTGTCCAATCAGAGGTCCTATTCCTGCTGCAGCAATAATGCATGGCCTATTTTTAAGTGCTCCCCATCTTCAGTGGTCCTAGTTTCAGCACACTTAATTTTTCTGCCTTCTCTCTATTAATTAATTGATGAATATGCAGTATGTGAGTCTCAGGTATGCAGGAACGATTCTAAAGGGGTACAGGCGACATGCTATGAGTAGAGTAGTGTGTGTATACACTGGTTGAAGAAAATCTATAAAACCCTGACACCACAAAACCACACAAATCACGAAATAGAGAAGAACAACCAAGCAACCACAAAAAAACTTTGGGCTGTAGCTTTGCCAGCTCCTTCAAACACCCTCAAAATAACTCAAATGAATATTAACATTAGTTCTTAGCATCAGAGCTTTTGACCACTATGGATCAATGTTTTTATAAGTGGTTTATATTTTATATTATATTATGCACGTGCACTAGAATGATGCGATACACTTTCCAGCGGGTGGTTTCACGTTATTCCACTGATAGACCGTTGGGGGCTGTAACATGCAAAGAAGAATAGCAATGCACCAACAAAGGCAAGAAAACTGCTAGCTAGTAAACATGGATGAATTTTTCAAAATCATCATTGCAAATATGGAAGAAAATGCATTTAGCATGTTTGTTAGACCTCAAGGACCCACAAAATGTGTTGTAGTGAGTAAGCCTAACACTGAATGTAAATATAAATCAGTTTGATACTGAAACTCATGATAGTTTTGCCACACATTTATTATGAATCTATTCACACACACTGAATGGTTTCCAATAAACAGATATGTGAATAGCACAAATAATGTGTGTATGCATTTGTATTTTGTGAACCCCCCCTCGTTTACATCAACTAAACTCACCTTTACTTACGCTGAATAGCACTTCACACATAACACACTTGATCCAAAGTGCTTTAAAGCGCAGATAGAAAAACGGAACCAAAGAAATAAATTAGAATCAGAAACAGGTTCATTGTAGAGTAGGTTTTCACATTCAAGGAATTTGCCTTGGTGTTGTGGTGCCTAATGAACAAAGTAAGAGAAAGGAAAGTACTATCAAACTGAAGAGTCATAAACATAAAATAGCCATTCACAATTAAAATATGTAATGTACTGTACATATATTTTCTAAAATGCAGTGCTGTACAGTGTTTCAAATGAAGAGGATGGAATGTGTAAAATATTGACTAAAGAATGTACAATTTTCACAGTATGAAGAGAAAAGACAAAATATAAACCTAGATATTTGCAAAAATGTGCGTTAATGTAGGCTTTACGTTAACATTATGAGAAAAAAAAACAATTATTACCTCTATGAAGGTAGGATTTACTGCAGGACTGTTGTATTAGACTCCATTGGTTTATCCTAGATGTACCTATAACTAATGAGTTAAAATACTGGGCTGTGACATCTGCAGGTTTAATGCATTTAGCCAAATCTCACAGTGCATCTGTATGAGTTCGACTACTTGTAGGGTCAGATTGACCAGATATGGCTCAGCGTTCAGAGTTTACGTATTGCAGTTATAAGCTAATGGAACCCCTCACCATTGCTGCTATTAACTGTGTTCTTAGAAAGGAAGAGGGAGTGTGGTGTGTTACAGCTGCAATTAGCAATAAAAAGTTATCTGGTTAAACTCGCCTCGCTGATGTGTTCCTGTTTCTTTCCCAAAGAACTTCAACAAAAATTATGTAAATGTTCTTAATTACTTTGATCTCTTTAATTATTTTCTTCCCCAAGTAATTGTGTCTCAAGGTGATTTCCATTATGTGTCCTTTTATGTTGTATGTTTATCTAACACACAGCATTAATACTGTGTTATAAGATTATTGTGTTCATGTCAGTTCATTTGTCCACACCCACTCCTCAGCCTATACAGATGCTAACTTTGTTGGTAACACGTATATTGACACTAACAGAGAAGAACACAGTGAGCACAGCCTGAGCTCTGGGTTGTTTACAGAGGGATGACCAAATGCTCTGAGTCTACTGCCAGTATGTCCCATCATTTCTGTTTGCCCCTGGGACATGCAAGACACCAGAGCACCTAAGCTACACTCAGTGTAACCACCACAGCCTGTATACATCAGCAGTGACTGTTACTGTATGTGTTCAGGTGGCTGTGTGTACGCACAGAGTATTAAGTGTGTTGGTAAGAAAGCGCCACCTCTGCAGTTCCACTATATTAGTTTGTCCTCACCAGGGCAGGGCGACAAAGACGGCATTGCCACGTATCTGCTGACAGATCAGTCTCTCAGCAGTGGGAGAAACCCTTATGTCAACTCGGTGAGACTGCAAAGCTCACCCTCCCCTCTGAACAAATAAGATCGGAGTCAAAATGAAAAGCATTATTACTGGTGACATCTTTATCTCCGGTCTACCTTATTTAATAACCAATTTCTTTCAAGGCTTCCTGGAGGAGTTTATCCTTTGGGCAAGCCTCTCTTTGCTGCTGAGAGTCTGCTGTTTAGTTATGTACACTCTGTTACCAGAGGGAAGAAGCGGTTTCATAGCTGTTAGCCTTATAGACGCACACCGCCTGTCACCCTGTTTCGTATTATGTTTATTCCAATGAAGCTCTGGGGATGTGTTACATTGGATGAAGGTGTTTATAATACAGCGCATGAAGCTCAGGGAAAAAAGTAAAGACAGTTTCTTGAAATATGTTTGCATAATTTATCTTTGAAAGCAAGAACATTTATCATAAGATTAATTATTTATTCAAATTGTGTGCCATTCCTCTCATTTTACCCACTGTACATATTCGTACATAAGACAAATATAATGTTTATATACCTAATGGCTAAGAATAGTCTTCATCTTTAGTGACAAGAAAACCAGACTAAGAGTCTACCGCCATGCTAGCAGCTCTGTGAGACAGTGCTTTGGCACAGTGGTACTTTGCTAAATGCTAACGTCAGCATGCTAACACAATGGCTTTAGCAGATATAGTGCTCACAATCTTAGTCCATGCTTAGTTATCATGCTATCAATTGCTAACACTAAACACAAAGTCCAGAGCGGATGGGAATGTCAATCGTTTTGCAGGTAATTAAAATATGTCCAAAATAGAATTTTGACCCAATGATAGCGCCACAAGTCAGGGGATCACCAAATGCTACGCTTCCTCCTGCGGGAACTTAAATGTCCATACCAAATTTCATCGCAATCCATCCAATATTTATGGTGATATTTCAATAAAAACGAAAAATGTCAACCTCATAGTGGAGCGAGAGGAAAAGCCAGGAGATTATCAGATTATTATCAGGCTTTATCCTCTCTAGACCAGGAATGTCTGTACAACATTTCATGGCAATCCATCACACTGAGATATTTCAAAGTGGTGGACCAACTGACTGACATCCACAGCATGCTGCTGGTGTCGCTAAACAAAATAAAAACATCAATTATTTTAGTACATTTGCTTTTTATTATTACTGTTTTGACACCACGAGACAGCGTGTTGAAGAGAGCACTCAGCTGTTAGCTATCAACCTTGACCTTTAAACCATCCAGGTGCCGCAAACGGCAGAGTGAAGCTCAACACTGAGCAAGACAGTGTGTCTCTTAGCTCTGGTACTGTCTGCCACAGCACCCCTGTATTGAAAACCAATGTGGAGCCCACTGATGAATGAAGTTTTAGCTTTGGAGTACACCATCTTTAGTGTGGAGTTTGTGATTGAGAGAGGATTTACAATTAATGGTACAGCAAAGGGGATCAATTGCAATTAGGTGTCTGTAACACACTGTGGCTGATAAGCATTCCCGCCATCGATCAACGTGCCAACACCACGGTCTCATGAACCTAAGGCGCTCGCAGCAAACGTAATTGACCCCGAAGGGTCAATGAACAAAGCTCGGGATTTGTCATGGCTCCGGGATGATCCCTCATGTGAGGGAAAAATAGCAGGCTTTGCATTTGCAGTCATGCTTATTTTTATGCAAATGCTCAATAATCTACAAACACACTGAAACAGTTGGGGCAATATGGTGGCATCATGCTGTACGCTAATGCTAAGCATAAAGACGGTGGGATGTTTTGAATTCTTCTGCATTCTCAGCACTGCTCAGCAATCCAAAGATTAGCTCATGGAGTAGATTCTCAAAACAGAGCTGGAAATGTCAAGTCTGGTCTTTTGACATCTGGGACTTTTTCACTTCTCACAGTCTTGGCCACAATTGGATATTGAATGATATAACATACATACAGTAACAATAGGTCATTTTTTTCTGTTTGGTTTATTTTTCTTGAAGCACTACAAACAGTTCAAGGGATTTTCATCTGTCTAAACCTGTGTATGTACTGAACCTAATACCTCTGTGCTTTGATCAGTCTGTTGCTCGGCATTGATTAGTTGGATGTTGTGAAGTACTGCAGTGACTGTATTTGCAAATATAGTAGATTTACATGTGTTTTGATCGTTTACAAAAAGTCCAGCAAAATGCCACGTTCGACCAGGTTTTGTTCGACAGTTTCCATCAAAGAAACTAAATGCTAAAGCAAAAAGTACAAAACTTCAGATAAATAGATGTTCATTGGGGAGATACTAAACTTTAAAATGGGTCCCCAAGATTAAGTACAAGAAAATGTACTTCAAACCAATACAGAGAAGAATATTAGAAAGAAAAGCAGTATACCAATATATTTTCATTATCTCATACACAACATTTTCAACCCTGTTGTACTTAAACTGTGTAGAAAATAATAAAAAATAAATACATTTTGTAACATTATATTAAAATGTATATGAATATATCCATTAAAGGTTTTGTCATTTGCCTCACCACACTGCTAACTACATCATCAGATTTATGCTACTCATCAATCCTTGTCACTGGCCCTCTGCAACACAGTTTGAACACAGAAGATTTTTTCAAAATTAATCTGATTCAAAAAACTGGCTATATAATTTCAAATTCATACAGTTTTCAATGGCAGCAATCACAGCAGCAGAGAAGCAGAGACAGAACTGTGCCCAGAGGGACGTTGACCCTGTCATAAGGCAGCAGTATTTAGAGAAAGAGAGAGAGAAAAATGGAGGCAGGATAGATTAAGATGGGGAAAAAAGAGCATTCAAGAACTGGCTGAAAGAGAGCAGAGGCTAAAGTGAAGGAAGATAGAGAGCAGCTCGTCACAAGTGAAGGCTGAAGCCACAGAAGCTCTCTATGTCTCTATGTCAAACTCTATACATATATATGTATATATATATGTATATACATATATATGTATATACATATATAAAACACACAAATGTCAACATGATAACATGGTAACCGCTGGAAGCAGTGTGATGTTATAACACCACAAAACCTCTTTGTGAGGAGGTTGTGGTGGATGAATGGCAGCTTTATCAAAGTGTGTTACTTTGACATGCGCATCCCTGTTTGCATCTGACCAAAAGTCACGGTTGTTTTTCTATTAACAATGACGACACTCTTTACCTTAACCAGTGGTGGAATGTAGCTAAGTACGTTTACTCAAGTACAAATTCAAGGAACCTGTACTTTACTTGAGTATTTCCATTTTATGCAGCTTTATACTTCTATTCCACTACATCTCAGAGGCAAATATTGTACTTTTTACTCCACTACATTGGTTCTGACAGCTTTAGTTACTAGTTACTTTTCAGGTTCCAATTTTTCATATCCTTCCTTTCCTGTGAAAACCATGTATCTCCAAATTTGATGAGTTTAAATTAGAATTTTTCTGATAAGTATTTAGTGTGTTGAGAAAATTCTACCACTTTTCAAGATAAATAAACCATTAAACAAAACCTTGGATTAGCGGGAAAATGCATTGTCACAAAGCTGAAAACAGTTCTGTTTTTCTGAGCTCATAAAAAGTTGACTTATTAGAGATACATGGTGCTCACAGGACAGCAATGCTACAAAAATATTATGATCTTATAGAATATGACGTTGCTGTAGATTAAACTATCCAGCAATGTATGAAGCAGTTGAAATTAGAACAACCTAAAATCCAAAAATATCATATATAATAGTAAAATGAGTACTTTTACTTTAAATACTTTAGGTACATTTAGCTGATAATATTTACAAACTTAGTAAAGTTTTGAATGCAGGACTTTTACTCGTAGAGTATTTTCACAGTGTGGTATTGATGAAAGGATATGAATACTTCTTCCACCACTGACCCTAACCAAGTAGTTTTTTTACCTAAACCTAATCAAACCTTGACTATAATTGTGGCAGAAAACAGTCATATGAATGAATGGTCACATGTGCTTTGGAAGTCACTGACAAACGATATAGTCCTGCAGATAGGGGTGCAGGATAAAAAAAAGCTTCATATTAGGAGATACGCAAGGCAAGGCCAAGTCACCTATTTTTTTATTTAGTTTGTCAGACTTGCTGGACAACGTACAGCTTGAACTGTGGGACACATCTGACAACATAGAGCTGAGTCTAATAAATAAAAGAACTGCAAAGTTGCTTCACTAGCGTGGTTATAGACTTGGAAAATAATGTGGACAATTTACTGCCTATTTGGTCTTGGTGTTGCACAGAAATTAACTTGCACTGGTCGAGAATTTGTTGTAGTCCCTGTTATGCCAAGCCTTGGCTAAACAAAATCTGTCCTCAAGGAATAATTTGGACTGGGCAAAGCTGGAAAACAGCCTCACATTTCAGGAAAAACATCTGTGTAAAGCTCACACTCTATCAACTCTAGTCTTTGGACAGTGGACAGGTTTGATACATTTGTGCTGAAGGCTTCCCAGCTCAGCTACACGACTGAGAGATCACTGACCTTGACCTTGAATCGCTTTCATGTATTAATATGGGCAACTCTTCCCCAGAGCATTCACAGTGCTGATTTATGATTTTGAGATGTTTGGCAGCAGCTATGCACCTTAAAATGTTTCTTATGTACTTAAAATATTATATGCGCTTAAGAGACTCTTCGTCCAAGCAAGCATTTGCTGGTAAACAAATTAATAAAGTACAGAATAATAGGATTTTTATTAATACAACTTTCAAATAAAGGTTTGAATGATAAATAAAATTAAGAAAAATAACCATGAACAGATTTCAACGCACCAGCTTTCAGTAATGGTCAGCATTGCAAAGGCAAGAAGAATGCAATGAAGCCAAGCTCTTGACATCATTACATGCATTAACTTATTTTATCATATCTTACCTACAATATAATACCAAAGTTTTGTCTTCAAGAATTCAGCATGCACATATTTTTAAGTTAGTAATTGATTTTGTATGTTAAAACAACAACCCACAATATGCAACTAATTATCAACCTGTACATACATGCATGTGCTAAAACATTATACTTGCATTTCCTCTCATCCTCCTTCGTTATACTGTGACTGATAGTTGATCAGAGGTCAACTGTAGCATCAAAATCACAGTGATAGCACTGACATGTTTGGGTTATAATATCACCATATATTAAAATTCATTAGATCTAATTGCTTAGTTCTGATATCTGAGCCTGTGAAAATTGAATATTTGTTTGATTTGAATAAATAGCAGTCAGTCAGAGAACATCTAATCTAAATCCGTGTTTTCTCCTGGTTACAAAGCCTTTAATACCCCTCTAATGCAATATGCAAACTGTAGCAATACACAGCTTAAAACCAGCTTCTCTGGGAACGAGAACCCCAGCATAGAGCATCGAACAATATAGAGCACTTGGGGAGAATGCTGAACTACATTCACTTTTTCCTGGAGCTAAATACAGAGAAGCAAAGCATAGCAACAATCTTATAGCCAGTCAGCCATCATCTTAGGCCTACTTTAGTTTTAAAGGAAAATCTCACTGTTACTGCCCCTGTCTGTTTGTCTAAGTGCCAAGAGGATTAACACAGCTAACACTGGAATCATCATTTCCTTTCTACTGTATTAAAAGCAACAGTATGACTCAGTCTAAGAGTGTTAGCAGGAACAGCTCTGTGTATGTAAACATAGTCTTATTCTATGTGTGGTTCAACAGATTGCTTTGCAATGCCTACCTGGTTTAATTGGATGGTTTTGAATCAACACTGTGTTAATTATGCTCTAAACAAATGTGTTTTAATCAAGATTATACCATTGTAGGCAATTGTAGCCAAGACAAATTTTAGCTGTGTTGACAGCATTTTAATTAAATTCACTGACAATTTTGTCAATTGACCGTTTGCTAAGCCCCGAACCCCTAGTTACTTCATGCTTGTCAAGCAATTCTGTTCTCGCACAGCACATACACCGTTTACATTGATAATGGTGGCAGATGTACAACTGGAAATTATTCTTTATTTTTGAAACACACAAATAAACAAAAGCAGGCTTTTCTTTTCTAGCTGACGACTTTCATTTTTATTCCGCTAGCATGATGCTAACATGTAGCTAGCAGAATTAATCAGCTGTAGAGTGGGCTGAGGTGGACACTAAACTAGTTGGTTTAAAAACGCTGTCCCAAGTTGATTTTTGAATGTTTCCAGCTAATTTGTTTTAAAACGAGAAACCTCTAAAGGGTTGCTTTGCCCTTGATGGCTGCATTAATGATTTCATGCTAAAAGATTGAGGCTAAGGCTGGATGTCCCAGGCAAAAAGTTAGCATCCTCACCAGTTGATAATCCATGTAAAGTCATGGAAATAAAGAAATTGCTGTTGTATTACATGGCGGAGCTAACACATTTTTAAAGCACATTAAGGGAATTACAATTTTCCGATTCAAACATCTTGAGGTGGCTAGAAAACATTGGCAAATATGTAAGTGACCAGTTACGTGCTGATCTGTTCGTTTACTTCCACTCCTTGACCAAACGAGATGAAAAAAACTGAGTTGGCCAAGTCACGCAATTATGCGAGGCGAAGAGAAGGCTTGTTGGTCTCGTGAAAAACAAGAGAAGAAATGCCTTTTCAGCAAAGGTTTTCAGTTTTCACAGCATCATACGTCAGGAGGTATGGTAACAACAGTGTTGTGCGTGTGGTGAATTTCATTATCTTCAGAGCACTAAACAACAGACAGTTCCGGCAGTTAATAGAAGACTATGAGACGGAGTACGTGAATTACTGATGCATAGCGAGCTGGGATGGTTGTCCTGCGGAAAAGTGCTCAAATGGTTCACACTTTCCTGGACAGCAAGGGGAAATACAAGCCAGAATTGGTAGACCCACACTGGATCATACAGTACCTGTCTGACTGGCATCACCAGTCACATGAATGCTCTGAACGTGCAGCTTCAAGGGACAGATAAGCTTCCAAGCAACATGCTGAATGCAATCAGAGCACCCCAGAACAAAATAACTCCCCTGTATATACCTGACACTTCATTCACTTCCCAAAACTCGGAGCTGTCACCACATATGACCCAGCTCTGCAGCAGCTCACACACAGAGAATTTGCTGAGGTTTTGGAAGGACCTGAGGGGAGAATTTGAATCCAGATTCAGTGATGTGAAAGAGCACAAGGAGGTTTTCAACTTTATTGAAAATCCCTTCCATGTGGAAGTGTCCTCTCTCACTCCAACTATCTCGCAGCTTTGCCCTTTTAATCGTGCTGCTCTGGAAAGTGTAGAGTTGCAGACTAATGACATTCTCAAAATTGAACTCAGAGCAGGTGTCGGCCACTTCTGGAATTTTTACACTTTGAAACGACTTTCACACTATCAAGAGGAAACAGAGACTCAACAATGCGCATCTTGAATGCCTCATAAGGATTGCAACAACAAAATACAAATATTACATGAAGAAAGTCAAGGAAATGCAAGTCTACTTTCACTCAGGATGTTTAGAATTGTTTTGGCTGCATTACATACTGTATGTTGTGGGATGACAAAATAGTGTTTGCTTTTGGTGTTTCCTGGTACAAGTAGCTCCCCTATTGACTTTGTGCTGCAAGTGTGCCCTCACAGAACAAACACTAAAGACCACTGCTCTAAACTCGGATACACTAGCATCTTCGCTCCCCCAGGGTTTATTTTCCAGTTCTGAACAGGTATTTTTCTAATTTTACCTGTAACCCCACAAAGTAATGTAGTTAGCTAATGACATGCCCCTTGGCTTTGGAAAAAATACGTATTGTGCGGCCCCAGAGCAAGCGCACTAGAGACTCCATTGGCCAAGCCGGCTAACTTCCGGTTTAGCCCTCCCCAAACTTGAACGGGGATAAAATGATTTAATCGTGTGGCTCATCTAGACTTTCCAAATGCTATTGGACCCAATGGAACAAATTCTGATAGTGAAATGAGTCATTTTGCTGGGGTTGTGAAGCTCAAGAAAAAATATCCACAGCACATCAGCATTGCTTGCTGGTATTAGTCTTTCACTTCAAGGATGTTAGCCCTGCATTCAATGGGAACTGCCTGTATTTGTTATCACTACGTGTCATCTTTGGATGGCTGTGAGGAAGTGAGACATTATGTATGCTTCTCTTGTCATCATGAAATAACCAGAGGCAGTGCAACTATTGCAATTATTCAATATATTCTGATGATACTGATGTTCCCACACTTTTATTCTTTGTAATCTATGATGCAATAGTTACACAAGGTGCATCAATAAAACATTACACAAATGTAAAAGCCAACAAGCTGTGTGACATATGAATATGGTGATGAGCTGACTTAAATGTTTTAAATGGTTTGAAACTTTACTAAAGATGCTCTCTTTCTCCAACCAGATACATCATAGACTGACATAATTAGGTAAAATAAATTTGAGGTGGCACTTGGCAACCCCTAAGCGACTGGCTCTACTCCAGTCTTAACTTGTAGAGAAGTAGACAGGTTCAACTCAACTGATTATGAAACACAGACCAAAGAGGCCATGCTCTGATTAAAAGGAAAGTTAGAAGGGGTAGAGATTTGCAAAGTCAATCCCCACCACCCTGTTAGCTTCAGATACACTGCTTGATAAGGTCTTTGGATCGATATGCTGATGGACACAGTGACAGAGGCAAGGTGGTTATGTACTCCCAGACACCAGGATCTTTTCATGTGTTGTGTTGTTAGAGGATTGGTTCATCAAGTTGGACCTTGACTGACCCATGAACATCTCCGGCAAACTGTTTCCTGGAACTCCTATAACAGCCAAAATAACAATGTAATGTATCTAGTGTGTACTTGTTAAAATCAGGGTTTCACAGTGGTTTAAAATACCTAGGTACATGATATAAGTAGAATTTTGCAGTACTTTCAAGTTTCCATACTTTGCTATTCATACTCTATGATACTTTTGTGTATTTTTGTTCTGGGGCAGTTTGTCATGGTTTGGCCTTGGGCCCTTAGTTCCAATAAAACTATTATTGCTCCAGCATACAATTAAATTTCAGACAATTGTTTGCTTCTACCTTTGTGGCAAATGTTTTCCCATTTTAACATGACAATACCCCTGTGTACAAATCCAACACCTGCACAAAGCACTGATCTCAACTGTCAACCCAACATGAGTGAGGGACCTCGCAAATGTGAACAAATCCGTTCCACCATGTTGTGGAAGGCCTTCCTAGTGGAGTGGAGGCTGTTATTACAGCATATTAATGCCCATGGCCATCACAATCTGCTTCTAGGTCTCTCCCTCTAGCAACATTCCCACTTTTCCAAACCTGTTCAAGGCCATTTTCAACCTGTGCACCAGATGCCCTCGGACTTTATCTCCTGTCTCACTCCCACGGCCAGCCAGTCCCTCCTGCCCCGCAGTTACCTGACCTTCCCCGCCCACTCTCTCACCTGTATCCTCTTCCTCTCATCAGCTCTACAGTATTTAACCAGCTCATTCCATTTCTTTTCCTGCTGGACTGTTGAAGTTGCCATGTGGCCTGTGCTTTTCAAATCACTGGCATCTGCCTACATCTACCTGTCTGTTTAGTGGCACTTTTCACTGTCCCAGTCCTGCTGTCCTGTGGATTTAATGCAATTACTGTTTGGACTTGCTACTCATACCCGTGAGCTTTTTTATCTTTTCTCTTGTTAAGAAATCACTGAACTGTCTCTGTCTGCTTCTATATTCTGCATTTGGCCGCTATTACTTGCTGTCTCATACTCCACTCATGAATTTAGAGTGAGATGTTAAACTTAAACAATCACATAAGGGTGTAATGTTATAGTTTCCACATACTTTTGGCCATGCAGTTATTATAGCCATTTATTTTTTTTTTTACTTCTGATGCTTATTTATTTATTTATTTAACTTTTATGTATCCAGGTAAACTGTTTGAGAACCACTTGACCTCATACATATGACACATAGAACAAGCAATTCGATTAAAAGAAGTAGACAGCAAAGAAGAGAGAAAAACAAAAGTGCTTAAGTAAGTATGTATTAATATGGTTCAGGATTATCAGCAGGAACAATTGTCAACTATGGTGTTTTGGAGGTTCTGCTTAAAGGTGGAGGTTGGAATCAGAGACGTTAAGTTTCAGAGTATTTTGTAGTATGTTCCAGTCATGTACTGCTGCAAAGTGGAAGGGATAAGGTAGTAAAAGTAGGGGGGTACTAAACTTAATAAAATTACTTATCTTGTGATCTTGTGTGTTTGGTTTTATGAGAGGCATGAAGGAGAGATGACAGATAATAAGGTGTCTTGCCCAAGATTGTCTTGTATATAAAGAGAAACCAATGACGGAGACAACAGGAATGAAGGGAGGGCCAACCCACCAGTTTATGAGTGTAAAAGGGTGCATTAGTGGCAAACGGATGGCTGAGTGATAGAGGGTATCAAGTTTTTTTAGGGCTGTGTTTGGTGCCATTCTGTAGATAATGTCGCCATAGTCCAAAATTGGCAGTACTGTCATCTTAACAAGGGTGCACAAAGGAAGCTTTATTGCGAAAAAGAAAAGCTAATCTAGTTTTGACTTTTACTTGAAGGTTATTAATGTGTGTAGTGAATGACAGGCATGAATCCAACCAGATGCATAGATATTTATATGTTCTGACATACTCCAGAGCCATACCGTTCATGCAGGTAACTGTAGGTGGAGGTTTGGTAACAGGTTTTCGGCTGAAGAGGATACATTTTTTCTTACAGGTGTTAATACGTAGGTGGAGATTGTCAAAAAACTGCTCTATAGAGGTGAAGCTCAGTTTAAGGCTGGAAGCCGCAGCATTGGGAGAGCGACCAACTGAGTACAAAATGGTGTCATCTGCATAAAAGGGCCAGCAGCATCATTGGTGTAGATAGAAAAAAGGGGTTGGGCTCAGGATGGAGCCTTGAGGCACACCTTTAGAGATGATAAGTGGGTCTAATATGATGTTTTCAACCTTCATTTGCTGGACACGGTTGGTGAGATAACTGGCAAACCAATCACATCTAGAGGTGGACAGACCAATACTGGAAAGCCTATGTAAAAGGATCCTATGGTCGACAGAGTCAAAAGCCTTGGTGAGGTCTATAATAGTGGCAATACAGACCTGCTTCCTATCTAATGCTGTAATAACATCATCAAGGACCTTTGTAGTGGCTGTTATGCACCCATGTCCCATCCAAAAAGCAGATTGCTTATCAAACAATGTATGATTTTTATCCAGGAAATCATTTAACTGTTTTTGGACAAGCTTCTCCAGAACTTTAGCAAGGCATGGTAGAAAGGAAATTGGGCGATAACAGTGCGGATCAGATTCAGAACCCCCTTTGAAAAATGGAAAAATTGTGGTTGAATTCCAATCAGTTCGGAACTCATAGAGCTGTAGGGACATATTAAATAATTTAGTAACGGGAGTGGCAATAATGTGGGCTGCTGCTTTTAAGAACATTGGATCAAGGCCATCAAGGCCAGCGTATTTATTTATATTCAGCATAGTGAGTTCATCCTGGACTTCAGAGGTAGAGAGAGGCGTAAAGGAGAAGCCACTGTTGCTTAATGGAGAAAGTTGGAGATCTGCTGAGGCTGTAACCAAAGTGTCCATTGAGACTGGATTTAGGTTTGACATTGAAACTGTATGGGATGCATTAATAACATGATGGTTTAGGAGAGAAGCCATCTGAGACTTTTCAGTAATAATAATGTCATTAAATAACATAGAAGTTGGTAAATGGCGGGAAATAACTTTATTTTCCATTAACTTGACTGTTTTCCAAAATGCCCTAGCATCACTGCCACATTTTAGCATTTCTGATTGCCTACAATAACAAGTATGATTTTGAATACAGTGGTTTTACTTGTATTTTTGCATTATGGTTTTGATACTTTTACTTGAATGAGAACTCCAGAGATTTAGTATTGCATGTTGTAGTTTGGAGACTTGCAAGAGACAGATTTTTTAAAAAGTGATCAAAATTGGTGCAGCTGATGCTAAGATATCCTGACTTTTTGTCCTTAGAACAGGTGAAGCTCCAAAAAACTTCATAGCATCCCAGCCAGGTAAATGCCTATGTCTTTCAAAATCCAAACCCCCAGTTTGTAATGCAGGCTGCCTGATATACATTTGTGGTGTTTATTTGTAAATTGAATTTTTTACATGTAAAATTGGTGACCCTTTAGGTAAAGTATTTGAATACCTTTTCCACCACTGAGATTTCATTATCTATTACACTGAGTGGAGAGTTCCCTTATCCTAAGAAGCTAGGTACTATATTTTTCTTAGCACCTTTTGAACTGCATACATAACATCAAGCAGTCTTTACAAAAACACATTCAATCACAAAGGTTTCCTCTCTTCACCTTCCTGAACTGAAACCATATTGCTGTGGAAAATGTATTGAGCTGAACTGCAGGAGATGTGCTCCCAAATGTTGTTTTCCTCGCAAGCCTAATGGAGATTCTGCTGTTACTGACACTAGGCCGTCAAGAAAAGAAAGTCCCCCTCCTTCTTCCCCCTCGCAGACTCCCCCTGTTCTTATCAGCATGAGGGAGATTGAAAGTTTCAATTGGGTTTGTCGTATCAATTGTCCAGACTGACATTCAGTGTTAGGCCTGGCAGCATTGTCATGGCCAAGGAAAAATTCCCTTTAAACAAAGTTGTAGAGCACTCTGAACAGAGATGCAATATCAAAGTGTTGCATGATGTGATGTGATGAGAAAATAAGCATCAGTATCATGTTTAATGCAATAATGTGAGGAAAGTTATTTAAAATAATCTAATTACTGTATTTTACATAGTCTAGTTTTGAAAAGTACATTATGAATATTATAAATAAATGAGTATGGCTTTAACATGTGTGTCCATTTAGCCCACCCATCTATCCGTCTTAATGCTAATCCTCTTCAGGGTTGCAGGGGGCTGGCGTCTATCCCAGCATGCATTGTGCAAGAGGCAAACAACGCCATGGAAAGGTTGCCAGTCTATCAAAGGCATAACACACAGACAACTTAGGTTTGAACAGAGGACCTTCTTGTTGCGAGGCCAACACTGAGCCACTAAGCCACCCCATCTCATTCCTTGAGGCATTATATCCATTTGTGTCTTTTACATTTTCATTTTGTTCTGCTATTGTGAAAATGAATGTTTGTTATATTTATTTCCATGAAAATATGTAAACATTTTTTAACTCAAATGACTGTGGCCGTTCACTGAACATGCTCATGTTTTTGGTGAATGGTGGACTAAACGTATCAGTCTGCAACAAATGAACGTGAGTGTCATTAAGCGGAGTTAATGATGCCCACATGCTGTATTTTAGCATGTTAGCACGCTAAAATTTGACAATTAGTACTAAACAAAAAGTTCAGCTGAGGCTGATGGGAATGCCTTTTGTTTTTCTATTTGGCCATAAATAGATCTTAGTGCCACATCCTGGATTGTCTCCTTAGCTATTAACTTGAATTCACTTGAGGCTGAGTCTGTACTGAACATTTGTTTGAGCTTTCACACCCAAATGAGACTCAGGCTGCACAAGGACGTTAAATCTGTCCATTTTAGGATGTTCCAAAATTAGGATTGAGTTACCAAGGTGTTATAGCCAAACTGAATAATAAAAAATGTGTTGCCAGCATCTTTATATTTTACTGGTTTTCAAGGTGGGCAAAATGGTGATAATAAGAACTGATGTTATACAAATTTTGGTGAACATGATGGTTTTATCATGTTGACTGTTGAGATGTTGCATGGCGACACTTTCCAAAAATGAATGTCATGACTACCTTTGAGTTGTGTAGTTACCTGGACTCCATTTCACATTTATCTACAGTTCTTATTGCTTGGTGAAGTAAAAAGCATTAACAAGAGCTGCTCTTCCCTCCGCTTGTTACCTCGTGAACAAGGTGTCCTTTTGTAAGTGATTTAGCCTCCAAAAGCGTTCATAGAGCCGCTTGTGGCTGTAATAGGTTTACACGTTTCCCTTTTCTTGTCAACTTGAGGTTAAAAGCAACAACATGTAATGGGAAAATTAGGACTTAATATGTCATTCAGTGAAGTTATTAGAGTTGACTTTCAAGAAAATTGTTACAAAAAAGATTGTTCAAATTCAATCTACCACATACTGTACTGTGCAGTGAGTAGGATAAAGAGATATTGCTTATATTTTAATAGCTTGTTGTTCTATCAGAAATAAATCTCAAAAGTAAAAACACATACAGTAATTGGTTTTAAAAATAGCTCATAGTATTAATGTAATTTTGGATGTAGGTTTTGCTTATTTTTCACTTGTTTTAAGTTGACTGAATCCTTTCTTGGTGATATAACATTACCATAGTAGGTCTAAGTATATTTTCAGCAAACTAAAATGTTAGTTTTTGGGTGTTTTTAATAGTAAAAATGTTACGAGTACAATTTATAATTTGGTTTTCAGTTGTTTGGCTGTGGTCACTTGTCAGATTGCCTTTTTTTGAATTAACTATCAATTTAGCATAAAAAAAAGAACTCTGTTCAAAATTTATTTAGTGAACACTTTACCACATTTGTCAAAATTGAAGCAACAGCCTAGCTGTAGGTATTAGAGGTGTAAATATTAAACAACAGAGTTTCAATTCAATTTCCGACCTTTCAGAAGAGACGCAGTGCATCTGACATTCTGCCCATGATTCAGTTAAATTCAGTTCAATTTGAAATGATTTATTCTGATGGTTACAAAGTATAGCAGCTCTAAAATGTAAAAGGAACAACAAATGCCTGAGGAAAAGTTGATTGGCGATGGAAAGATTAGTGTGGCTTCAAACAGAGAATCAAGTGTGTCCCTAATGATAACATTTTACAGGTGCAGATTTGCAGCTTACATAATGTCAGAACTACAACTCCTATGAGTTACATTCATATAGAACAAAATACCTTTAAGGGAAAATGTGCCAACGTATTTTTTCTTTTGATCTCCTGCTTTAAGGTTCACATTATAAGTATCTCCAAAACATTCAGTACCATTTCTCAGTTGCTTTTTCCTGTTACATCTGTGCATGACAACAGATGTATGGCTATGGTTAAGTGTCAGCCACTAAAACCAGGTGCTCCCTTTTATATCTGCTAAATCAGGAAGAAATTATACTCTGGACTAATCCTGCTGTTTGATTTGAAAAGAGGCATACCAAAAATAGGTGCATGCCTAAAATATACTTAAAAAAACAAAAGAAAAGCAGCCTGCAGCCCTGTGACACTAGGCCACACAATGGCTTTTGAAAGACTTTTCTGCACCACATAAAAATCTTGGTAGACATTGCTTTTGGTTGTTTCAGAGCATAAAACACAGACTAACATTTTAAGTTTTGGGGGCTTCACCATTTTCCTAAAAAAACTGGGGTGGAACCAACTGAGTGACAGTGCAGCCTTCCAGCCAGAGAGAAACACATAAGTGTCGAATAAATCCACCCAAAATATTATAAAATATTAGATAATCTTTTTTACAATACAGAATGACATGGATGGGGATTTTTTTAACTGGTGCATTACTGCTGAAGTGCCTTGGGGGCAGAGATTAGCTACTGTGCCAATGCATGACTGCAGAATTGAATGAATAATGCCACAAGCTGACTATTACTGTGACTGGCTAGTATGAGGACTGATTCTGCTGCAATCTGAATGTCAATATTTAAGCTTATACTATATATCCCCAGAACTGACATTTGTTCAACCCGCAGATATTTTGCAGCTTATAAAAATAATGTCACAATCTGTGGTAATTTGTAAACTCATCTATTATTAATCATAGACAACCCAGAGCGATAAACTTCTCGGTATACCAACAACATATCTACACATTATTTGTGCTAATATTGTTTTTGAAAGTACAGTGTGTAATGAAATGCTGTCTTTTCAGGCTGTGAAAAATAGTGAGATGGTTGGAGGAGCAACTGGAATGTCACCTACTCAGCCTCTAAGATTGGGTGCAAAAATCAGGGTGGCAAAAGTTAACAAGACACGCTGTTCTCACCACTCGTCAACTTGTGTCAAGATGCCCTTTGGCAAGCACTTTAACTTCCAGTATCCTCAGATGAGCTGCTTGTGGCTGTAATAAGCACTTTAGTTTGCAACTGTTCTTCCTTCTGCGCCTGGTTCTCTGGGTTTGGCTTAGTAATGTTCTTTAAAAGTAGTAGAAATTTTATGTAGATGTTTTTCCACCAGCTATTTTTTTACTCTGACTGACATCACTTTGGTTACAATGGACACTGTGAACCAGCATCGGGGTCGACATAGCTAGTACCATCTGTAAATTAAGCACTCCCTTACCTAGATGAACACAGCAAAGAGTGTGTGTGTGAGCTGCTGATCAGTCAGCAGATGTTGAAATAACATGAGCTTAACTAACATGAACATATAGCTTCAACTTCTGAGTGGAAATTAGGTAGCTTAGCTTGCAAGCTTCCACTGTCGGAGAGGAATGCAAACTTAGATAACAAAGATGTCGGTACATAACCAACAGTACGTGTTCCTGTCGAAAAAAGGGGGAAAAATGTCTTGCACCGCCGTTAGTTAGGCCCTACAGAAGTTGACGGCGCGTCTCCTAGCAACGGTCGGTCTCAGATGTCAGTCAACTGGTGCCATGAAAGACACCCACACAGAGGCTGTTTCCACTTTCCATACAGTGTTTTATCCTCTATTAAAAAAATGGAAAACTCTGCACAATAGCTGCAGTGTTACAGTTCATATTGTTGCATGTTGTGCTGTGATTGTATGAAAATGTACTAACTGTCAAATCCTCTAGCACAACATGTTAGCCATTTTCTTGGAAATGAATCTCAGAAGCAATGCACTCTTACAGAAAGACCTTGAGGCACACTTCTTAACTGCTCCTCCCAATGATTGCTGCGATATGGAACAGCTGTGTACCAGCAAAACCAGCACAAATCACTCATTAATCACCTGTTTGTCTTAAATACTGCCGCACAGAGGTGGCCAAAAAGGTGCCAGCAATTTTATGCTTTCATTAGCGCCTTACAGTGATGATTACCTGTAGGGCGTTTGAAGGTGATATTCAAGTTTTACACAATTCAGAGATTATTACCTCTCTAACCTGTGTACAAAAAGCTGTGCAGGAGTAGCAGCAGCTTCGTGATGGATATATTTTTTGGTAAGATACAGAGATAAGGGGCCTCTGCTGTGCGACACAGATGAGATCACAAAGGTGCTGAGATGTTGACATCGTCCCTGTTGTCCTTATATAATGCGTTCCTGTCGCAGATCTTAGACTTACCACTTTTGTTCATGTCCCCAGAGGTGGCTACTTTCCCACCAACTCAAGGTAGAGGACATTGTCGGGACACGGCAGCTTATACATGTTAATGTTCCCTTTTTCCTATTCCACTCCTGTTAGATTGATGGCTCAGCAGTGGTTCTCATTGATCAATCAGACACAATCTGCGTCTCAAATGAACCCAGGCCAGGGGGATTGTGCATTCTTCCAAGGGAACCACATCCCTAAGGGTATGACAGTGTGGTGTGGTGCACTGGATCGATTGTTTTCAACTTATTTGTGTAAATACTTTGTAACCTTGCCGATTTATCATCTGCATTTCTTTGGCACTGAGTGAGAAAACTACAATAGATATCACCCACCCTGCTGACATGGGCTCCGGCTTGTAATTTTCATCTTTGCGGTCAAGTCTAGAGAAGGATTATGGGAATGATGAGAATTAATTATGCATTTCATCAGCGTGATGGATACCGCACGTTCAACTCAAAACTATATTTCCCTGGAGAACAGAGAGGAGTCTACTCGTTCCCTTAGTGACTCCTTTGAGAAATGCTGTCAGTTCTCACTCTCGAGATGAAACTTCACTGACATGAAATAGAAAAACAGTTATATGACTTTCTTACCACAGCGGCTAGGTGTAGGTGGCTTCACTTTTAGTCAGCCAGAGTACTTAACACCGTGTAGACAAATCTCAGTGTAACTACAGAAGATAGAACTCGCACCTCAATTTTGAAAATAGTCACATTCATCACCCCCAAATCTCTTCTTACACAGGCCCTCATCTACCAATCAAAAAGACTCCCCATATGCATTACTTTGTGGCAATCCTTCCCCGCATCTGGCCTATGATTTTTTACATTTACATTTCTGAAATACACCTGGAGTGTATTATTTCACATATACAATGGCCACTCTCCAAGGGAAAAGCGTAGGATGTGTTTAAATCTATAGCGTTAGAAGTGTTTTGTTATCACTTGAATCCATGATCAGTGGTAACTGCATGATAGCGTAGAGCATTATATCTAAAGTTGCTTTATGGAAGACGCTGCCGGTTCCAGACGTATGTTTCCCACCTCTAAATTCCCATTTCAGTGTTTTCTTTCAATGATATTCTCAGTATTACTCAACACAGACATAGGGGAGTTTCCTCAGAAATTACACATCCAATTCAGGTTTATGTAAAAAATAATAAATATATGTAAAACTTTATTTCTGAGAAAATGTTTTCAGTCAGTTGGGCCTGCCGGACAGCTCTAAATACTACAATACCCATGATCCTCTGCTGCGTTGCTATGGGAAAGAAACACGAATCAGAGCAAATTCAAAACGCTTTGCTGTTGCAGATGGGAACAAAACACTGCACCACAGTTGCTGAATCCTTACAAAATTGACCTAAAACTGAATGAAGTGGCAGATTGTATGATCAGTTTTCTCAACACTGCAATCTTCATAGAACATGTAACAGACTTTATTTATGAAACAAAATGCCCATTGGTATTCGTAGCTATCATCTCACCTTATGTTTTCACCGGCTTGCACCTTTGACTTTTTTATCAAAGAAGCACATATTTTCTTACACAGTGTTCTACCGATGATTCTTTGAAAGAGTTTTTTCTCCATCCAAGCCGACATTGGATTACCTCCCACCTTGAGCTATATGTTTTATGGACAGAAACACTTTAAATGTTTATGTAAACTTAACATGGCTGTCTGGTTCCAGGAGATTTCCCTTGCTGCCCAGAGTGCAGAGTTAGGGCTCATTTGTGGCAGATTACTGGAGGATCTAGGAGACCTGAGATGTCTCACAAGTGATCGTCCAGCAGCTGGTCGACAGTTGGCTGTCGGCCATCAGGCTGTCTGAACTATTGGTTCATTACTACAAACTACTATAAATAATATCGACGAACAGTGAACAGTGAAGCTTGCTTTAGTTGAGCACTTCCTGAGAAAGTGACCAGGAATTATGTAAGACTTTATGCACATCATCATTAATCAGGTGAAGAAATTCGTTTGGATTTTTTCCCTTAGAATAATGTTTATAAGTCTATGAAACTTTTTATATTGTGACCCAATTTATCTTCCCCTCCATCAGCCCAGGCGGTTGACAAATGCATGGTCTCATGTGGAGGAGGCAGACACTGGGAGAAGACGCTGATGTTTCCTGTCGAATAAAGAGATCCACCTCAGGCAGCGTCAGCTCCGTCCTTATTTGTCATAAGTGTCCGCTGTTTCCCATGGCTAAAGACAAAGGCCAAAGAACGTATGAGGAACATGCATTTTTAATGTGACATTCTCATCAAATTCACCACAGTGGACTGAGCAGAATGCCAATGACGCTTTATTCTTCTCCCAATTACAGCGAGACGATGCAACAATATGAATGTAAGCCGTGAAGGGCACATCTGCCTCTAACATGACGAAGCCTGAACAGTTCAGTACTTCATCTCTTGTGAGCCTGAACTTGTGACCTTTATATAGACATTGGTGTGCTGTTTGATTACGGAATAACTTGTTTTTCAAAGAGATATTCAAAAACAATCAGAAGAGGACAATAGTGGGAAAAATGTGAAAAACAACAATGTACGCTTGTATAAAATCATCAGTTTCATGTCAGAGCCACATTATCTTCTCTTTGTGCCGCCTGTCAAAAGAGTATGTTTTCACTTATAGTGAATAATACAGGAAATAAGCAAGGAGTATATCACCATTACAGCTTACATTATATATAACATGACATCTCAGTGAATGCTGATTTGACCAGACTCACCTTTATCTTGTTGCAAATATGCTGACCATTACACTCCGCCCATCATTTGACAGCCCTTAAATGTCACCGGAGACTGAGACATAGTCAGATTCACTGCTTCGTTCGAAAGAGAATAAGAGAGCAGGAATGTAAATACTTTCTGCTGGCACAAAACCATAGCTTTCATCTCTGTTCTTTTGCAGTGGTCCGTCCATACTCCATCATTATAATGAGGGGGGTTCAATTAGACAAGGTCTACAATGGGGGTTTTAAATGTCACAGTGCAGGTCCTGACATTTCTCTGTTTGATATGGAATCAGAATGGGAGCGGTGGAGTTCACAGGGAGAACTAATCTCAACTTTCGAAATAACAAATTCCACCCTGTCACAAAGCTGTGTGGGAAGGCTGGTGTGGACACATTTACACCCAGCAATGCTAGCTTGCCCCTGGTAGAGCATTCTAATTATCGAACCTATTAGCATTGCTGAGGTTTGTAATTAGTCCTCAGAGGTTATCATGTTTATGAGAAGCATGTAATGAAGGCTCGTTCGGTATTTTATCCAAAAGGTTATTTGGTCGTCAAATCAAAAATGACTCAAGAATGGCAAACTTTTAACTTGTGGTAATTGGAGTGACCACAATTACCAGCAGGGCTATAGTGGAGGATAAATGCATGTAAACGCTGTTAACCACCTCTCAGACTCTGAAATAGTGTTTACTCAGAAGCACAATTTACACTTGACTGAACTGAGAATAAATATTTTTTATTTCATATTATATCATACAAATTAAATTGAAATATACTGTAAGTGTCTGTTTAGAGTCGTGCATTATTTTTAGGGTGTTAATACAACTAGGATAGATTCTTGATATATCCCGCTTTTTAACCATCAATATGACATCATGACAATGAATATTTCATTATATTGCAGATGAAGAACCTTGCATATTTATTTCTTGTAACAAATAAGAATGGAACTTAGGCAGTGACCAGCAGAAGTGGTACTAAATAAAGAGTCGTTTGGGAGCCGAGAGTGGCGGCTCTCGGAAAGGAATGTAGCCGTGCGATCCGGCTCCCTTCAAAGAGCCATAATTCCCATCACAGTCCCACTCGCAGATTCTGTTGTACATTCTAGTTTTGTTTGTTCTGTGCTTCTCTGAAACGTGTCAACAGAGGATGACATGTGACATTAAGTTAATCCGCCATTGCCGCAATTGACAGAAATTAAATGAAGACCTTTTATTTTTACAGAGAGTGGAGGACGGGTTAAAGAGGGAGGAGAGGGAAGTAAGGGAGAAAGATGTAATAGTGGAGACAGAGAAACATGGAGAAAGGAAAGAAGGTGATTCAGGATTCAAGAAAAAAGGGGAGGACAAGAGAGAGAAACTGATATAGAACCATCCCTGGAGTCAGGTGATGGAGAGACCAGGATGGATGGATGGATGGATGGATGGATGGACGTACTCAACAACTATATTAAATGATTCTGTTCTTATGCTGCCAAAGGTTTGGTTACGTCAGTAATGAAAAGACAATAGTGACATTGTCAGATACTGTGATAAAAGAGAAACTGTTCACTTTGTACGTGATTTGGCCTTAAGTGTAAACACATCCACATCTGTCCGTTTTGTTATTCTGTTATATTCCAAACATTGATCTATAATAAAGGCCAAATGCAGATTGTGTCCATCTTCCCATCCATCACAGCCCTCACTGAGGTAAGGCAGCTCTGACCCACCCTTTATTTACCACTGTAGCCCTGATTACAAGTGCATGTAAACAACTGGGAGACTGTGGAGGACAAACAACATCCCGAGTGATTTTGCATACTCGGTGTCATGACAGGTCATTTTTTGAATGTGACCGTATCAGGACAAGGCATGCAGGAACAGCCTGCTCCCTCGACTTGAATGTCAAAAAACAGAGCGTTGCCTTCCTATCACTTGCAGAAATAGTGGTCGTACAGTGGATGAATTACCATCCTCTCCATGCTCCAGCTCGACTTTAATAAGCGCTGGATTGTTCACAAAAATGGGGAGAAAAAAAACAGAGAGGGTGAAAAGATAGAAATCCATTTGTAAGTCTAGGCTGTGACTATTTGCATGGCGATGAAGGCCCTGAGTGTTCTGCGGTGTTCAGATGTGAGTCCCAGACAATAGGGCCTGTGTTTGTTCTTCCCCGGGAAGTTTGAGAAGGGCAGAAAAGGGGCGAGAAGAAGAAGAAAAGGGGAGGTCGTCAGCGGAGGGGATTACGCATTGTGAGAACCACGCGAATTCGCTTCTGCTATTGTGCTGACTGAATTGCTTTCCAGTACCAGGGTATTTAGCCAAGCAGATTGTGTTTCTTTACACCCCATGATGATCTCGCTTGACGGTGGTTGGTGACAAGTGGCATAGGGGACAGCAGAATCAGACAAACAGGTGGGTGTGTTGGTGGACGCTATACATCCTATATGAGCTGATCTTTTGTCATAAGCTAATTAGATGCAATATCATGCATTATTCAGGGAAGAATGTACAGATGAATACAAAGAGTAAAGAGGTTTCTTAAACTGCTAAAGAAATAATTTTAATGTGGATTTAATGGATTTAGTGCAACAAACTTTTTTCCAGAGTTGACCATTTGAGGCCTCTGTATTGAAAATCTAAATAGTTTATTACATTGAAATGAACACTTTCTCCATCCAGTATTGAGTAACTGACCTCTGTGTACTTGCCTATAGTATTTAGCAACAAAACACGAGCTTTCAGTGCATCCAACCTTTGCAAATTGAATGTAAAAGATTAATTCAGAGATCATTCAAAATGCTGTGGTATTAAATAGTTATGTTACAGTCTCCATGACCTTTCTTTCGTTGGGTACTTTCAAGCATGTTCGCAGTGAAATAACAGCGTCTGTCCGTTTTCTTGGTCCAAGTATTAAAAGGCACTAAACAGTGACACATGCGCCATCTATAACTGCAGAACATCCTCAGTAGCCTATACGAGTACATGAGAAAACCTTGGCAAAACAACGAAATGATGTTGCACTACAGTATTTTCCCAGCCATAGGCCCAGATAATATGACTGGATAGACTGGGGTGTAAAAAGTGCAGCATAGTGGATACTTAAGTTTGGTTCTGCCTTTGAAATAAGTGTATTATGATGATTGTCTGCCCTCAGAATGCTGCTCATGTCTGATATTCCTTGAATCTTGATGTGAAACTTTTGTCACAAACTTCTTTTTATCGCCGTAATGAAGTGTTCATAGATAATTGCCTGTAGTTTAAATACACTTGCATCTTTTTTATTCTTTAGTAATAATTTTGGCAGCATCAGTTAATTGTTTTCAATGAAAAAGAAAAGAGACAATTAAGAGGATGTAGTCTTATCGCTGATAAATGTCAGTGGAAATTCATGACACTTTACTAAACAGTAATGATTTCCACTTGCACACATAATAAAATCAAACAAATTACTTACTTGCACGTACATGATGGCTTGACATTCCCCTGTTGTTCTAGCTCAGTCTCTGGACTCATTTGAGGTCCTGATTTAGGAAACATAAACTACATGTCAGTGTTATTGTTTTACGGAGCTGAACAGTAAACAACAAGTCCCATGATAGGCTCCCAAATGACCAATTAAGGACATTTTGTCTTGGAAGGGTGATCTTAAAGAAACGAGGCTTAACAGAAGGATTTTTCTTCAACATTGCAAGATTGTGGTTAGATGAGAGGTCTGCGTCTATATTTAGATCCATTGTCACGTCGTCGGCTTTACACATTTTCATATTCTTCCCATTTTCCCATTTCTTTTGGTAATTATCATGCCAAATCAGAAGATTTATGCATGAAAAACAACATAATTAATGCTCAAATGAAGTTAGCATCACTTAGCACTTAGCGTCGGCAGTGCACATTGATATTGATGTGTCATCCACAATGTCAAGTAGGAGCCGCTTTTTCTTTATTGTCACGTTCCAACATTTGCTTTGGGACATTAGACACATTTTAACAGCATCCTGGAACCATTTCTACAACAGAGCGACATTTTATTAGCTAGAGCACATCACCATATAGGAAAATAATGTGACGGTCTCAGCGCATCTAGTGCTTAACATTGTGAGACTGCAGCTCGTTGTCATTCTGTCGTGTGGTAGAGTAGCATGCTGTACATACAGGCTACAGGAGGTCTGCTGGAAATGGGAGGAAGGCCTATTAGAGGTAATGAATGGCTGTCAACCACAGGGCACTCTGCATGTACTGCATGTCATGTAGAAATGAGACTTTCTTTTGAAAGGAGAAAATTGACCACACATTTCACTGGTGTTTCTTCATATTTTTTTATTTTCTCTTGATTTTTATCAGAACTTGTAAATAATAACTGATGGATTTGTATTATGAAAGGCTTAGATGGAGAGACTCTATCACTATATTTGATACTTTTAAAATCATTATAATTGATTATCTTTATTATTATCATCATTTTTATCAAGCATTATGAAGGTAGCTGTCACACACGGACATGTGTTTTACTTGCTCCCTAATACCTTTGCTATTTACAGACCTGGAGCTGGGAGTGTTTTGGCATACCCATTATTTTCCCAGAATTTCATCACTTGTTTCTAGAAAGGCCCATCTTGTTAAATTGACACCTAAACATCTGTTGACCTGTGCACCATTCCAGCCACACAGTAAAGGCTGATACCCCTCAGGAAGATTTTTAAGCAGGCTCTTTGGCATGTTGGCAGCTGAGCAGTTGCTCAGAGTAACATCATTGAGGGCTGTTGTCTAGCTTTGGCCCAAGGCGTTCAGTTTGGGCGCGTGCTTGGCAGCCCTATGAAAGACCGTAACAGCTCACGATTCACTGGCCACTAATTGTAATGTCACTCGCAATGCTCGGAGATATGAATACGGCCCGTGAAGACATACATAAGCACAAACACACACTCACTCATTCACGTTTTGTATCGAAAGTGAATTTCAGAAATATAAGCCTGCATCAGTAATTGATTTTACTAGCTCATTACAAATGGGTCTTGACAGCTAATTTACTTTTACAAGATTAAACATGGACATTATGAGCTGTTAAAGCATTCATTCTGCAACTACTCTAACTGCTGAAACAACTTCCTGCAGTATACTCTGTATTTTAAATTTCCGCTGGGACCAACCATGCTAAAAATGCATGCACTTGTGTTCCTGTGCGGCTCTTTGGATTAAAGCGTCCACATTGTGGCACTGTATGTGTTATGTGCTGATATTACAGTGTCAAAAAACTCTATTAAAGTGGTTTAGAATCATGGCTGTTGTGGCTCCTAGCCCTTAATAACAGCTGATCCTACTGAGTGCTGATGTATGGTTTGCCACTTGACTGGAGAGCAGTAAAGTTGGGTTCAGGGTTTCACATCTAGACAGATAATTTGTGTTGCTTTTCAGGGTAAAGACATAAGTCTAAAATGACAGGAAAGCGAAAGAAAATCTCTTAACATATTCTCATTTCACAGGAGAAATTGATCATTTACTAAGAGAAAAGAACAGGTTGCCAAGTCAAACAAGCTACACCAGTGATCACCCTTGGTAACACAGGGTGACAAAGCTGTGATGTGATATTTTGGTCTCAGGGACATGTTTGTATAAAGTTGACAGTGGATGGGTATTGTGGCTCATAGACGGAAAATGAAAAGGACACCTCAGTTAATCCATGTATATAAAGGAAACTGATGAATTTGCAATAGTGTTAAAGTTAAAGGCTGTTAGCTTTGGCAGGGTTGTCAGTTCAAGATGTTGTATTTGTGTTGTCCTAACTAATTTGCTGTCTTGTCTGACTTTCATTGTCCTTACACTCTTGACCCTGATCTTGGTGCACATTATAATTGGTGCATCGATTCGACTCATAGTTTGTCAGAGGCATGTGTGTCTCTGTTTTCCATGTCTGCGGAGACATTGATCTAATTAGAAGTCTTCATTAGTCAGCTGCAGAGTGCAGTGTCATGCTTAAGGAATGATGTTCAGGCCCTGCTCCCCCCATGAAACACAATACAGGGCCTTGTCTGAATTCAAAACAGAGGGCTGTTTTCAGCTGCCTGCAGGATGCAAGACAAAAAAAGAGACCTGGGACAAAGGGTTTGTCTTTCTCTTGTAAAATGCAATTCTTCTCTGGCTTTCTTCCTTGAGTTTGCTATAAATCTGAGTTGTTGTCATCATGTCATCATAGAGCTCATAGAGAACAGTGCTTCCCAGCCTTTTTTGTCAGACCTAATTCCACAGCCCTGTCAGATGAACTCAAGTACCCCTTCATCAACACTGCCCGTCATGATGAATTGATTTTAACCTAGATGTTATTTAACACTCTGTTATAAACATCGGACATTGTTAGCCTACAATATTGTTTTCCTCCAATTTTGCATTTGCACTATTACCACTTGCACTTGATTAGTAGATTTGCCTTTCTAATTTTGGATATATATATACACAACCTTTAAATGTAGCTTTGTAATAAAATGAAAAAAAATTCTCATATGTATTAATAGCTTTGTGAAATTAAACACTACAGATTTCAATGTCCTCGTTTTGCAATCTCTCTGCAGCCATTAATTAAATTGTTAACTTTAATTTCAGAGACATGAGCATGCATACAAACCACATCATAACAAGATGGGATACAGCACTGCCGGGATCATGAATTACTGTGCTGTTGAATGAAGAATTGGTAGCACCGGACTAGTGATAGCTGTATCTTCTGTCCACTAACCATGGCAAGTGCAGAGGAAATGCACGGATCGACAGTAAAAATGAGCATGCCGAGTGTTTTGGCCATGGTGATGGTCTTTTCTATGATTCCTGGTGGGGTGCTGAGTGATATGAGAGGTACTCAAGGTCTGGAAGCCCAACAATTGGCCCAGGGGTCCACTCATCTGCACCGTCGCCTGAAGAGAGGCTGGATCTGGAAACAGCTGTTTGTCCCCGAGGAAGATCCCACTCCTCGTGTTATTGGCCAGGTACCGCTTCAGATTGAATGTCCTCCATGTCCTTGATATGGTACTTCCCTCTGAAAATGCATGTTTTCTAGTTACCACTGAAAAAAAAGTGGTTTAAAAAGCTTTCATATACCCCCTCCTCTTTCTGCAGCTCAAATCTGACTCTGACCGAGGCGAGTTTTCTATCAAGTACATATTATCAGGAGAAGGCGCCGGTGATTTGTTTGAAATAGATGAGTATTCTGGCGAGATCCGGGCACTGAAGAAGCTCGACCGAGAGGAAAAGGCCTTCTACGTCCTTCAAGCCCAGGCTATCAACAGGAGGTCCAATGAACCAGAGGAACCCCAGTCAGAGTTCATCATCAAGGTGCAGGACATCAATGACAATGTCCCCCAGTTCCAGAACGAACCGTATGTGTCCAGCATCCCTGAGATGTGTCCAACCGGTATGTTTAAGAAGGAAATTTAAAGCCCCCCTTATACAGTAAGAGTTGAAAGTGCAGGCATGCAGAATGACATTTAAAGGGTCGGGTTCACCAAAATTACAAACATATTAAGTCACAGTATCAAGCCATGCAGGTAGTTTGGTTTCATCTGCTTAGATATTTGTCTCTGATATATTTCTGCCACCAACTCACATACAACAGAGCTGAACAGGACCACTCTGTTGCTGTGAGCGAGCTAGCAAGCTGATTATCATTTAGCTCAAAACACAGATGTGTCAAAGTACAGCCTCAAAGAGATATTAGCATGGTTTGGACTCTTAGTCTTGTTTAATTAAATGTTTTCATACACTAAATCATACACTAAACAATGGCATTATTTTGATGTAAATGTTTAGCTATGTTTGGTATGTTTCAGAGAATTCTGTATTTAAAATATAATTCATACAAACACGTTATTAGTTTTGTTTACAAATAAAAGTCACACATTTTGTATTGAACAGATAAAAACATGGTATTGGCTACATTGTTTCAAAAGAATATCTTTTTCAAATTAATTTTCTTAACTTAAATCTTGAATGAAGACAATGAACAAAAGGTTATATGAATGTCTGTCATCTGTCCCCATTCAGGAAGTTAAAAGTATTGGATTCTGTATCGTAGCTTGGATGCCTTTTGGATACACATTTCTTAAATAATGTTATTATAACCACTGCCCTTTCATACCACAAACATTACCATTTCAATTTATATGTAATCTGCTTTTGCAGCATAATATCTCACTCGTAATAAATCATAATGCATTGGACTCAGGGAAGGTAGGAGTGCTGGTGACTGAAAATAAGAAATGCTGAGGTAAATCCCTGCCTGTGAGACAGAAAGAGCACTCTCTGGGAAAAAAAAGAATGAGATAAACAAGACTATGGGAGAAAAAGATACTGTAGAAAGCAAGGCGAGGAGAAGGATATGGTCAGCGGAGAAAAGGGTAGTAAGTGTGAAAGATAGAAAGGTGAAACTGAGTGCAAAGGAGAGAAAACGAGGGGTAGCTGGATAGTGAGAGAGATGTCGCTGTAGGGCTGGAGAGTCTGTCACACACACCTGCACAGCCTTACTGAGCTGCGAAAGGCCAACGCTGCTCCCTACCCCCACCTAGCCAACCCTCGCCCCTTTGTCAACATCCCTCCTCTAACCCTACCTCAACCTCACCCCCTCCCCTCTTCCATTTCCACTGCTCCCCCTCTGAGCCAGGCAGACAGACACACAGACCCTGCGGGACTGTGGCATAATCACTTTATTTCCCCGTCGACTGGAACTGCTGCCTGAGCTAACTCCGACTGTGTGATCCGTTTCCCCCCCCACAGGGACCACGGTGGCCCAGGTGACAGCCACAGATGCTGATGATCCCATGTTTGGAAACAACGCCAAGCTCATCTACTCCATCCTGCAGGGGGAGCCCTACTTCTCGGTGGAGCCAAAGACGGGTACCACTGACAGATACAGGCTTAACTAGCTGCAGAATCTCACAACAGCCACAGTTTGGGCTGTGAGAGAGGCGAACACGAGATTTGGCTGTGCAGAAATAATGTTTAAGTTTGTAACAAGTGGGCTGAAAAAAGACAAAAGGGCAGAGATGTTTCCAATTTCAGGCTGTTGCGACAGGAAACTGTCTAGTCCTAGGGCTTTGTCCCTCTGGGACAAACACTATTTCTCACTTTGAGAATTGTATAACTTCCCCTGGCAACTTTATCTCTTTAAACAACTATTGACAGATTTAGCTACCCTTAGACCACTGGGAAAAATGTGTGTTTACACCAGGAAAGTGGTTCGGTTGATGCGAATGCATGTACATTTAAACTATTTAATTGAGTAATACAGAGGTCAGTTACAACACTTCCCGCACACATTGTTGACCTGAACTGTGAAGAGTTGGGGGAGGGCATTATTGACAACAAAAAAATGTTTGTGTGAATCTGACTTTTTAGGGAAAGAAAGAGCTGTTAGTTTTCATTGAGGAGTGGTTAGCAGTTGACTCCAAACCACTAAGTCACTGGTTCTCTAACCTTTTCTGTCATACCCCCCTCCAGAAGCCAAAAAAGTTCATGATTGAATTATTTTCCATCATTAACAATATAGGCGGAGCAACAATTAAAAAATGAGCCATGGTGAATTTTTTTAAATGAAAAAAATGATTCAGGTCAGAATGAGAGCATCCGCATACTCTTGTTTTTTCACTTCCCTATTCATATTCATTCAACTTAGTTCCACTCCATATTTTTCCCCTGGTCATCCACGCCCCCCTGCAGTGGCTCTATGTTCCCCCACAGGGGCCCACCCCCCAGTTTGAGAACCACTGATTAAGTTGTAGTTCTGCTCATCGCTTCAGTTAACCCGTAAGGATAAGTCTGGATTTATTCTATATTTTTCTCATTAGCTGTCTTTCTATCAACACATTTTTATGCACATTTTGAAGTATCGCATTAGAAAACATTGATGGAAAAGGCAGTTAGATGGGAACATGACTATTCGTCAGCAAGTCAAATAAAAGACAAAACCAGCAATTAATTGATCGTACAAGCAAGGATTGTCTGTGTTGCCAAAGTCTGATATATCTTATTCATCCGTGCCATTGACCTCCATGTTTGTCCAAAACCTAATAAAAACACATTAATGAGCCACACAGGTGCACTGTGATGAATTCCCCTTTCACCGTTCTGATAATGTAAAATCATCCACACTAAGTGTTTATAATTCAAGGGCTGAAAATAGTCAAATGTAAATAACAAATGTGCTATTTACTCCTGTTTGAATAACATTTGCTAAAAACTACAGTGCCCGGCTGTAGGAATAATTCAACCTTTTATTTTCATTTTTATTAAACAATACATTTCCGACCTCTGTCATTTTTCAGTAGGACTGAATGGACTAGATACTAAATGTTCAGTACAAGTCGGATGTGTCTACCATGCAACAGTTCGCTGACTGGATATTGTGGAATAGCTGCTGAAAAGCCTATGTCATCTAAACACAAGATTAGATGACTGTGGTTGAAATGATTATTTCCAAGGCAAAAATAACATTTACATTTGCCAGGTCCATCTAATTCTCTTGATTCAAAGTGTTCTTCTGTTTACTGTTGCCCACAGCCTCCATTCTGGCCAAACAGAGGAAGCATTAAGTCATCTGAAAGCCCTTTTAATATTTCTTTGTGTATTGATAAAATTTGCAGACTTGAAGTTTATTGTGGTGCATTTTTACTGCACATAGTGCACAGCACTCTCCAAGACCACTTCAGGCAACGTTTGTTTACTGACATTTAGTAAAAAAAAACTTTTAAAGATAGAAAACCACCCACAGATACACTTGATGTTGTCTTAATGAACTCAACTTGCCTCTTGTATGCCTCCTCTCTGTCTGCCTCTACCTGCAGGGATTATTGTAACATCTTGGCCAAACATGGACCGCGAGGCCAGAGAGCAGTACCTCGTGGTGGTGCAGGTGAAGGATATGTTGGGCCTCAGCGGTGGTTACTCCTCCTCCACCACAGTCACCGTCAGCCTGACTGATGTCAACGACAATGGACCCACGTTCCAGCACCGTAGGTCACTTATACAGTAAGACTCATGATGATGCAAACACCAGGCCATACAATCAATGAAAGAGCACAAAGCCTTTCAGACTGCGAGGACATGTTAATATTATACCTAAGAGGTATTTATTTGATCACACTTCTCCGGTCCGGGTGGGTGGTTTAGGCTGCCAGCGCTGCAGTCGGCTGTACACATCTTGTTATTCAGACGGCGGCCAAAATTAAAAGGAGTCAGTCGAAAAATGAAAGAGAGAGAGAGACAGAGCGAGTGAAAGAGACGGAAAAGGTGATGGGGGTGTTTTGCTCATCTGCGTGTGCACACGTACATGTGTCGCCCGCTGGATGAATTTAATCATTCACACATGAAAGGACATTTGTCATGACCTTTGGAATCAGACCTAGCCTTCTCAGCGATAAACCTCACTAAATGAATTCCCAGGGCAGAAATCAATTCTGTAGAAATGAGACAGCAAGGAAGATACTTTTAACTATTAATGTCACATTCACACGTTCACATTCATTGCTGGTGCTACTGTAGCCTATGGATTCTATGTTCAGTCAAAAGGCCTTATAAATATTGTAGCGCCCCACTTCACTTTGAACTGTGCCCTCTGTTTTGTCAAATAATTGCAGCATATTATCGGCAGGGATTGTTTTTTTTTTTTTCAGGAGCAGCTGGTTGCTGTTGAGCTCCTCCCAGTTGTGGCAGCCCCCCAAATAGAGTCCCTCAAAGACACAATCTCATTTTCTCATCTTCTTATTAGCGTTAGGCTGGGATTATGTGGCGTCGCCACAATTTATCTGTGACTCGCACAAATTGACCCTCCACCACAATGTTCTCCCTTCTTATCACTTTACACACTAGCAGACTCTCTTGACTAGCTATTAACAACTTAGTGTCAAGTTCTCTAGGCGATGTTTTAGTGAGGAAACTTTTTTATTTGTCTTTTTCCTCTAAACGTGAGTTATTGGTTATTTGGTATCATCCAGATTTTGTATTCCCTTTGGTGTCCCATTCCAACGTTCAACTTCTCAGGCCAGTGGTGTCAACATGAATGATTTTTAAAACATGCTTGTTTCTTCAGACCTGTACACCTTTGCTGTCCCTGAAAATGCCGCCGTGGGCACCACAGTGGGCAGGATTATGGCAGAGGATGGAGACACTGGCGTCAATGCCAGAATGACCTACAGTCTAGAGGATGACCTGGAGGAAAGCTCCACTTTTATCATCAAAACAGACCCAGTGACGCAGGAGGGAGTGGTTATGCTAGCCAAGGTGAATACATATACAGTGAAACCTATCTGTGTCTTAATATATGACTTTTGTATACTGTATGTTTTTTTATATCTAGTTTTTTATCTGATGTTTCAAGGGCAGTAGTGTAGGCAGAAATTATAGAGTGGGTGGGCACAGAGACCATTAGGATCTGAAACAAAAGCCTTTGGCAATTATATCAACCTTGTTAAATCACCAGTGTTTAAGATTTAATTAACATTACAGAAACCAACACGAACAAAATTAAAAAAATCATTACACCTGATAGAGGGCATGGCCACATATCCTGGCACTCCCCAATAACCATGCAAGCATACTCACACACAGACAGCTGGCAGACACAACCCCAGCAGCATCAACATTAAGCCACACAGATACACAAGCAACAAAAAAATAAAATACTTCTTTTTTTTTTTTTAACATTAATGAGCCCACCAGACGGAACAGTGTAACAGCCTGGCACAGGGACCCAGTAATCAGGCACCGTCACACACCTGGCGGAAACAGCGATATCGACTCATATCCAGATCGCGGACGTTTAGGAACATAGTCCGGGCCCGTATTAATAATAATAATAATTTTATTTGTATAGTACTTTTCGAGCTAGGAGCACAATGTGCTTTCCATAGACAACATAAAAAGAGACAATAACATATAAAAGAAGGAAAACACAAGAACAGCAAAATACTAATCCACAATTAAAAAAACGTATAAAAGCATTTACAAATCAATCATCTACTATTAAAATACACTTTAAAACAACTGGTTTGCACAACAGAGATGTATTATGTAAACAAATAAAACTAGGCGATAAGGTAAGTCTGTGAAAATGTGTCTTCAGACGGGATTTAAAAGCAGAAACAGTATCAGCACATCGAATACTAACTCGAAAGGTGCCATTACGGCAAACACTGGATCACCCTTTGATCTTACCCTGGACAGCTAGCCTAGCAGGCCTAAACCAGCAGATGTGAGAGGCATTTTGGACAGAAGAGAGTCACTGATGTACTCTGGCCATGTAAAGCCTTGTACGTCATGAGTAAGATTGTAAAGTGGATTCTAAAAGAGATTGCTCACTCAGTGCTGCAAGGCTAAAACTGGGGTGGTGTGAGAAGAGTGTTTGGTCTTTGTCAAAAGTCTGCATAGTTCTGCACAGTCTGGACTTGAGCTACATGTCAGGCACAGAGACAGGTAAACAAGGCGTTACAGTAGTCCAGGCGTGAGGAAATAAAAGCATGAATAATTTCCTCTGTATTGCTAAAAGATAACATTGCCAACATATGCACAATAAACTACTGTTTCCTAGGTTATAACATGAGAACAGAGAATGTAAATTGCTTACTTTTGAAGACTGCACATCAGCACTGGAATTTGCCAGTTTTTATCCAATTGACACATCAGAATAATGATCACTGTACAGTTCGTTGTGAAGGGTGAGGAGGGCCTGTATTCCTGTTATGAAACTGTCTAGTGAACTCTATCCTACACAGCTGGCGAAAAGCTTTCATTTTAGGGCTCAATTAGCAGCCACATTTGCCTCCTTAGTGGAGAATAGTGGTAAAATAGCTTGGGGGAGAAGGTATCTTTAAGAATGACAGCTCAAGTATAACTTTTTTCTATTCTTCAGTGTTGTTGTATAAAAAACTCAAAGCAAGAGTTGGACATTTTGGGAAATATGCTTATTTCTGCTTATTCGCTTTCTTGCCGTTAGTTAGATGAGAAGATTGACACCACTCTCATGTCTGTCTGGTAAATATAAGGCTACAGCCAGTTAGCTTAGCTTAGCATAAAGACTGGAAACAGGGGGAAACAGCTAGTCTGCCTCTATCTGAAGGAAAGAAAATCCACCTACCAGCACCTCTAAATCTCACTAATTAACACACTGTATTTTATTAGTCTAATAGCATAAAAATGACAAGTCGAGATTTTATGCATTATGTGCCGGACTATTTCTTGGCTGGTTACATAACATAAAATAAAAACAACATTTACATAATCCAGAGAACATTGACTGGAATTCATGTATTTAGATTTGACCATAATGCTGTATGTGTTAGAAGCTCTGTGACTGGCTAGGCCTAAGCTCTGCGTTCAAGTAGTACCCAATGATTTCAAAAAGTCAGAAAGTAAATATATTTCTATTAGTTAAGAATGTTAGATTACTCTTGGACTTCTGCTTCATACTTAATGTTTTCCCACATACAGCATGCCTCTCCTTCATAGCACAGGAGATTTCAATTTAGATGCCGTGATAATGAAATAAAAAAAAAACCCCAATATATCGACACTGTCTCTGAATCATTTTGGGAACACAGTAATGGTTTGCATGCTGTTTTCTTATTACTAACACCATAATGTTAATCGAAAGCACAGCATTATTTAAGTGCGTGCTCACAGCTGGTAGCTTATTGACATTGACTAAACAATTTTAACCCCAGTCTGAGTCGTGTCCTGCTCTCACTGGAATAATCATCTGTCTTGAGTACAAGTTGGCAAAACATATTTGAAAAGCTGTTAAGCTTGCTTAATGATGATGAACAAGGGGCTTTTATTCTTATAACAGCCACTATATTAATATGACTGAAAAGGTATTTCTTTCCTTCACAGCCCTTGGACTATGAAACTAAAAGACGTTTTGTCATGGCCGCCGAGGCAGTCAATGATCATGTGGACGCTCGTTTTCTGACTTTGGAGGAGTTCAGGGACAGGACAACGCTCAAGATCGTTGTGGAGGATGTGGACGAGCCGCCTGTCTTCCTCTCACGGGTCTACGAGTGGAAAGTTCCTGAAAATGCAGCTGTGGGAACTGTGGTTGGCAGTGTTAGTGCCAGAGACACTGACACAGTCAACAATCCCATCAGGTAATGTGAACTGTTTAAACCAGGAAGAATGGCATCTGCCACCCAACTGCCAGTATGATAATGACGAGGAAGATACCCAGGCTGGTGGGGGCGTAACATCCCTCGACAGCCCGCCCTAGACAGCTTCCTTCACAGGGTGAAAAATCATTCCATTTCAAATAGTGTTACTGGCTCGGTGCATCCATTTTTACCCTTGATCTCTGGATACCCTGTACATGGTCATATTTATCTCATATTACTTTAGTAGGAAATGAGCCCTGCTGAATAAATCATGACAATTTTTTTTTTTTTTTTATACCTCAAAGGCTTTTCTATCTATTGCCGTGGTATTATCACAAAGCGACATGGCTAGGACGTGGGAATGTAATAAAGCACCATACGAGGTGGCATATGGAATTGAGATTTGCAGTCATTTGCAAGTGGGGCACGTTGCAGAGGAGACGGCAGCAGTACGGGTGCCTGTAGTCCATCTCAGCAGAGCTTAAGAGTGGCAGGTGCTGCATATCATCCTCTGCCTTGCGTCTATTACTGTCCCTTTGGTGACAGTGTCTCATTGATTAATACTTTTAGGCTGACATTTTAGGGGTTTCTGCAGTTCTACTAAATATGATTAAGTTTGCTTTGGTCAAATTGGCTTATTTTCCATGTTGTTATCAGCAAAGTGGCTCACAGAAATGATTCATTACTCTGTGTGTTTTCATTCCTGGTTACCTTAATTCACCATAGCGTTATAATCAATTATATTAATGAGTGTTAAAGGTATGGTGGTGTGAAAGACCTGTGCAATAACAAGCAGATATTTCTTTTAGAAACAATTCCGCCCGCTTGGTCTGTGGATGATAAATCTATTGTTTTTTTAAGTTTATTTTTACATGCAGGCCCTAACTTGTCACCCACTATCAGAAAACAAGACAGAGGGATGTGTATTATGTCACCGCAGCTGCACCACCTGTAACATTGTGTAGACAGACTATTATTCAATTCCAAAAAGACTGAACAAAGTTTCTCTGTTTCTCTATGTTTAAAAGATCTCCTGCCTCACTGTTTTAAAATGATATTTCCTCACTTATGAGAAAGAGAAAAAAGTATGTGGTCAGATTAGATATAGTATTAAATCAAAATAAAAATGGTCTATGCCATCTGTGTAAGATGCTTTGTTTTCACAGTGTTGTTGTGCCTGTGTCACACTAGTTGTGTGATTACTCTCTTTGTTGGATATCAGTCAACAGATTAAAAAATTGAGCAGTTTGCCTAATTAATCTCCCTGTGGTATCGCAATGTTTTGTTTGCCCAGAAAACAACCTTGCCTGCTAAATGTGTGTCACCATGATTTTTCTTCCAGATATTCAATTGACAAAAGGATTGATTCCACAAAAGCTTTCAAAATAGAACCAAACAATGGAACTATTACTGTCGCTAAAGCTTTGGACCGAGAGACTTCAAACTGGCACAATGTGACTGTTGAAGCTAAGGAAACAAGTAAGGATAATTTCATGTCTTGTGGCATCTTGTTGATATGGCCAACTTATGGCCCATTTACCAATACTCATGAAACCTGTCTTTGTCTAAAGCAGTGATTCCCAACCAGACAGTTGCCAGAGGTTACATCTAAAGATTGTTCAATGACTAAACTAATTCAACAAAAACTGCAATTTGGCACAAAACTGCAATTGGAATCCATATAATCAGTCAGCTGTAACACCTCAACAATATGTGTTGCGATTGTGAGTGCAGGAAAACATGTTAACAATCGAGCAGTTAGCTAAAAGTAATTGAAATGTTTTTTTGGGTTTTTTTGGTAGATGCCAAGTGATGAATACACAGTTCAAGTAGTGAAGTATTGGATAAGTGGTTGAAATAGTTAGTGAAAAGTAACCTGTTGAAATAGTTTGCTAAAAGTTATAAATAAATGGTTGAAAAATCCGGCTTCAGTCACTCCAAGTGGTAGAGGTAAAAAATGCAAATTTGACCAAACCACCGAAACATTGACAGTTTAATTGTTCGAAAACATTATTACATGATAACAATGTCTAACTTTATCCTAATTAAAAGTGCCATATAGCATCTAGTTTAAAACAGGTGAAGTCATGAAGGCGTATTGTAGTTCATCTGACATACGTCTGAGTTGGGAGCAGCTGGTCTAGAGTGATGCAAACCCTTACATTTCCATAGAAGAAAGTAGTGAAACATCGATGGCCATTTTTTTGCTCAAGAGTCGTGTTTCAAGAAGAAGAAACACTTATCTGTCTTAAGTATTATTTTGACAGAGCTTTTACAAAGCATTTATGATACATGCACCCAGTGGACTCCAGCAAATGTCTATCTTCACTACTGCAGCACAGAACCATTTATCCTCCTCTGTGGTGGTGTTCATCAAAGTGCTGGACATAAACGACAATGTGCCAAGGCTTGCAAGAGATTACCAGCCATATATCTGTGAGGGAACGCAGGCGGGAGACGTATGTATACTATGATGCACTGATGTTCATGATTTACTATATAACAGTGTGGTAATGAGAATTTCCATGAGCATAGACAGTAAAAGTTCCCATATTGCATCATATTGTATTACATCAAAACATCTCTACTAACATTGAAGGACTCACAATGAACCATTTGACTATAACATATTACATTTATACCATTTTCAGCTGCTGAATGAGATTCTGAGAGTCATATTTTTGGGAAAGGAAATATGAAGGCTGCACATGATTACAGTGACTTCCTAGAAAATCTGCTGTGTGTATGTGGCACATCTTGCTCATTTCCTCAATAATGTGTCTTTGTGTCTCTCAGCTCGTTCAGCTGCTCAGTGCTGTTGATCCGGATGACCCTGTGGAGGGACACCACTTCTACTTCTCCATGGTCCCTGAGAAGCACATCAATCCAAACTTCACTATCAGAGATAATCAAGGTTACGTTCAATTAGAAAATTAGGCCCACATGTTACCTCTAGCTTTATACTTACCAGTCTTCCTAATCCCATTCACAATTGTGTATAGCAGCTTTGTCCTCTACCAAAACTGAAATAGCTTATTTTACATATTGTAAGCTTTGTTTTGCTTAAAGGAATAGTTAAACATTTTTTGGAAACACACATACAGATTGATACCACTCTCATGTCAGTAGATATGAAGCTGCAGTTAGCTTAGTTTAACACAAAGACTTTGTTAAGCTACAAAAGGATACCAGAATGTTTCCGATGCCAAAATCTTCACAGACGTTCGGCATTCATATGCAGATATCTGTTTATAGAGATTACTTGTATACATATATTATACAAAAGGTAGTGGTATGGTAATGTGCAAAACCAGCATAACAGAAAGTTCCATGTCATTTATTTATGATGGCGTGTGGAGGATGAGGTGGGGTTAAGGAGTCTCACAGACTGAGGAAAGAACCTGCTCACTGTAGTCTGGTGGTACGACAGCGGGCACTTCTGTATCAATTATCTGTATTTCTGTATTTGAACGTACAAAGCAGAGAAAAAGTACTATTTTCAGTGTGTACTTTTGTACACATTGAAAATTAGATTTGACAAGGTGCTCAGGCCTTTCAGAGAGCTTAGATTGTATTTTAAATCACATTACATGTGTCAGTTCACTTGTTATTCAGCTTTGAATTCCCCCAAAATAACAGCACTCACAGTGGAAGTGGTACTCATGTTTTTTTGAAGCACACTGAAAAGTGCACCTCTCTTCACTTCATTTTTAGACAATACAGCCAACATTGTTGCACGCAGGAGTACTTTTACCCGCAAGGATCGAACCCAGTACCTCTTGCCTGTTGTGGTGACAGATAGCGGCTCTCCAGCTCTCTCCAGCACCAGCACTTTGACCATCAGTGTGTGCAGCTGCCAGCCTGCCGGCCATTGTCCCACAGGGGGGGTGGAGGCACTCGCCATGTCTATGAGGGTCAGCCTGCAAACCTTCTTAGCGCTTCTGGTCTGCCTGGTCACACTCACAGGTACGCAAGCATGGTCTTACCTTGTATTCACATCCTACCTTGGTCCAGAATATCAAACTATGATATAAAAAGGCTGCATATAAAGGAATACGCTTGATTTTTTGGGAGATTGGTCTCTTGGAAGCCTAAGCCATCTGGCATAAAAATCATCTCTGGGTCTATCTTAAAAATGAAAAAATGCTGGAAGATTAGGATCGAAGATTAGTTCATTTAAATGAAAGATGTCTAAATGTGGAGCCCCAAAAGTGACAAAATGTAGTAAAATGCTATCAGACAAGTCAAAAATATAGTTGAATACAATAATGAATAATATTGTAAAAACAGGACGTGAAGAGAAATTTTAAGCTTAAAAGATTCCCTTAGACCTTTGATTTGTTTCCTTTTAAGCAGAGGTGTAAAGGGTAGCTACTGAAATATCCTACTCAAGTATTGTCACTTGACTGAAAATGTACTCCAGTAAAACTATCTTTGTAAAAAATTACTCGAGTAAAAATAAAATGCAGCTCACTAAGTGAAAGTTAAAAATTATCTTTCCCTAGCTAATTTTATTTTTATCTATTTTGCCAGCACCTTTCATTTTCCTCACCACATTTCCAATTTAAAAAAAATAAAACTATCAGCCATTGCACATTAATCATCTACTGTATATATTCTACTGCATACCGCTGTGGCATCACTGTATAAACTCTTGTAACAGTAGCTAAAGCAGCTGGCAAGCAAACGCCATTAAAGTTAGCTAGCTAACTCTACTGGAAAGTGTTTATTTGCGTTTGTTTGACATGAGAAAAGACACATTAAATGACACATCAACAAAATAAAGTCAAAGACTAACTTTCATTGTGGTCCTTGATTAAGACAAGAGGCATAAACTTGAAGATGGAAGTATGTTGTCTGTGAAGATTATTTTACGGTTAGCTCACCAGCTAAAATGCTTTAGCTACTGTTACAAGAGCTTATAGTCCTATTTCTTTTTACTCTCCATTTTATTTACTCAATCAACAATATTATTTATTGATGTATTCTGCTATTTTTGAGTTGTCTGATAAACTTTGATAAACTGCCCTCAAACATTGTTATGAATACATGAAACCAAGTTTTCAATGTTTGTTTCAAGTCACCCAAGTTGCCAGATCGTCAATGAAACACATCTATACACACAATCTACACACACACCATCTGTCACCGCAACCTGGCAACCCACACCCCCATCCAAGGGGCACGTGCGCAGCTGCTCTGTCTCTGCAGCTTGCTGTTGTCAAAATGTCAGGGCACGACAGCGTTCTGCCACCCCCCCACGTTGAAATAAAACTCCAGTGATTTCAAACTTAAATGTTGGCAGGTATGTTTAAGACATTCGTAAGGTCAGGAGCAATTCATGTGTAAACACAGCAGGCTGTTGATATACTTCAAGCCAATAAAATTACACTGGGGAGAAGAATTTAAAAGTATTTACAGAAAATCATCCCGAGGTGCTGTTTCTGGAGTTTGGCATCTTCACACATCTTTCAAGCAGCCAATAAAAAGGCTACCGCAGGATTACCAAAGATCTTGTACTGCAGATTTTTTGGCAAGAGTTTCTCCAACCCTCAGTGAGATTGACAAGACAGACGTCTGGCTAAAGAAGAGTCATCTCTCTTAGAGGCATGTTGCAAATGTAGTTTGTTTTGTTTACGCAAGAAGAGTTTAGTGTACTAGAGAGCTGATTGTTGTTGCACAGTGGCTTCACAAAGGGTTTCACAAATCATGTAGACTGAGATTTTTAGAAGACAGATAACAAAGCCAATTTTGAATAATATGTAGTTGGCTTTGTTTTCTGTGTTTTCTATGATTGCTTACCTCATATTAGATATTAAGGTGACCAACGATCAAACTCCCAAAAAGTCAGTATATTCCTGTAGGAAACTGGTAATTACAGACATCATGACACAATGACAATCTCACTGATATAATGTTATAAAAAAGTTATTCTTTTTCAGCAGATCTGTTGAGCTAGAGCAGTTCCATCTCACATCGTTTTGGCAAGTATATAAACGTGTGTAAAACAGCAGGATTTTTCATTAACAAATTTGCACTTTCATTTGAATCCCCCTCACCCGTGTGCCTTTAACACACACTTTTTAAATGCTGAAAGCTTGCAGGGCAATAATGTCAGGTAATGAGCGTATTGGTTGCAATACATCAGTAGGAATGCCATCCTGGGACATTGATGGGTTTGCATAGTGCAGAGCTTTATTATGACCTCGGCTGCTTTGTGTCCTCCCTGTGCCCATCACATGAAAGATTAATGACAATACCTGCTATGCTAACATTCTGTCGGATGAGCACAATACCGGATGAAAATGCGGCAGAAAAAATAAACACTCATTTAGCATTCTGTGCCACACGGAGCAAATAAAATAATTCTTTCTTCTGTGAGATGAAATTGAAAAAAATAATTTATAGCCTAATTTACTCTCATTTAGATTTTTGCAACAACAAATTACTGAAAAACAAATCTGGCTGCTATTATTTTCGGTGCACATTCTGTGTGCATGCTCCATCAGGCACCTTTAGATGTTTTTTCTCACTAAGCTCATGCCCTGGTGTTCGACTGTAACGATCTCCTTATGCGCTGTGTCTCCAGTGCTGTCAATTCTAATGCTGATGGTGAGGAGACACAGGCGCAAGCAGCAGGAGGGACTGGAGGTGGAGGTGAAGGATCTGGAGCTGCCTGAGACGGTGTCGCAGAAGGTGCTGTATTACGGAGAACCAGGGGGTGGAAGAGCAGACCTGGACTTCTGCCAGCCTGTCGTCCCGCTGCGCCCCCACCCCAGGAGGAGGGAGAGGAGGCTGCAGAGGGAGGACGTCAGGGCCAGCATACGAATGTCCCTCAGAGAGTCCCACCTCATCGGGCCGGACGACGAGGTCTTCAGGCAGTTTATTATGGACAGGCTCATAGAGGCTGATCAGGATCCTTACGTTCCCCCATTTGACTGCCTAAGAACCTATGCATATGAGGGGTCAGGGTCTCCCACAGGGTCCCTGAGCTCACTGGAGTCATCTACTTTGGAGCTTGGACCTGAGCAACCTGTTTGTAATCCCAGGCCCTGCTTGGTTAGACTTACCCCTTGGTATGTGGTGGGAGAAGAAGACACCATCTTCTGAGGGGCTCTTCATCTTCTTCTTCTTAAATGGCTCTTTGTACAATCTTTGCATGATGGACCAATTCAGGACGTGTCCAGTGAGCACTTGTCAACGACATGAAGATGGAAAACAAAAATGTTGTCTCAAGAGTAGTGCAGTTAAAGAAAAGGTTCATCATTTTGGAAAAAAAAGGTTATTCCCTTTCTTGCCCAGATTTAAATGAGATGATTGATACCACTCTCACGTCCGTACAGTAAATATAAAGCTACAGCCAGGAGCCTGTTAGCTCAGCGTAAAGACTGGAAATAGGGTGAGACAGCTAGCCTGACACTTACTTTGGAGGTCTGGGTTTAAAGGTGCTGGTAGGCCCGATTTTCTTACTTTCTTCTTTCTAGCTGTTTCCCCGTTTCCAGTCTTTATGCTAAGCTAAGCTTTATAGTACAGACACGAGAGTGAAATCAGTATTCTCATGCAACTGTCAGAAAGGAAGCAAAGTGTATTTCAGAACATTTCAAACTATTCCTTTAAAGATAAAATAAACCCTCATGCATATATTTAAAATTCTGTTCAAACATGGATTACGTTATTTCATGTTACAATGTTTCAGCAACAATGGAGTTTGAGCGGATTTATAAATATGTATGTCTAATATGAATGATTATGTGTAGGCTTTGTATCAGTGCCTTAAAATCAAAGGGCCACGGTTTCCTTCTCTACTCACTCTTATGCAACAATCACACATTGTAAAAGGGGGCAGATATATATATTTTTGCAAAAATACTAAAATTACTTTTTCCTGACAAGCGACTTCTTGTGGTTGCGCAAATAATAACTGTCCTCTCTAGGTAGCAAAGATAGGATTAGCATGACAGGGACAACATGTTGAGTGTACAAAACATGTGACTGCAGTTTGTATCCTTTCTTCTACCAAAAATCAATGTTTCTTTTGTTCAGCCTTAACCATGACCCTTCTATAACCTTAAAGCTGCATTAATTTATTTTTTGACCACTTGGGGACAGTGGGACAAGCAGAAAACACAATATTGTCACGTTATGAAGTTGTTATGGCGAACATTTTAGCAACAATTGCCTTTTTACACATCCAGTGGACACAGAGAAATGTAAGCATTCATTTGTAGTCAAAGTCCAATATTTGCTCTCCTTCCTCTAGCTCTGTTTTGGTCTCCACCAACTCCTGTGAAGAATTATATCGCTCCTTAGCTGGTAGTTGTGCCACTATATTTAGCTTGAAGCCTTGTCTTCCTGTTATATTTGATCCACTGATCCATTGTTACCACAAAATAATATGTATTCATACAGCTTTAACCAAGTACGTTTATAGCTTTAACGTCACAAAACTTTAATCAACAAGTGGCAGATGAGAAATGGATAATTCTATATACTGTATAGGTTGATTTTTAAGGCATTGGCACACAACCTATAGACCATAAAGTGATCCAGCCACAAGACAGGTTACTGTATGCAAAACTTTCTCTTGGCTGGATGAACTCTTGCTTTCTTTTATTTACAGTAGGCTACTATGTTTATTGTTTTCTTGCTTCACCCACACGGAGAGTTAGTCACTAGTGAGTGCACAGGTTAGTCCACGCCACTAAAAGTTACTTTGGCAGATGTTTGGAACTCACAATCTGAAGTACAAGTAGTAAAAGCATCTTGGGCGAAATCGGGTACAACAAAAAAGTAAATTACACCATCAATGTATTGACATAACTGTCATTGACATTTGAACAGGGTACAAGTAAGGGAGGGTTTCTTAAAGAGTGCAACAATGTGATTCATGCTTTAATTATTACAGTTATTACAGTGTGACAATATTACTCTGTATAATACCTAGCGTATTACTGACCTATGACATTTAAATGTCTGATACTATTTGTAAAATTATTCATCATGTTACTGTTTTATATTTGGCATTTTGGCTCATAACGTATGTGTATTTGTATTTTACATTATGAAATTACAGTACCAGTCAAAAGTTTGGACACACTTTCCCATTTACTTGAATGAGAAAGTGTGTCCACACTTTTGGCTGGTACTGTATATAAATTAACGTATACTTCCCTTGGGTATGTGTATGACAAAATCTTTTTTCTAAATGGAGATTTTGTTTCCTGAATTGCCTTATTCTCACAGAAATTAAAGATCATATACAGAAGAGTATTAACTTTTTTTGCATGTATTATTCTGTATGATATGTCTTTCTGCTTTTTGTTGAATCGCCAGAGAGCACTACTCATCACACTACTCATGTAAGCCAATCAGCAGTGGAGAGAGCGCATGGGTGACTGGCAGCAAAACTCCAGCAAAGTAAGGTTGGGAGAAGAGAAAAAGTTAGCCAAGGCTTTATTTGAAATGTTTAAAGGAAGTGAAACTCTTGACTCACTGGAAAACTGTGGGAAAAAAGTGCATATTAAACAGCGCCTGGCTTTCTTCGTTCTTCATGGTCATTTACAGCATTACCGGCAAACACTACACGCTCACTGTTAGTTGTGTGGGTGGCTGCTCGAGGGGTGACTTGAGGTAATTGCAAGGGGATGAGGTCCAGCCCTCTTCACCCTTTCCTGCACTAATTGGGCTGTTTGCTGTCTGCAAAGGTCAGCGTTTGGACCAGAAAGAATATGGTTCTCACTGAAGAAAAAACTGAAGCATTTCATAAACAAACCTATTTGGAAAGTGGTTGGAATACCTCAAGGTAAGAGACAGTATAAGGGAAACAAATAATTGCTTGAAACTCTCTCCTCAGCGTTTCCTTTCCCGCCATGGGTACTTGTATGAGTAGATGCACCACTCAGCAGGACAATTTCCAGACATCACTGCAACTCAAAGTGAGCTTCAAATGCCTTGCACTGTTGGAAACAATCTGTCCAGCCGGTGCTTTTTAGACTAAATCATTGTCTCACAATGGCTTCTAAAGACACAGGTGTTCACAAAAAAAGGCCTTTTTAAAGTCCTTTTAAAACAGTCTCCACAGTCCAACATGTAGGGTACTGGATTTGCCCATAAAGGCTCTGTTCTAATTCCCTTTTCAAAAGTACCTAGTAATGTCAAAAGTCATTCAGCTCCTGGTGTCATTTAACCTTCTGAATTTCTGTCATTACCCATGGTGAATATCACGGGTAATTTAACCCAACAGCCCCTTTCTTTGTGTAATTATACCCATTACAGCACTGTGAAGGATTTCACTCCGTCAACTGCCTCTGTCCTCTGCTCTTCCGCACAGGTTATAGATTCAGCTCCTCTTTTCAAACCCAGTGCCAAACTCATCACAAAGCGCCACAATGCTCACTAGAGGGTCTTTGAAAGGGACTCTCATTTGGCAGACAGTGAGTTGATTGAAAAGATGCCTGAAAGGATTTTGAGACCCTTTTTTTTTAAAAATCATTAGAAACATGCCTTAAGGTTTGGCTGAAGAGAGATCAAATCATTCATGTGCAATTTGGTAATATGAACGTAATTATGGAGTATGAAGATTAAGATTTGGATGTATTTCTGGGCATCACAATAGTGTAGTAGTGTAGTGGAATTAATGCTGTTATAATCTCTGTGCAAATGGACTGGTTAGGTGTTAAAAAGATGAAATATCACACATGTTGTTCATAGTGCCAGTGGTTTCAATTGAAGATATGCTACAGAAAGTGAATAATGTGAGCAGAGATGCATTGGATTTCAGTGATGTGTTGCTCCGCCTTTAAAATGTTGCTGTTGAAAACTTTAGTATTTTAATAATGTTGAGGTTGAAGAGAGTTTGTCTATGGGTGTTTTCAAACCTATGTTGCTTACTGCGGTTTAATTGGAACAAGTTTACCAAATCATCCCCTGATTTGGACCACAGCAAACGAACTATAGGTCTGAAAATGCCTTGCTTCCACGATGACATTTTCTCTCTAATACCACAAGACAGTACAAAAATACAAAATAGTACATGATTCCCTCTAAGGAAAGCTGTTTGTTTTCTTAATGCAGAGCTAAAAGGTATATAAATCAATTCACATATTTGAATACAGGCCAATTGTAGGCTAAGTGTGTGCTGTAAATACTAATGTAGAAATAGATATTGGATCATAAAACTGTAACTGCACAAGCGAAAGTCAGCGACTGATAACAGCCGCACCTCAATGCAGAAACCATAGAGACTGTCTGGAATGTGAAGGAGTCAAATATACCCCAGCGCAGACAATCAGAAACCTGCATAATGTTAGAGTTCTCCATGTCATATCCTGAATATTATTTAGACCAGCATTAGTCAAGATAGGGACATTAGTCTGCATGTAAAGATACTAACTGACATGCAGTGTTGATGACAGGACACAAACCAGAGGTTGAGTAAAGTAGAAAAGAGTTTATTTCAACTAAAATAATACAATCATTATAATAAAAATTAAATATTGTAATGAAAACATCAATCCTCTCATGGGCACCAGTGGATGTCTGGCGGAGGGCACCAGAATGTCCTTAATCTTAATAATTCAGTTGCACAAGTTAAAATCAAACAAAGGACCCCAAAATAGTCATATACTGTAGTCTGGCATTGGCAGGAAAAAAGTCCAAAAAGGCTTATTTATCACTTTCAGTGAACCATTTCACCAACCATGACACCAGATTACAGGCTAGGCTAGCTGTAAAACTCTGAAATGGGGAGGACAGGTTTCCAGTACTATGTAGCTTCCTTCAGGAATGAACTGCAAAAGAAACGGAACTCACAGATGGACTTTAAAGTTTAAAACTGTACTTACTGATAGTTTTAATAACATTTATGTATATATGTAATTTGTTCTCAGGTCTAGCTCGTAAAAGAAATCTTGGTCTCTTTTATACATACTGCATATACTATGATCTTTTGTTGTGATTTTATTCTGTACAAACGACATCTATTGCATCTCTGTCAGTCCTGGGAGAGGGATGCTTCTGTTGCTCTTCCCGAGCTTTCTTCCATTTCTTTCCCCTGTTAAAAGGATTTATTTGGGGGAGTTTTTACTCATTCGAATCGAGGGTCTATGGACAGAGGGTGTCGTCTGTTGTACAGATTGTAAAACCCTTTGAGGCAAATTGTAATTTGTGATATTGTGATATATATATAAATAAAATTGAATTGAATTGAATTTTTTAACTTCCTGAATAAAAAAGATTTTCAAACTAACTAACAGAGCCCCCACAGTTTCAAAATATGCATTATTCTTTTTACCTATTTAATATTATTTATTTATTCATCTTATGGGCACGAGATCCATATCTTGTGTGCCTAAGTGATTTATCTAATGGGAACATGATCATTTAATTTAATTTACTTTCGGTACTATACTATAATTTTCCATTAACCTTTTATAATAACTTGTGCAGACAGATAGAAAATAATGGATTTTCTATGAAATATTAAAAACGAAAGTAAGTTCAAATCTTTTGAACATGTAGGATTTTAAACGTACAGTAAAATGCTTGGAAAGATGCAGATTAGATGACTGGTTGAGTAGGATGGATCTGTGAATACTGTATATGCTTATAAATTAAAATCCTCAAATACTTGATATTTTGATGCAGACAGTAAGCCTAAACATCACAATAATCAATATTAAACCACACTCGCTACACTATTATAGTTTGCAAACTGACACTGGCTGAAATGACTTCCATGTGTGAGCCCTTACACATAATCAGGCTGTTCTCACCCAGCATGTGTGCTGGAGTCAAATCTGACAGCAAATGTGTTAAAAGATTATGCAAACTTTAATATTTCAGGATTTACAGAATACATTTCCTGCAAGTCATTTCATGTGATCCTTCGCTATTCTGGTCCATTAATGAGCTTTCCCTCATTGCGATGAGACTTGGGGATTGTCAGACTTTGAAATCAAATTAATAAGTAATAATGCCGTGCAAAAACTTTGGAAACTTGTTTTGCTGCTTATCAGTGGCTAATTGGTGACTGTTTTGGGGGGTAATATGTGGCCCCGTTTACAAAACAGTTGATAGTTTATATCATGCCTGAAGCAAATGGGTTGTTATCAAGGCTATTCGTGCTTAAGCTGAATTTTGTTTTGGTTTGATGGATCTGGCTGAAGAAACAGTTTTACAGATTGACCATTTGCTAAATCCCTCCCCAATCACAACTAGCACATCCACTGTGTAGTATTTCCACGCTGTGTGGAAAGATGTTGACTTTAAACCTCAATCTTTTCACAATATATTATGACGCCATCAAATGCATATTTAAAATCCCTTTGACAGGGTTCTGGTTTTAAAATGAGTCAGCTGGAAACATTAAAAACTCAGCAAGAGATAGCGTATTCTACAGAGCCCCTGAAAGGTCATGGAGGATGTTATTTTCCCTCACAATACATTTTGCTTTACCTCACAATATGCTTTTCATTGCCTCGGATGCAACTAGTAGTATGTAGTAGACCGCCACTGGTTGTGACCACAGCGCGAGACGGCGCACCCTCAGCTGTGGCTGGCAAAACCATGGCCATTGCTGCTGCTGTGGTTGATCATTGAGATGTGCTGGATGAGTGTTGTGTTGAAGCTGTGTTCCTGAACTCCTGTGGTCTATTGTTAACACATCTGTCATATGACAGAAGCACCGTGGGCTCAAATCATGTGTGGATTAATTATGCTTTCTTGGCTAATGTTAATAGGAGCAGTATAGAGTATAGTTAGCCACTGTAGCCATATAAGGGACATTGATTCATAGATTCAACCTGCTGCTGTATTTCGAGCAAGCACCATGTCCACAGCCACAGCTTCATTGCATTGTGTAAAGTGTCATCTCTCCTCTCTGTATCTGCAGAGCCGTTCCCTAAACTGGCAGTGTGTATTATAACTGGACCAACGCACTAACTGTTCCTATGGATCAGGGGGAATGTAAAACTTAATGTGAGGGAACGCATGAGCAGTTCTGAAAAACCATTCACACGGTGACTCCGTAATGGTCATGGAGCTAACATTAGCTTAATCAAGTAGTTGTCTTTATAGCCGGAAAGAACAGTTGCATGCCTTCGTGACATTGGCCCTCATTGAACATACCACAATGCAACATACTTAAGGTTAGGCATTTCCAGCTTTATACTGAAGAAGATGTACATTTAGGAGGCAGCTATTCCTAAACACAAGCCTAATTACTGACTTCTTTCTTAAAATAAAAGCAGAACAGACTGTGATTGCGTGAGTGTGTGTGATCGTAGAGTTAGTGAGCATGTTGCTAATCATCAATCATCATTCTGGCGCCAACATAAAATAAACATAAAAACATACCCTGTCATTTCTTTTGAGAAATCCAATTGCAATTCACCCCGGCTCATGAAAACACTGAATGAGAGCTACACAAGAGGCAAACGAGTGGCGTTATGAATGGTAGAGAGGTAATGCTTCAACTAAAGACTCAGCTTCAATCCCCATCACAGCCATTATTATCACTGACAAAGTGCACTTGGTAGTTGCAGTTCTGTAATATCCTGTTTTTCCGACATTAACACACTATTTTCTGCAGTTTTGTTTATTTTAAATGAGATAGTTCTATATTTCTGTTTAATTCTGTGCTCTTCTCACTGGTTTGAAGTAGGCGGGGGCTCAGTTGGAATAAGGTGATGTCACACGCTTCCGTGCACCAATAAGGGTTTAGCATTTAACATTTGAATCAGAATCTGATGGCAGTTGGTGGGTTGTTTGGCCACAGTTAGTGATGGGAATCTTTGAAGGGAACCGGATCTCATGGCTCCGTTCCTTTCTGAGAGCCGCCTCTTCTGGCTCCCAAATGTCTTAATTTAGTACCACTACTGCTGGTCACTGCCTAAGTTACGTTCTCATTTGTTGAGGAGCGAAATCGGCTCGCAGACGGGAGCCAGCTCCCATCGCTCACTTAAAGGAGCCGGCTCATAGAGCCAACTCGTTCGCAAAACATCAGTAGTCACTGTGAATTAAATGTGATCAAAAATCACCCACACAGTCCTGGTGCAGCAGGAGTGTCTAGTGTTAAGCTAATCTAAATACTTAAGAATGAATATTTAATGTTTCAGAGAAATACCTAAACCTACAGGCAATGATTTTATTTTTTGCCACTAAGGTGTAGAGGGAAAAAGCTGTAAACACAACATTCCCATACAGTATTATCACCTGCTGAAGTTGATGTAGAAAACAGTTGCTTTTTGACACATCCAGCAGATATGAAACAAGATAAGCTTTCATTTGGAGTCGTGTTTCTGGCCACCTGATGAATGTAAGTCCAGCCTTCACTCTGTTTTAGCTGCTTCTGTTCTCTGCCAACTCCTGAGGGAAATATCTGGCTCTTGAGCTGCTAAATGCTCCACTATGTTCACCAGCTGGTCCCTAAATGTGTCTGTCTGTCGTTTGGTGCTGAACTGGTAGAGTAGAGGGGTTTTTTGAAGCTGCCCGGCCGAAAACAAACACTTTGAGAGCAGTGAGAGTGAACCAAAACAGTGAAGTTGTGTGTCAAAACCAAAATGGGCCAATGAGCTGAAAGAAGCTCCATAGAGATGAGAGGAACTGCAGAATCTGGTGCCCGTGGGTTCTTCAGTCTGAGCAATACCTTTCACATTACACATAGTTATTTGATCAACTGTTATTCTAAAGTACCAATTATGGCACATGTATTTACGATTATACGCTTTCAGGGGCTTTAATACTTAGGTTGCATGGTAGAATGCAGCAGGTGTAAAACTTGATTAATATTTTGACACTGATAACGACCAGTGTATCTGGATAGAAGGTCATTCTACTGCATATTTCCAGCACCATTGTGTAAGGAAGAGGACTTTGCCCAGCACCCTTGCTCTACTTTACATCTCATGGGCTGAGAAAAGTTGCAAGTCAAGGTTCAAAAAAAGCTTTTGACAGAGTTCCACATAGGCTGGATTGATGGCTGAACTATGGGTTTACATCACTTTATGCATGCTTGATTTTGTGATATAAATCACAAGAAAAATAAAGTCATATAAAGAGTCACGTCAGTGGGTTTTGAATGCAGGTTAGCTTTACAGTTTTACCCTCCAAGGACCCCACAGCAGTTATCTCGCAAAGAACAAGAACAAGAATAATCTTAGGCAACATTATCAAATTAGTCAAACTGACACAAAACACAAATCAAATTAAGAACTAATTTTAAACTGAAGCATCTAAATAATGTGTTTTCCTTTGTTGTGACTCATCACAAGACAGGTTTTCCCTCTCCACACATGCCATGAGACTTTTTCAGTGAATCAATATACACAGAGTACTAGAAGCTATTTTCAGAGTTTGGCTTCTTACATCTCATCTTTTTTTTCCTTCTTCTTCTGGAAGGGTGCTGCTGAATTTAGAAAGAAATACTTTCCACTTATCATACATAACACATCCACTTGATATGATTTCATAATGTTCTTTCCTTGGGTCTGTAGTATGAAACTACTATTATGGAATACCAAAGGCCTCAGGTCCAAAGTGAAAAGTCCCATTAATAAAGAAGAGATTACTTTCACTTGCTGTCAAGACCCTGCGCTGTTAAAGGATTGATGCTCTCACATTAAGTCAGCCCCTTGAAAGGTCCTTCCAAAAGTGTATGAGTGCCAACTGTATAGGTAATTTTTTTCTCTATTATGTTTCACTTTCAGGGCATGTTCAGTGGCATTATCAAGGCATTGATATTGGGATTTTGCTTTCTTTGTTTGTTGGTTTGGCCATTTTTTAAAAACTGTGTATTTGTCATTGTTGTTTGCACACTTGTATCTTTCTTCCTTTCCTTTTTTTCCCTTCCTCCATTTCTGTCCTCAGAGCCACAGGGTTTGTTGTTCACTTTTTGTTGTCTGAGCCATCATTCAAAATGCAGGGCTTTCTTGTGACAGGCACTGAAGCAAGGAAATGAGAAATGACTTACACAGTTTAGCTCCTCTTCATTTTCACTTGCCTTATTATTATCAAACACACGCACCCCACATTCACACGTACACACACGTGCGCCCCCGTGCACGTGCACACGCTTCACGCACTTTCACAGATGATTAGTGAAGTCTCCTCAGCAAAAAGACACCGAAATCTGTGAGTGGTGAGAGGGTTTTTGTCAATGTCCACACTCCATGACATACAGTACATTTAGTAGACTTTGACACTGCAGAGAGCGATGGCCCCTGCACACCCCTAATTAGCTGTCATTCATAATTGATTAAAGTCCGAATGTAAATAATAAATGGAAATTGAATTTTATTTGGGTGTCTTGTCAACTACATTTACCTTAGCCCTGCTGAGACTGGATGTAAACATGGCTGCAAAATCGTTTTTAGCTAATCATATTAAAGGGCAAAGAGAGGCTAGAGGTGTCACTTGGCTTTGGAGCGGGGTTTTTTTTCAGTCTTCACACATTTTTTTTCTGATGTAGTTTCAAATTCAGGCCATGAGGAAAGGATGGACTTTAAACACGTCAAAATCGAACACTTGACCAATCTTGACTTTACTTTTTTGGAGGATCTTTTACTTTTTCTTGAGAAGGATGCAAAAATAGAATAGTTATACTGAGGGTATTTTTCATTGTCTCTGATCTTCTTTATGCATGAGGTAGAATGTCAATTGTGTTTTTCGGTAGGACAATGATCCAATCAATTTCATTAATCAATGCACATAGAAAATGCACTCTGAAAAGTGTGTGCCTTCGTCTTCCTTCTTTGTGCTGTTTGTACTAAAAAAGACAACATTTTAATAAAGCTGAAACAATTAATCAATTATTCGATTGTCAGAAAATTAATCTACAGCTATTTTGCTAATTGATTATTCATTTAAGTAATTTATTATAAACAAACATGCTTCCAAGACCTTGTTCCAGCTTCTAAATTGTGAGAAATGTATGCTTTTTTTGTCTGATATGATGTAAACTAGGAACATTTACTCAAGTACTGTACCACAATTTTGAGTTAGTTGCACTTTACTGGACTGTTTCCATGTTATGCTACATGAAACTTCTACTCCACTACATTCCAGAGGGAAATTGCACTTTTTAGTTCATTACATTTATTTAACTGTTATAGTTACTTGTTACTTTGATACAAAACATATGATCAACTTATAATATATGATAGACATTTCAATTAAAAGCGAGTCCAAATTAGCCACTTATCCCTTTTACTGGGCAGGTGTGGTTTCATGTTTTGACAAATAAATGCAGGTTTCAATTAGGTCGTTGTTAGGTTGTAACAATAAGAGTGAAGAATAAAAAATTGAGACCACACCACAAATTATGCATCTAAATAAGTTTATTGTGCATGTGTCAACACTTCTACATGACCACATCTTTCTGTGGTTCACCAAGAACAAAAAGAACTCACCACTGACTTTTAAATCCCTTTAAGAATGCCTCAATGAGCTGTTGTTGATACTTTTAAAACTAGGAACTTTATTCTAGATCATAAGCACTAGGTTAAACGAAGAACAGTGTCATTGTGTTTGTATTTGCCCTTGACAGTGGTGCTGAGCCTTTTAACTTTAGAAGAGCTGTCTTAGAAAACATCAGCTATGCAGTGAACAAAAAAGTGTGTGTGTGTTTGTGTGTTATAAGTTTAATCTGAGCTGCAGTGGTGACAGATGTAGGTCTGTCAGTCTGCAGTCTTACACATCTGATAGCCTTTTCTTTGGGTTTGGAATTTCCCAAATGCTCCATGCACACAATGCAGGAATCTTCTTCTGAGGTGTCTGAATCCTAATTATTGTCTTCTCTTGGATTTCATTTTGGCTGGCTTTCTTTCTGTATGAATTTGTTTGCTTTGCCTCTTTCCAAAAAGGGTCTTTTTCACATTCTTCCACATCCTGTGGTCTTTCTTGGTCCTGCTTTGGGTCTCACAAGGCCTGGACACTTGAAGTTGAAGACTCAGCAGCAGTAGAGCTGTGGTGGCTGCAGAAGAGTCTATATTGAAGCTGGGTCTGGATGGTCAGACCTGGGAAGGTGCAAAGTCAGGCTCCTGAAAAACATCTGGGTTAAATAGCCAAATGCCTGTGGATCTGAATCCAGCCTGTATGCTGCTGGGTGATACAGCTGTGGGATGAGCTGTCCTCACAAGACATGGGACATCATCATCTTGGCGGGATTCATCCTTATCCAGGCGCAACCATCTTCTTCAATGGACCACAGAGATTTCGATCTAGCGGTTGAAGTTTGTGTGAGCAATGTGGGGGTAGAGAGAGTAGCACGATCCCATTTGCAGTAATTAACTGTTTTCACTGAAATGTGTGCGCTGTGGTTTTCAAGCACCGTCTTCTCTGGCCTTGCCTTCATATGCTTGGCAAAGTGCTCCAGGAACAAGAGAAAATCATTGTATCCAGCCTGAACCATTACCACTCCCAGCACTACCACGTGGTCCAAGGTGCAGAAATCCTTGTCCTTCTTGGGCGGGAAAACGAAGAAGAGTGGGATGAAATTTCCCAGTCCTTGCACTGCACATGCTACTGAAACCAAGGCACCTCTCTCAGCTGACGTCATTGATCCAGCCAGCTTCACTCCACGGCGTGTGACTACCCGGTCAGGTGTCTGGACGGTGGTAACATCGGTCTCATCCATATTCCATATATCACATTAATTAAGCTATACCGCTCAATGACATGCCAAAGCTTATTGAAATATCCCTCCACATTTCTACGGCTGACGCTTGTAGCTCGCGCCAAGCTAGGTGCCTCTATACTTAGTTAAGATGCCTTTTAATGAAGCATGAGAACCAATCAGGACCTGTCATGTTGTTCTCACCCCACGACTGATGTGGTGGTGTCTGATCTTGTACTCCACTGTAAATTCATATGTAAACTTACACACTAATCTGCACCTGTGAGATATTAGTACCTCACGTAGAGTGAGTACAAAATAGCCTTGCTGCCTTAGTCAAGTAACCAGTCAAAACATCCTCTTGCTGCTCATTTAGGAGACATTATGCCTTTTATCACCAACTGCTTTGATGCGCTTATTCCAAGCACACGCATGTTATGCGCAGCACCTGAGTGTGGAGGCAACAGGGGAATGACACATTCACAATTTCTGCAAGATCAAGGTAAGCGATGAACTGCCGTTATTCGTGAGGCAAACGAATGTGTGTTTGTAATAAAAGCTAGGTTAACGTAACTTACAGAAGTAAATAGGAGGGAACCTCAGTAGGCTGCTTTTTGAGTGCTTGTACTTGCCAGATCAGTTTTAGGAAGCAGATATTCACCTCGGATCCAGCGATATCTTCTTACTCAATTTCACCCAGTGTTGGCAGTAAGAGGACGGTTAGCTTACCTTAACCACAGGGGTTTCACTTAGGGACCATTAATAAATTACTTTTTTAATGACACAAAACCAATTTTATTTTCAGTAACTTCGTGATGACTTGCCCATACTATTAAAAATTGGGATTCAGATTTGTTTTTAAATGGTCTCATATAGCGCACCTATTTTGATTGCTAATGTGTAACAAATAAGATAAATAGATTAATAGATACATGTTTGAATAGAAAATAAGTGCAGTTTTTTCAATAGCTTCCATGTTATGTGACCTAGTGACTCAAAATCAATACCAAATTGTATTACTACTCTGAACAAATAAGACACACCTCTTTTTATTGGAATTTAGTGCTTCTTTTATGTTATATGAATAATTTCATCACAATTCTGCATTTTTTCAATAGTTTCTATGTCATGTGACCCAACTGAATCGTTCACTGGTGACATTTGAAAGCTCTTTTTCCATCAGGATAGAGCCAGGAGAGTGAAATGTGCACAGAAAGATTGCACAATCTGCGAGTGAGTGTTTTTATGTTGAATCCTGTGCCAAAATTGAACACTGTCATTTGTCACAATCATTGTTTTTCATCTTTTTGTTCCATCTTGGTAGACAATTTGAATCCCTATGGACACTCTCATCTGTCAAATCTTGATTTTTTTCACTTAAGCGCACAGCACTCTAAGGGCATGCGCGCGCACAAACTGTGAACCCGGTATATGTTTGCACAAGATAATAATTTGTGTACACTTGTTGTTATCTTGTGTGCATAAGATAAAACAATATGTCAACTTCCTGGACCTATGGGGCTCCATAATAACTGGTAATACTTACAGTATGTACTTTTACTGAACTGGAATTATGAATGCATGCAATTGTTTCATTGTGTTATTGCTACTTTTACTTAAGTAAAGGATCTGAATACTTTATCCTTAACTGGCGATAGTAAACGGGCTATCTTTGGGTTCTTGGATTAAGATAAATCATCATTATTAATTAATTGAGAAAATACTCTGCAGATTTAGTTAGTAAGATTTGAGTGAGTTTTGGCCCTACATTTAGTATTGTGGTTTATTAGCTGTTCTTTTCTTTGTGTGCAAACAGCTAAATGTACCACTAATGCAGGGACTCACTGCTTTTATTTTGAAGTTTTGTTATGTTCTGTGTTACAGTTGGACAGCCTTTCTTTGGTGTATTTGACCCTCTATTAAACCACAGCATGGGAATTTAATGTGTACACTGTGTGTCTGAGCATTTTAGTGTAGTACTCCTTGCAAGCAGTTTTAGTAATCACTACCAGGCCAGCCACCAGTCTCTTCCTGCATTTTGGATGTCTGCGTGTCTCCATTGTGTATGCGCATATTGTGAGGAGTGTGCTCTTCGAGTCAGAAAAAAAGCCATCGATGCAGTCCTCAGAAGTAGCACATCATTAATAACGGAGGGACCTTTGAAGATCCTGCATAAATGTCTAATTAGGTTTGGTAACCTTTAGGAAACTCAAGTGGGTGAATACTAAACAGGCCTGGAGATCTTGTACTGCATGGCAAACTAAGCACTCAACATGTGGGAGAGAGCGCTGACATTGAGGAGGTTTGTTCCCCTGCCTGAAAGGGCATGCAATTTAAGCCACATTACAAGCGCGTCTGAACTCATTGGCCAATTTCTGGCCAATTTATCGTACTTAACCATCCTGTGTATATACGTCATCAAGGAGGTGGAACAAAAATATGCACAGTTTTTTTGTCCTGCCCTTCAAGTTGTGTGGATCATTGTTCTGCATAACTGTGACGAGCCTGCATGACATTTAGAAGACCCTTGAGTCTGAGGATTCGAGCCACCAGCCATGTTCGTACTAATACAGTGTTAAAAGGATGTGACCTAGAAAATGCTACTGTGAAAAAAGCACTGGGGCTGGTTTCCTTGTCTCTGTCTTATAATACACGTATTAAGAGATGACAGCATCTTACAATAAAAATACTGCCATGTTTTGGTTTAATATACACCCAGTCTCCCGCTGCCACAGTATTGCAGGTAGTTAAGCTTCAAACCCAGGTGGAAACGTGCCGTCTCACTGGGACTTTGTTGCTGTTTGTCGACAGACTTTCTGCAAAAATAGCAAAGAAATGACTCTCAAACAAGTGGAAACATTTGGAAAGAGACGCTGTTTTTGCACGTAATATGTAATATATGTAAGAATTTAAAAACATGAAAATGGACAAATTACAGTGTAATGTATTTGAATTGAAAGGCAGTAAACGATTGGTTAATTTCAAAAATGTAAATATGACAATGTGATTTAAACCCTAGAGCCTTATGAATGCAAATGAAGTCAAACCACTTTTTTAAGTATGCATATGAAGTAACAGAGTGTGATGTGATGGCATTTCCGAGCATTGTAAAAATATGGCATGCGAGGGTGAGACATGTGACTACGCTATAATATATAATATACAGCATAATTACTGCAAGTATTCTCTTATATTTTGGTTTAAAATTAATTAATATAATCATTTTTATAGTTACGATTCTTGACCTGCAGCACTTGCTTCATGTGTCTTTATATTTTATATTTCTACTGTGTTTATTGTTTCTCACCAAAAAAAACTAAATTCTTCGTATGTGTAAAACTACTTGGCAATAAGCCTGGAAATACAGTGAAGGAAGTGAAAGCAAGCAAAATGAGCCTCTGATTCAAGAGTTTAAAACAGCTATGATAAACCGTATCTGACATATTGTCTGTAAAAGATTTACGGTAACACTTTTGAGTACGGCCCGCAACATCCAGTATAAATTCTTTTTAAATTCCCACATTGTTACCTCTTTTTATCCTAACTTCAGATCTAGTTCCCTTGTACCTGTACCCTGTACGTATCAGTACATACTGCACTAGTACACTGTTTGGTAGAAGAAGAAATTGCACTTTAAATTGGGAAGAGTTATGCTGTATCCTGCAGGCCGTAATGTAATCCGTTACCAATGTATAAATATAATATTTTGTGTCTCCCAACAAATTTCAGTCTGTCCAGATTTTCTAAAAATAAACGCAGACTGTCCCGGTCGTGATTCCTCAAGCTCCCTGCTATAAAGCAATATAAACAGACATGCATCACAGGCATACGCACTCAGACATATTTATTATTATATGTACCCGCAGACACACACACACACACAAGCAAAGGCACACTCACACAGAGAGTTGTCAAAGCACAGTGTAAAATCAGAGGGGCTGTTAATGGAGGCGGACAGCTTGGCTGCTGTTTCATCAAAGTGCAGCGGAAATGCAGATCTGTGTCCTGCAGGATGCAGGGAATTGGATCAGCTTCCTTCTGTCTGCTGAATTTGAAACACATACCAGCAGGGATTAGACAGCCTTTACCGCTGAACAGTGACTTTCTAATGGCCGGCCACGGGAAATATTTACTCACTGTCTCACATGTGTTGGTATGCCCATCAGGACCCCAAACATGTCCCCTGGCCAGATAGCTTTATTTAGCTGCCAGCTATGTGGCAACCTTGAGGATATTTCCCTTATTTGATGGATACAAGCAGCCTGGAGCGGCTCAAACTTTTCTTTCTGATGGTGTTAGGTACATGGATCATGATAACAGCAATACAAAAAATATTCTAGCCTACTGGTCCTGCACCTTGCTAATATTATTGATTAATCCAATAATACTTTTCACTAAGGCTATAGGGTAATGAGGATACATACTGTGAGTAGTCATATCGCCATATTCGTTATACTAAGGTATCTAATCCTCTAATATTTTTTGGTGCATTAGATAATTGTGGTCAATGTTGCAATCAATGAGCAGGACTTGTTTACATCAATGTCATAAAGTATTTGTGTTTTAGGTGTTTTATCATTTATTCCTGTATGTTTATATTATCCATAAACAACGATACTTCAATTGATTTTCCAGACCAATACATCAATCCCTCTGTGTACAGTTTACCCTATGTTGTTTGGGGTCCTGGAAAACCTGGTGTAGCAGCTCAAAAAGAACATGCGTAACATTATTTGATCACCTCAATACCTGAATACTATGGATACTATACATGAGTATAGTCACATGTGTCATGTTTCAGATGATTTGTTGCTTGTGTTTTTGGGGTCTCAGAGACTCCAACTGTAAAAAAGGGTTAAATACAATGATATTCATGTGTTCTGTATCTGTCATTGGTGTTGACAGTACTTTTTATGCAGTGCTACCACTTCCAAGTTCCAAATAAGTCTGTTTATATGTAACAGTTTGTTCATAAGAAGTCTAATAGGGAGTTTGACCACTCTGTCAGGTCTAATTGACCCCAAACATATATAATGTCACTATGTATGATGACATACTGAACATTTCTTTATAACAAAAGGAAAATATTTCTTCATTCATAGTCCATCCAAACATCTCTGGGTGGAGTCTGCATGTCCTCCCCATGTTACCGTGGGTTCTCTCCGGGTTCTCCGGCTTCCTCCCACCTTGATAACTCTAAAATTGCCCCTAGTGGATGAATGTGAGAGTGAATGGTTGTGTGTTCATGTGTCAGCCCTGCGACGAGTTGGCCACTGTCTAGGGTGTACCCCGCCCAAGGCCCAAAGCCACTGGGATAGGCTCCAGTCACCCGCGACCCCCAACGGGAACAAGCGGTAGAAAATGACTGACTGACTGACTGACAACTTCATCAAATGTGAACGCTGAATTAGAGTGCAAAAGTTTGAGGGAAAATATGGTTGATTTTGCAATTATTATTAACATTTTTACACATACAGCAGTGGGATCCGTGAGACCCTAAACAATGAGGAAGTAAAGCCCATGTTCATAAAACACAAGGGTTAAATGGTTCAAGTAAAAAAAAAAAAAGAAATCGGAAAATAGTGAAACATACTCGCCAACAGCCCAAACCAAAATGTATTCAATTTACAATGTTATAAACCTTTCAAAAAGCAGCAAATCCTCACATTTACTGTAAGATGCTGGAAGTTACTGAAGATACATTCAAATTAGAGGAACACATGTTATTAAATATTTTTGGAAGAAACTTAATAAACTTGTTATTAAGATACAAGGATTTATTTTTCTCATACTCGTATTTCTCAATATGTAACAGTGAAATATATTCTATATCAATAAAATAGTATATACACCATATCATTAGGATCTTCCTTTGTATTCCACGTTATGCTTACTTGGTGTATTTCAAATATACAGTTGCTGTGTTATGGAAAAACCCACAAAAACATCTTTCAGCCAGTGGTAAAAAGGTCGTTCAAGTTCGCTACATATTAAAGCAATGAAGGGAAAACTAAAGGAAAAGATGTGGAGATAATGTATTAATTTACCATAGTAATTTCTCTAGTACAAATAATATCCAAAAATAATTATATTTACAAGAGAGAAAACTATGATGGGTATCAACTAAACCACATTGACCTTGCAGGCAAATACTTTTTTTGGTGAACGCATTAACATCCTGAGCCACCAGTCTCCTATTAGACAGAGTTATTTGTGGCTTTGCACATTTGTATTTGGATTTCATTTTAACCTCTAATTACCCTGGAGAAGAACAGCTTCACTTTACAGCAGCTACCTATTTAGTGTGTGAGACAACCACAAAAACAACTTAGGATTTTCACGCCGTTATAGGTGTCAAAACAAGGTATTTACTAAGACTAAATGCTGGAGCTACAGCAATTCCATCACAGCATAGGAACAATCTGCCAGATGTTTTGTCATTAGGTATCAAGGCAGCGCATTTCATCTCCGTCATTCAACAAGGACAGGGTTTTTACAATAGCATTTAACATTAAGGCTGATGTTATTTTAGGAGAATCCATGACAGCCCTCGGGAACAATATATATGCAATTTTATCACGTTCAGCAATCTGTCAGCACCATCTTTTCATTTTAAGGTGAAGGTCGGGAAGCAAGTGTCAATTATATTCCTTATGAACAGCAAATTATATTTGATCAGGTGCAGCCACAAATACAAAGTTTTACAGATTAATATAATCTTGAACCACCTGAAATAGCATTCTTATTCCCACGCCTCTTTTCATTCTGCTTTTCTCTCCTGAGAACTACAAAGAGAACGTGTCATCTGGTTTTGCCATATTGATGGAGCTGGGGGTCTACGGAGACCTCTAATTTTCTGAGTGAATGGTCCCAGAAAGAGCTAATGATATGTTAATGTTGAATGGCAGACATTAGGGAGGCCAAATGACGGCAATCCCAATTACCTCAGAGGGACGTGCCTCGTGTGGTTTTGTCACGCAAACAAACTCAGTAAATACAAATAAGGTGCGGAACAGTGGCTGAAAGGACTCAAGGGTGGCTGACAAATGTCATGGATCTGAGAGAAGAATTGAGGAACTGGAGACCATGCGACTTGTACTCCAACAATGATTACGCCTCCACACTTTGTTTAGCTCTGAAAAAAAAGTTACGGGCACCTCACTGTGAGAGATTTACATCTTTCCTTTCCTATGAGAACAATTATGCCGGTGCAGTTCTTACCTTTCCAAAAATGTCACAAAACTTCTTTGAAAATATTGCTGAGAACTTTTTTTTTTTTGATTGTTCCCTTTGTTTGTCCTTTTGTAACTTTTCCGCCGCTGACGCAGACTCCACTTTGGCAGGAATATGGGAATATCATTATGTTTACTTCAGCAGCAGTAGCTGCGTGGGGTGGAAGCAGTGGGAGAAGGTTAGTTTTGAATGGCACGAGATTGAAATATGCCACAGCAGATTTTTGAATTCCCAAGCTTTCCCACTTGTACATATCCCCTTGTGTGGGCTTACCTGTGAATGTATCTGTTAGTATGTATATGTTCCTGTTTGGCTAGGCTTAGCTGGAGATTGCTTTTCCCCATCCCCTCCTCTAGTGTGTGCAGCATATGGCCATTGTGATGGAGGGTAAAAGGAAATGACAGGCCATTTGAAGATGCTCTAGTCCCTGCATCATGAATAATGCAGAGGGACCAGCGAACAGGTTCTCAGCGCAAGCTTCAAAGTTTATCTGCCTCCCCTGTCTCCCTGGGAGAGAGACTACAGTGCTGCCGGGAGATTAGACCGACACCGAGCAGGGACCTGGTCAAACTCAATTAAATACAACCAGGATAATTCCATCCTCTCATTGTGCCATTCGATTTTATTAGGAAAATAAACCCGGCATGCTCACACCTTGAAATGACAATAGAAAGGGGGAAACAGCCAGTGAATTATTAATCAGGGAGTCGATTGCGTGCTCATTTGCTTCATGTAAAACTATGTAAATTAGTGGATGGCAGAAGACATGATGGACGAATATTTTCATTAATTATGTCAGACAAACAGTGAAAGATCAGCAGAGAGAGACACGCCAGGAAGAAATCTTCCGCAATGGATTAAGACTTTCCGTCTGAATCAGTTTTACAAATATTCGCTCAAGGAAGTAAGACCGATAGATTTAAGCACACGAGTGGTACAAAAATGCATAGAAGTGGCGTCGTCGATGGTTTATAATAGTCCCATTGATAGATGATTTATTAGTCATCTTGATTTGACTGTATAATTTAGAAGATGACTGAGAACACCCCACCTTGCTGTTTGTTTAAATATGCATGTTTCCTTCAACAGTTTCCAACAGTCTTTTGAGATCTAATTAGCCCTGAAGCCCCTCCTGATGGCAGATGTAGGCCTATAGAAACACTCCCCTCCACCGAGGCTGTTGTAGCATGTAACTATTTTCCATGTCTACATGATAAACAAACACTTATGCCACCCACACATTCAACGCTATATCAAGCCAGGCTTAGCTAATGATGATAAACCTATGTAAAAGTACAAAGTGCTGCTAATTAGGCCTATGTCGATTATGGCTCATTAATGCTGATGTTGCCCTGACATTGTTTTTGCCAATCATCACTGAAGAGGGCTCCTGTGCATCATTTTCTAATTACTTTAATTCATCATTGTACTGTTGCTCTAAGCGTGTTCGTATCGGCTCTGCGGTCACGTGCATGAGAATTATGGGAAAAGTGACCCACAATGAAAGAATAAAGGGGTTGTTTGCAGACAGTGAACTGTCTACTCGCTCTTATTGTATTTTGTATGAGATATTGCCCCAAAAGATTTTCTTTCAACCAGCCAAGGCAAATAAATTTGCTGATGTAATACGGCTCAATTTTCTTCAAGGGTGAGATTTCAAAGCTCAAAATGTTAAGAGTCAGAGAAAGAGTTAACAAAAAGAGAGAAAATGTAAGAAAACTAGATTAAACTAAAATTGTTTTTCAAGGATCAAATACTATCTAAAATGTAATAGCCCTTGGAACTGGAAATGTGCAGATAAGTTTGTATGAAGTTGTGTAAAACTTTGCCTCTAACATGAGTGAATTTTTAACGAGTTGAATTGTTCTCACAGTTATCTTGTTGTTTCTGACCTTTCTGAGGCGGGCAAAATGGCAGGCTTCGAAAGCTTAACGAGTTGCACATCCCGATGATCACAGCTCATATTTTCTCCAGTCAAATTTAGCTTCACTGGCTACTTTATAACTGGCCAATTTTGACGGACATGAATCTATCAATGATAGATCCATCGTGAGTGATTTTTCCGGCTATTATCGTAAATTTCTCTACTTTTACACTCTATTACCCTAATTTTGCCACTTTGACCTACTTTTCCACTCCTTGCATTCCCCAGGCGCTCAAGGGGCAAGCTGTTGCACTCCTACTCACGCACATAACTCTCAAGAGAATTATTTATATTGCCCAGGTCTGGGACCAGTCTAATTTGGGTGAAACTATAGAGTACACAAACCTCAGGTCTGACATTCCTCTTGCTGAAGGCAAGGGAACTGTGAGCGCTGCTGAGAGAGACAGAGAATAAAACATGGCACTGCGACGCCCCCTTCTTTCCGCCCTCTTCTCTTTTTCAAAGGACCAGCTGATGCCTGCGCAGGGGCCCTATCGCTCTGCCACCAACAGGCACCTCGGGATGGACGGCCAGCAGATTATTTATTTTTATTTTTTGTTCGGTGTGAGAGCAAGAAAAACGGAGACAGACTTTCTTTGGAGTTTTGTTTCATGCTGGGTAATCACGGAAATAAATATTCCCCCGCATGAATAAATACGCGGGGACTTATTCCCCAGTTGGTTTAGAGTTAAGCTTATATTTCAACTCATTTCTCAGCCTCTGTGCTAGAGAGCAGGGCAACTAATTCTTGAGGTTAACGTCCTAAACCCTGGTGGAAAGATGTACCTAAGGCACATTTTTTCACCTTAATATCTATAATGAATTCTTCTCATGATTAACTACCTACATCCAAAAAATGCTTCTGTTTGCGGTTGTTTAGTTATTAGCATTACATTCTGACACAAACACAAACATCACACATCCTTGTAATCTTGTCTTCCTTAAATCTTAACACCACTACAACACATACTTAAAGAAATGATGCTGTTAATCACATGAAGGTACTATTATTGCTGTTATTCACAGAACACTAGAAACAGAGGAGAGTAATTGCGTAATAAATGATCTCAGACACCTGTGTTGCACGTGGAGCCAAAAGGCTCCCGCATAGAATGATTTCTTTAACAGGCAGCCAAGAGGTCAAACTCTATTAGCGATGTTCCAGCAGACAATCTGAGGAAAAGCGTGTTCCTCATCTCCTGGAGAGTCTCTGAAAATGGGCACCTCTTTGTCGGGGCAATTTGTTGATGATGCATGGTCATGATAAGAATTGAGTGAAGTGTCTGTAGCTGCCCGGGGCCTCCAGAGCCAAGGCGCCAGGGCCAACACGAGTAATCAGCCGAGGTGCAGATTGAGCCCCTGATAGCAGAGGGTCCCTGATTGCTCATAAGTACCCCCAGGCGGCAGGCATTTAAGACACTTTCTGCTGATTTTGATTGACAGCTGGTCAATCAAAATCATCATCTGGTCGCCACCGCTGGAGTTTACATCAGATGTCTGTGTTTGAGCCGCTGTCTGTCTACTTGAATAAAAGAAATCATGAATTCTATATGTGATCTACCAGCTGTATCCTGCTTTAATATCATTATTGGGTTTTACCTGATCTTCCCGTTTCATAAAACTCAGAAAACAAATGGCTTTGGAGGAAATAGAAGAGAATAGAGGTTTTAAAGTGAGACTAATGACAATTATGGGATGATGCTAAAGTAGTGTTACAGGAGCACAAGTGGATTATCAGCACAACAAATTTTAAGTATATACGTTTTGAAGTGAGACTATGTTGCTTTTGCTGAATCGTGGCCACTGTGGCTGCAAGTGAGAGTTATAGGCTAATGCTAAATGTTAAAAGCCCATGTTCAGCATGCCACCCTTTGTTCACATCATCAGCCGTCACAATGGCTCTTACCAATTTTATTCAGATGATACACTGTTGTACATTTATTTTAATCCTAATGATCTTAACTATCGATTCTCCATGTCCTCACAACATTAAGAATTGGATGGACCAAAACCTTCTGCAGTTAAATGTTGACAAAACTGAGGCATTAATCATCTCTCCAGATCCTCATGTCTAAACGGTTCAGCAATCATCTTGCCATGTTGTGCCAGAGTGCAAGAATTTAGGATTTTAGGATTAGGATTTTCACTTATATGTTTTAACAGACACGTCACAAAATGTTTCCACTCATGTTTCCTGCAGCTCAGAAATATTGCCAAAATTAGATCTGTGTGGGCCATAAATGAGTTAGGTGAATTTGTCTTTTGTGGAAAGAATTGGGTCCCGTGGATATGGGCAGTGTCACTCGCAGTTGATATAATCACCTGTTCACCTGTGTGCAGGGAAAAGAGAGGGTCACTTTTTGTTGACCGCTACCGCTATACTGTTAAACATTACTTTTTTCGCTGTTATCTGTTACCTGATTATGATTTGTGCACTTTATCAAAAGTTGGTATATTTTTTCTCAATAAAAGTTATTTCACTTACCATTTTTTATCTCAGTGAATCTGTTAGGTAGCTCGTCTGACAATTACTAGGCCTGACCTCAGCCTCTCAGCGACTTTTAGTTTGTTTCCTGAAGTCGCTGTAAGATCCATCCTTTCACCAAACTGAAAAAAGTCCTCCATGCCTTAGTAACCTCCTGGCTAGACTACTGTAATTTATATTTTTCAGCTTTATCTCAATCTTCAATTAAGTGGCTCCAGCTTGTCCAAAGCTCCACTCACATTACTCCCATTTTAGTGTCTCCTAGTATGTTTTAGAATCAATTTTAAAATAATTTTATAAGGCACTTACATAATTACATGATAAAGCCCCAGAATACTTTACAGTGTCTGCGGTCATAAGAAATCTTAAACATCCAATATATTTAGATCTAGTTTGAAGAATCATTTTTATCGCTTGGCCTTTTTGCAGTCATTTATTTTAATGTAATTATTGCACGTATTTTGTATTTAACTTACATCCTTGCTTTTTAGCCCCTTTTTATATTGTAATGTTTTTTATGTATCTTACTATGTGACCTTATCAGCACTGCTTTTACTATAATTCTTAACCACTTTGTAAACCTCTGTTTTTGAAAAGTGCTATACAAATAAAGTTTGTTTGCATTATAATGTCCTTTTGACAATTGCGCAACGGTGCGTGGTATTGCTTATGAATTCAACTTTTAATCTAGAGGAGAATCTGAGGAAGAGGAAGAATGTGTTATTTTTTCTCTAAGTTACATAGTCTCACATTAAATTGTAAAAATGTATCGAGCATATGACCTTTTTTCAGGTTTCCGGGTGATGTTGTACATTTGACTCTCTTGGAAATTGTTAACGAGAAACTATTGTATGTTCTAACTTCAAGTCATTATAAATGTCATCCAACTCCACTTCATGAGTTTTTCATCTCCTGATTACCACAAGAACCCTTCCATTTGTCAAGTCAAGTGATCTTTGTGGTTTTTAAAACACCACGCAAGAGGCTATCATGTGAATATGTAAGAAAGAACACTCTCCACATCCCTTCCTGTAGGTTTGTGTGAACTGCATCATAATGAGCACACATGGTGACCTTGGTTACTCCTGACTCGCACTTAAAAAATCTCAGATGTTTTGTTTTTTTCCAGGTTCAAAGCTTTGGAAACTATGTCAATACCTGTAAGGAGACGACATATTTACCAAGCAAAGATGCATAACAAGTTCATTGCAATCTCTTGCATCACTGTGAATTATACTGTCAGTCGTATTCATGAACCGCTGAGTGCTGTCGAGATGCAGCAACAGCTAAGAGACACTAGTCGGCTACTTTTAAACACAAATCTACATTGTTGTGGGTCATCACCTGAGTTAGATCTGCACACTTGACTACAATTATTGCTGAGATTTAAAAATGGCATGATACAAGGACCAGTGCGATTTGATTCTGGCTTTGATATGGACTCTTTTGCAGCTGAAATTTTTTGTAGATTCAATTCAATAGTCATATAAAGCAAATTTGCTGAACAACAGTTATGCAGTCAATACCACCATCATGAGGTAAATACAAGCAGGTCATGGCCCAATCTGAGCTCAAAGATGGTACCATGTCAAGACCAACGATATTTTTATATTTGCAATGTCCAATGAGCTATTGAGAACAATAACCCTTACTGGCTTCCCACCAGTTTTATTAAATACCCCCAGGCACCATACGTTTTGTATATGAGTTCACTTTTCGAAAACTATAGGGTAGTATTATATTTGTAGTTACAATTAACAATTAACTTAATATGGATCATGAAAAACGTGAAAAACCAGGGTACTCCATAGGCAAGTCTTCTAGTCAGGGCCGTAGCGTTGAGGACTTTGAGGCCTGGGTGTGGTCTCTGGGAATTTGGCTGCTTTATTGATCTGAGGAGGAGATTACATTCTGCAGTTACACATAAATTACACATGGAACGTTTCTTAAGGCTGATTCAGAAGTTTATTACGATCATATATCATCACATCATATCTTAAATATGCATGTTTTTAGGCCAACGTACACTGGGGGCATGTCCAGGGAGTGGCCTGGTGTGGTCATTCAGATTTAAGGGGTGGCCACCCCAGGCCACACCTGGACATGCCACCCCAGTATCCTAAACTGTGATTGGCTATCTGCCAGTCAGAGTTGGGACATTAGATTGAACCAACTGTTTGACATGTATTTTCAAATGCGCATTGTTTTCTTATGTAGCCTACTTTTGTAGGTACAATTTCTTTTTTCAGGACTTAAAGAATAAAGTATGGAAGCTTTATATTACATTTGTACGGTGCCACTCTGTTATGTTGTGATTAATAGGTCTATTTTTGCTTTACATAAACATTGTAAACAGGAATGTAGAAATTGTAAGATACTGCAATGTTAATAATTTGGGCCACCACAGTCAAGAAAGTCTAGACATGCCACGCCATGTTGACTCAACATTTAATATCCTCTAGGTAGATAACCTAAATACAGTTTCATGGTTCAATATATATAGGAAATGTGAAAAAGTATTTAGAACATTTGTCAGGGGGCTGTAGCGATAAGACAGAAAGGACATGTTTTGGGTGTTGTCTGTGGGATTTGGGGGATTTTAATGGCATGAGGAAGCATTTACATTTTGTAAATGCACAAAAATTACGCATGGTATGATTTTAAGGATTATTCAGTTCATCTTAGAGGCAATATTATTAAATCACCCTATTTATAGGCCAAAATAAAGCCTTTGAATCTAAATTTAGCATCCTGTAGGGATAAAACTGTTAAATAAATATATAAAATGTGAAAAAATAAAATATTAAGAACATTTTATAGGCCTTTTTGGTGAACATTTCTTAGGGAAGGTGGTGTGCTGGGGAATTTTGGAGTATTTCTCCAGTATTTCTAAAATCCCGGCTGAGGCACCGGTTCTGGTCAAAAAATTGATTGGGTCGAATGAAGACAGTGTTTTTTATACCATACACACACACTATGTACATGTGGCTTTGACCAGCAACACGTGAGCTGTATTATTAGAACGCACCTTTAAGGGAGCTTCCTCTGACTGCCTGACTAACTTGCAAAAGGCTCCTCAGATGGCCGATGGTGAGCCTCGCAGTCATGACACACTCCCCTGTGGAGTGTCTGTGCTTTGTCTGGCATCAGGCCTTTCAACTACAAAAGCCTCATCAAAGACATCAGAGGTATGAAAAAAATAAATTCTGCCCCTCCTTCCTTAACCCCCTGTTCCTTGAGCTCCACAAATGCAAAGAGTGAGGCACCATTTCTTTTAGTCATTGAGTATTGTTGGTTGTAGTTTATTGTCAGAAATAACCTCTATTCATTTACTTACTTCTCTGTGTTCAGATGGACTGAAAAAAATCCCTTCAGTCTTTTAAGGAACTGAATGTCAATTTTATTGTCAGCAAATGGATAAAAACATCATTTGCACAATTCTGCCTCTTCAAAATAAATAATAATACATATCGGTTGTACATGTTGACACCCAATTGTAACATAACTTGTTTAAGCTGGAAAAACTAATTCGGCACAATGTGGCACATGATTATTATCATACAGTGTGTCCTTTCACCATCAATAAACAAACCATGGACATTATTGATATCATTTCTGAATGACAATATATGCTGGACTCTTCAAACTACAGAAGCAAAATTAAATTAATTACCGACTGCAACTTCACCCAGTTAAGGACTGTCACTTCAGAAACAAGTTCTTTTTTCTAGAGTCTAGTTGGCATGAATCTCGCCATCAAACACAACAAAGACTGATCCTTCAGCAAAGCTTTCTCATGTAGCAGAACCCCCATCCCCCCCCCCCCCCGAACCCC
>CM022493.1:10171625-10346215 GCA_011952105.1 Coreoperca whiteheadi | reverse complement strand
CCCCCCCCCCCCCCCCCCCCCCCCGAACCCCAACACTTGTACAAAAGCAGAACAACTGAATTTTATAGCTCAGAAATCATACATTGGACTTGGCAATAGAAAGGCGGAAGAAAAAACAGACTCTCACTACATTGCAACATCTGCAGAATGGATTGTTAGGAGAATATGAGAAATTATATGCTTTCCGGTTTCACCCAGTGGAGACATCAAACTGACAAAAGTGCCATTCTTTTTATTATTTGCACAACTTGTCTTCACATCACTTCCTTAGCACATCAACTACTTGTTTATACTGTGTGTTTACAGTTTTCATATGGTGTTGAGAGGTATGACAGAGTCCATGAATATTGTGGCTCTGTATTTAAATGTTTATGAAAAACAGCTTCTCATCACCCAGCTCCCCACCCCCCAAAGAAAGAAGAAGAGGGAAAAAACATAGAAATCGTCAAATTTCATATGAAGTGACTACTGATTAGCCGCCAGGGACACAGCATTTCATGAGAAACGTTTATGTTTTTTTAGCACAAAGTAAGCAAAGGAATGCATCAAAGCAGGAGTGCTGGGCCCGTGCCCATCGCTGGAATGAAGGGACAGGTGCCTCCCCGTAAAAATGCTCCAACATGTATGCATTCTGCAGTCAGTGGTTGAACTGGAGCCCAAAATCTGAACCCTTTAATGTCTTTTGCACACAAGGTTTCCTCCTCAGTCAAGCCACTTTTGAAGTCTGTGTCAAAACTCACCATGGCACACTTTTGAAAATCCATACAAGGAGGTAAACAAACCGAAAACCTTTGAAGTCAAAGTGTTTTTCTTTCAATCTGTCTTGTGTTGTCTTTGAATCTTTCTCCAATACACTAAGGCAGACAAAATCATTTTCTCTGACAATAAATTACTCTTATGTTTTAAGTCCAAGAAATGTTAAGAGAGAAATTTAGGGGCTAAGAGAAGACGCTGGTGCCGTCGCTGTTGCCGTACAGGTCGGCCAGCTTTTTGAAGCGTGGTCCCCAGTTGCTGAGATAGTCATAGTTTTGATCTGAGTCTGTACTTAGTGACTCCAGTGAGCTTAGCGACTCTGCTACAGAGCCACTGCCTTCAAAGGCATATGTCTGCAGAGAGTCATAGGGGGGAGCTGACGGGTCCACATCAGCATCCTTAAGTCGCTCCCAAATAAACTCTCGAAACACCACGTTGTCCGGCAGGGATTTATAGGCTGGGCGAGTAGTTGATGGGTAATGAAAGAAGGTAGGAGTATCTGGTGTGACATCTCGCCGCACATTGGGGTCTCTGATGACATTTAGGTTGCGGAGGGTAACCATGTCGAAGGCCTCTGTGTCCTCCTCTCCCCCGCCCTCGTCGTCGTAACGAACAATGTTCTCTCTGATGTCCCGCTCCTCCTCAAGAATCAGAGGCTCCTTCCTCCTCCGACGCATTGTCACAATTAGCAGAACCATCACTGCAGAGAAGGGGAAAAAATGTCTGAGTCAACGATTGACTGACAATGTGCATATTTTCAGTGCCAGTCATCTGAAAAGATACAGGGATATGTGACTTCTAGAAGAGCTAAATACACTATGACAGTGCTTGTACCCCAGGGGGTACTCCTGTAGTTGCCAGGGGGTACAGTACTTTGGGATTGTAGAGTAGCTCTACTAATTGGATTATATATTACTAAGTATATATACACATACATACATATATTTACACAAATTACACACACACACACACACACACACACACACACACACACACACACACACACACACAGTGTATTTTGTTTATATTGAAACTAAAGCAGGCCTTATGTAATAAATAAACAGCTCAAACAGCTAAAAGTAATGGATAAACAGTTGAAATTTGCTAAAATTAATGTATAAATGGTTGAAATAGATGCTTAAAGTAATGAATAAAATGTTGACATAGTTAGCTAAAAGTAATTGAAAAATGGTTGAAATTGCTAAAAGTAATGGATAAATGGTTGAAATAATTAGATAACTGCAATGGTTTAATGGTTGAAACATCCAGTTTCAGCCTACATGCTAGTGGTACAAAAGCAAGCTTAAACCACCCAAACATTGATAGTACAATTGTATGGAAATATAATAATAATTTGTATAATTGACAGTGTTAATTGTTTCCAATTCAAATGAACACATTTCACATTTGAAGCATGATAGGCGGTGTCAGTGAAGGGGTATTTGAGTTTATCTGGCAAAAAAGGTTGGGAACTACTGCACTATGAATCCATTCAAATCAAATCAAAACTAAAACTGCAATGTAATATATTGTGCCCCTGCGTGGTTTCCACCACCTACATTTAGCTTGAAGACTTCCACCAAACTGTGGAATCTGTGGCCCTCTGAGAACTTACCAGAAGCCCTCCTCCAGCCCCCGTTCCCTCTCCCATACGTTATTGCTGAAAATAACTCTACGCCCAAGCAAACTGGCAAATGTCTAATGATCCTCTATCCATCAATGTCATGCTGGTGCCAGTGAAATATCGTTCCGTGGGCCCATATTTCTTTTCCTTCTCGGAGTTGAGCTACTGGAGGCAGCAGAGAAAGAGACGCAGGAACCAAATTCAAACACCACTTCACACCCTCTAATACGGGAGCAAATGGAAGAGATGGAAGGGAGGAAAGTGTCACACAGAAAGGCTGCGGGAGATGAATGGGTAGCTCTCTGTTGGCTATTTGGTGACTCCTGGTACCCTACAACAGCAGCACTAGAGCCACTCACCAGTTTTTGTGAAATATTTGGAATGGTTCCTCCAGTCTAATATCCACTACTAATCCATGGCACCTTTTTTAGTGCTTTAAGACAGAACGGCAAACATTTCTGTGGAAATTTGTTTCCTCTGATTTTAGGAACTCAAGTCATTCTAAATTCTATTCGATTCAGTAGGGCTTTTCCAAAGTGGCACATTGAAATAGAATATTCTCAGTGCTTTCCAGCAAAGCTCTTTAGGGTTTAATGCCTAGAAGGCAGTCACGATGCGTCGCAGACTGGAAGCGGGCCAACATCCAATCACATCCGAGTAGGATGAGCAGGTGGATGGCCTGGCATACAAATAGTCAGTTTGTGTCAGGTACCAAGGGTCCTGTAAGAAATGACATCCAGCCCAGGCAATTTAGCAAACACACAACCATAATGCTACAGGGGCCCCACTCTTCATAACACATTTACTGATGATGTACACTAAATGAAAAACAGAGATCAATTTAGTGTTACAAAGGCTTTTGCTGTAATTGAATTGTTTAAATGATCTACCCCACACAATCAATAGTGAACAAGGTGAGTTTTCTGTGCTGCCCTTTTCTTACCAGCATGCATCATTCAATGCCCTTTCTCATTAGAGTATTTTTTATTTTCCATGTGCTGTGTGATTCTGGTGAACCTGGGACTGATTATTCATTAATTTTGTCACCCACACACTTCCTATGGCTTTGCTCTACTGCAGTGCAATTTCTAAGGGAGGTATCAATCAGCAACTGTGACACTGCCTGAAATAAAAGGAGGCTTTTTGTTTAAATACTAAACAGTGGTAGGAAGATCAAGTTTGTAGTAGTGTCATACTTGTATTAAAACAATAAATCATCCTTCCCAAATGTTTAAAAGCCCTGAAAACCAGTTTTTCTCAATTGGCCTCTTGTTAAAGCTACATGAATGCAAGATGTTTCGGAAAAGTTTTAGTTATATTATTTGTTTATGAGAGATTTCTGTATTTGTGTTTTTCTCTGAGCTCCTCGGACTGGTTTGAGGTGGGTTGGACTCAGTTGGTAAAAGGTGATTTCACGTACTTCCATGCACCAATCAGGCGTTTTTCATTGTTAAACTATTAACAGTATGTTTAGTTTTTTTCAAACTTTCAAACTTTTGGTCGAACGGGATGTCCCACAATACCTTTCTACATCGGTCAAAGTGAACAAAACTCCCTCTGCTAAACTCAATAGCTGACAGATGTCCTCGCTTAGACAAAAAAGTATTCTGAAACGAACCATCAGTGCACTTAGAGAGAAAACAATGTGTACCGCAGTTGTTTCTGTGAGGCCATTCAAAACTCTTTATCTGGCTGGCCAGTGCCACAGTTTAGGTTCTGTATAAAAGCTTGAATTGATGGGAGATTAATTAACCAGCTGTTCAGTATCCACTGTACATATAAAAATATCATGGCATATTTTTCATGGCCAACATGTAAAAAAAGAATGTCCAAGGTGTGCACGGGAATGTGTTCAAATTGGTTGTTTTGTCCGACCAACAGTCCAAAACTCAGATATTCAGACATAAATCAGACAAAAAGCAGCCAATCCTCACATTTGAGGAGCTGGAAACAGAAAATGTTTGTCTTTTTTTGCTTAATAAATGACAATTGTTTTAGCTCTAGTCAATACTATTTTGAGAGTACTTTTAATACAAATGCACTGACTTAAAATGTGTAACTACGAGAACAGAGAACAACAAACATCGAGGAGAGCGGGCGAGAAAATAAAAAGGTGTCTAGACTCATGAAGAAGTCTCATGCCTCCTCATCAACATGACAGATATCACTCCCCTGCACAGGTGACGAACGCATTCTGTACCACAGCTTGACGAAGGGACGCGAAACAGTCCGAATCAGCCAACACAAAACCTCCATTTATTGGCTTAATCTGCTACATTTTATTCTTTATCAGGACTGCTGTATGTTTTCTGCATGATTCAAATAGCTTTTATGGTTTCTTTGTTGTTGCTGATGTTATCTGTCACACTGTTTACTGTGTTTCTCTCCACATTATATGCCCGTTCCTCTTTACTGTCTTTTCAACATTTCTGTTTATGTTTTCTTCTATGTATCCTTCTGCAAGCTGTTAGTGTTTTTTCTCCCAATTCCCTTATAAGAGGTCTTTTTAGCTTTTGCCAGACTGCCATTATGAAGACAAATCTGCTGTTAATTGACTTGCTCAGTTTAAAACTGGGCTGATTTCCTTTTCTTCTTTATTTTTAGCATGTCAATCAGTGTTGTAATGATAGCAAACAATTACACAGATAAAACACACAAATCTGATGCGGCCATTCACAGGTTACAATGTGCACAGTCGAGCTTAAAGATCAGATCTTAAAAATAAACTGTCTGCTGTCTGAATACAGACACATAAATAGAGACACAGACAGAGGGCTAATACAGGAGACACACAGTAAAATAAGAGACTGATGAATGGACATGAAGATTTATAGAATGAGTCTGATAAGCAATAGTCAGACAGAAATAACTGGCTGGAGATTTGAAGTGCTACGTAATGTCCTAATTGGCCCTCTGGAGGATTGAGCAATACCTGACTTGCACTGGGAGAAAAGGCAGTGGATCTTAACAAGATAATGTTCGTCTCAGTAGTTTGGATGTATCGTCCAAAAGTGACGGTATCATTAAAAAAAAGGTTTTAAATGACATTTACAAAAAACATAGTTGTGCCCAGGCGTTTTCAGGAATATTACTGCAAGGAGTAGAGGACAAGCTCAGTAATTAAATCTAAAAATGTCAACCTATGATTAATGACCACTTAGCTTATGAGTACGTAGAGGCAAAGCTAATGCACATACAGCTCTGTGTGGTTTAAAGGCAGGCAGATGGAAACTGCACGCTTTGTACCAACTGTTAGGACCGAAGTTCTCAGACACAACGGATGAATCCTAAGACAGGTAGAGGAGTGACACTCTGAGGAGTGCTCCACGCGCAGCATGCATTGTAGTTGTTAGACATGACGACAGATAACTAGAATCAGTGTGTGTGTTCCTCTCACCTGATGAGAAAGAGAGAGATTGATGGTGGAAAGGGGGGAAAGAAAAAAAGAATCAGATTTCAGACTGACAGCAGCTGAGGATGATGGCAGCGAGGCGCAGCTCGGGTCTTATTCCAGCTCGTGTCTCATTCAAAACAATCACACACAATCACAGCTTCAATTGCTACCTACAGATTGAAAGAGGTCTTGATGGAAGACCATCAAGGAAGATCAGAATAAAGGATTGGGCAGAGCGGTCGCACATGGGCTGTTAATAGAAGGAAAGAAGGAGGGGCTGTGAGAGGGGGGGAAAGAATATGCACAAAGAGGAAACACAGAGAAGAAGGGAAGAGGCTGATCCAATTGAGCAAAACAGACTGATGGGGACAACTGAGAACACACACACACACACACACACACACACACACACACACACACACTCACACAAACACAGAGACAAAGTGACTTGGAGGTATATTAAACTGGAGGCCATTAGTTCTAAGCCTGTGGCCTGAGGCCATGCTGTGCAGAATAGAGCCAGCTTTCATTAGCGATGCCGGGTTCAGGGGTTGTGTGGCCACGTATTTCCCCCGTTGCTCTTTTGAAGTTTTCATTTATCACAAAAAAGTATTCTCTGTTGCAATAAGAAGGCAAACTTTAAAGGGACTAGAATAAAAAGCAAAGTTTGACCCCATCAAAGAAATCATTTCAGTTATTGTATATGCTGTTTAGATCCTCCTCAACTTTTCAATGAAGATCACCTGAGCGTTAAACTACAACTCTGCCCTGATGGGTAACGCTTTGTCTGTGGGCTTTATGAGCAATAATACAGCCCGGAGGTGATGGCTCAGTGCTGCATTATCTTTAAGGTTATTTTAATGATTTCTCTTTTATAAGTGGCCATATACTCATATCTTAACATATGGTGTTACAATAGAAAAAAAACTGAAGCAGAGGAGTGCCTGTCCTTGAAATGCGGTATTCCATACAGTAGTTATCTCTATGACCTTCATGAAGTGTGAGAATTAAGTTTCGAAATACACTGGAACGTATCTGGGGGACGACATCATGAGAGCTCCTTTAGAAATCTAAAATCTCATCACCGACTCAGGCTGCCTTCAGGCACTGCTTTCTCTCAATGAAAATCCACATCATTACACTTTATTTTTTAGTACAGTGCGCTCAAATGCAGGAGGAGCACTGTCACATAAATGACACATATTCATAACGGGCAAAAGAAGGTTTTTAAAAAAGCTATAGGAGACTTAAACATAAAGTGTAAATACTTTGAAAATGAATAAAAGGAAGGCCCTTGTGTTTATTTATGCGTCCAATCAAGTGAACGTTTTCATACTAAATCATTTTTCAACACTAAAAATATATGTTGAATATACAGTAATGCCATTACAGCCAGTGTGTCTTTTGGCTAAATAATTGGTAACACTTTATTTGGATAGGCTGCCTTTAATTTACATTTTATAGAGTATTTGTAACATTTCAACTCGTTTCGCTTTGTCTGTAGATGTTTAACAGACTATCAACAGAATATAGGTGAGAATTCATGAACATTCCCTAACCAAGATGTTTTTTGTGCCTAAAGCTAACCAAACCTAGAAAATGGTTTTATTTGTGAAACAGTTGAATTGTTGAATCTCAATGAATACACTGTTGAAATGTTACAAATGCTCCATAAAGTATCTGTAGGCCGACTATTCAAATAAAGTGTAGCCAAATATTCTCAATCTTTTACATTTCTCAAAGGTTGGACAAACAGAATAAAATATTTCATATAAAGTCAAGGCAACAGCCTTGGGTGACCACATATTCCATCAGTTTTTGACTCGGTTTAGCAAACAACCCACATAATTAATTTTACCATCTGATGGGTCCAGCTAAACACACAGGCCAAAGAAAAATACTCCAAAATTCCCCCAAAACCCAGGATACCAGATTCTAGTTAATTGATCCTGCTGGCAGGATTTTAGTAGTATCTTACTTGTAAACATCCAGGCTACTATTCAAAGCTGGCTGACCTAGGTCACATGTATTTACCAAAGAGGAAATTTGAGGGGAAGATAACTCCCCCCAGGATTGACAAGTGCAAGACCTCAAGATCCAACTCTGTTCCATCAAAGCTTCGCTCACACATTCAACTGCCTGAAGAATGCATAATAGAAAATATAAGTCTGTATGGGTTATAAATACTGAGGAAAGCAGTGTTTTGTAAGGCAGCACTATATATCTACATTACCTCCACTTAAATCTGAACTTAAATCTGAACTGCAAAGGTTGTTAGCTTATATATATTTCAGCTGCAACTTCACAAACAAATGGAACAAAACCTGCGAGCTAGTTCTGGCAGACAGCTCGAAAGTGATGCTAGAGTTTATTTAAGCTGTCAATGCCCTTCCCACTTTGGATTTGCTAAGGGATTGTACAAAAATTATTATTACCCTTCTTTTGCTGAAAGGATGGTGTTATACCTAATGTTATACATATCAGGCTAAAGCATCACCTAATTTCATTCATATCTTTTTTAGAAATCTTCTTTTTTTTTTTTTTTTTTTTGTTCAAAAATATAGAGTGTCTGGGATAATCAAATATTTACCATTTTGTTTGTCATTAATCATCAGTCATTTTGAGATCTTGGAAGTGATATTGTTTTTTTTGTATTTTTTTATGTTAAGTCAAAGGGAGGGTCCAAAGAAATTCTTAGTAACTCTGGGGAGGGTCTTGCTTTTTGCCCCCTCTCCCCACCCAAATCATTTCTGTACAGTCCCTAATGTGATGGCGCTTTAGCAATGCTCATTTTCCTACTATCTGTAACTCATTTGTCTCACCGCTGCAGCTGGTCACATGCTCACATGCAAACAATCCAAGAACGAGAATTCAAGACAGCTTTGTGGAGGCATAACAGTGTTTACGTAGTGCTTTCTGCTGCTGCTTTCTGGCATTCAGTGATTTGGTTTTGCTTGCCGTCTGTCATATTAGCTGTAAGGGCTAATCGACTTGGCCACAAACACACATTTGTTGATACATGGACTTAGGCCTCGGACGCTGAGTCATATAAATCTTACCCAGAAGTGTGATGATGCAGCCTAAAATAGCCAGGAGGGCGCCGGTGCTCAGGCCAGTCGCAGTGTAGGCCACGGCGCCACAAGACAAGGGCACACCGTCAGAGTCACAGTCACACACACGCACTGATAGTGTGTTTGTACTGCTGAGGGCAGGACTCCCACTGTCCACAATCAAAACAGGCAGCCAATACACAGGTTGCTCCCGTCTCCTGAAACCACCTCGCTTCGTCAATATGGATGCTGTGTTGTCTGCAAAATAGAGGAAAAGCATACATTGGTCAGTCCTGTAAGAAAAATTCTGGAAAGCTGTATTTAATTTGCATATCAAGTTTATTGGCATCAAATGAACAATGAACTTCACATATAAGACTAGCAGGAGACTTAACATCTATTCTATAATGATTGCTGTGCTTTGGTTGTGCAGTTTGAAATGATTTTACAGTATTAAAAGCAGGAATGGCAACAGATGGTGTCATTAACACAATTCATTATATGACACGCTGTAGCGTCTCTCCCTGATCTTGACCACCTGTTGGCTAATAACAGCTTTGGTTTGATGGTAAAATCTTATATGAAATCTCGGCGTTTGAGAAAGAAAGAGGCCGCCAGAGGAGAACAATATGCCATTACACCAGCTAAAAAAAGCCATTTCATGACAACTATTTCAATAGATTTCGCCTTGAAGGACAAGTCCTTTTGTTTTTCTGAGCAATATTCAGTTAGTCTTCGCTTTGCTCTCAGTCTTAGAACAAGTTAAAATGAATAGAGAGATGGCTTCTCTTGTAAATGCCACATTAGTCAAATCAGCAAAATGTTTACACGGCTGAAGAAAAACACACAGTTGGTTGGTAACAACTGTGATAAGTTGAAAATAAAACACTTAAATATGTTCTGGTACTAAACGTGAAACATTTGGTCATATAATATTGCCCCAAGAGACATCTGCATGCAACAGGGCAGAAAACGCATACAAAGAAAAATGACATGTTGAGGCATTAAGCTACATTGCAAAAGTATGTAAGCACCAGAACATTACCCTTATGTGACTGCTGAATAATTCATTCCAAAACCATGGGCTATAACAACCTCCACTCTTTTGGTTTCAGGCTTTCCACAAGATAGTGGAACCTGGCTGCAGGGATTTCCTGCCATTCAGCCACAAGAACATTAGTGAGGTCAGGCAATGATATTGGGTGACAAGGCCTGGCTCGAAGTCTACGCTCTAGTTCATCCCAAACGTATTGGATGGGGTTGAGTTCAGGGCTCAGGTCAGTCAAATTCTTCCATATAAAACTGGCAAAACTTTGTGCTTGGGGCATTGTCGTGTTAAAAAAGGAAAAGGTCTTCCCCATAGACAAGGCCAGTATTCAAAGGAATTACACTCCAATTGGATGATAGCGCACAATGCCAAGTAGTGTATCCTTTATGTAGCAAAGCAGAAAGAAAGGGAGTGGAGGTCGAGATGGGGGACAGGTGTATAGTGTGTCCAACTTTGAATGTGGGCGACCGGAGTTCAGGTCCCATCACTGATATGCAGTTACTCCTATTCCCGAACACTAGCCCCAACCCTTCCCAAACTTTAACCAAGTGTTTTAGTTGCACTTTTTAGTTGTTCCTACATTAACACACTATATTCTGGCAAACATTGTGGTTATGTTTATGTTAAAGGTTTCTGTTTCTTGTTTTTGTCGGTGCTCTTCTTGCTGGTTCGAAGGGGATGGGGCTCAGTTAGAAAGTAGTGATATCACATTCTGTACACCAATCAGAATTTAGCAACATTTGAATCAGAATTTGATGACAGTTGGTCATTGTCAATCAAATCGTATCAAACCATATTGTTTTTTTGACTGTTGCTTATTTAGTCAAAATAAGTATGTTGAAGAGAAATACTTAAGATGTAAAGCCAAGTATTTCTTTCTGAGAGTTCGAGTCTGGAAGCTCGGGGAGCAGCTCACCTGGCTCTGTCCAAATTAAAAACAAAAGAAAATCCCCAGCACCACCAAAGCTCACTAATTAACATGTTACATCTTTGTTTGTTTCAGCCATACACCAACGGATATGTAAAAATGACGAGTTTTTGTTTTACAGGAAGTTATCCATTTCCAGGGGAGGTGCAGTGATTAAACTAACCATCTCCTGGCTCTAGTTTCATACTTAACAGACAGCTACGGTATGAGAGGGGTGTCAATGGTCTCATCTTGGCAAGAAAGCAAATAAGTATGTTTCCCAAAATGTTCAACTATTCCTTTACTTCTGACCAAGTTTTTTAGTTGAATGACCTTAACCATATGGTTGTTGCCATGTGCTAATATTGTAGAAAATGTTGGAAATAAATGATAAAAAACACAATCGAGTGTTGTATATTCAATATTATTCGTATACATGCAGTATATACATACACTCAACATATTGAAACCAGGGTAAACATTATGTCCACAGAGAACCTTTCTTAAACAAAGCTATCAAAAACCATCTTGCAGCCAAACTGCTCGTAATCTGCTGAGAGGTTACCTTCAACATCATGTAACACAGGTCTGCACTCACTCGGATTACTGTAGAAAAACTTGGCAGCTGCTGCTACCTCGTATATGTAACATGGCAGCCTTAGCTGAGCACCCACACGTGTGAACAAAACACTCAGCAGGGCATTACCTCAGAGTGTGTCAGCTCTGCACGTTTTTACAGCAGTGGGGATTCATATAAGGAACTGATGATGGAGTCAGGCACAATTCTCATGACTTTGAAGCTATACGCAAACGAACACTTAAGTTTTCCTTTAGGAGAAGCTATTTTGGTTCATTCGCCTACTGCTTTGCGTGTAGGTGGTGAGTAAATCATAATGGTACCAAGGCAGTTTTCAGCCTGTGCGTTAGGGTTAAAGTTATTCTGTGATCTAGTACATCCAGACCTTGCATTAAGCAGAACAAGGCTGTGGTGTAGTGGATTGTGACAACAAACTGAGTTATCTGATATGTGCTCCAGTTGCAGGAGAAAGCTTGTTTTTGCATTCAGTTTTGATGAACAATTACAAAAAAGGGTAGGGAGGGCATTGTCATAGCAGAATTATGGTTTCATTTGGCACGGCCGGGCACGCCGGCAGGCACCAGTTACTCTGTACTTCTTCTTCTGAGTCAGATTGCAGAGTAGATTGTGTCCAGATGCAGGGCAGATATAGTGAGCAATGGCCAAAGTGTCAATTGCATTGCTGCCAGGCTCAATTCGAAGGAAGTAGGCAGCAAATAGACCATACCAAACTTGACCAACACCTTTTACAGACTCCGAAGGCCACTGGCAATTTTCTCAAGGGCGTATATGATCTAGCAGCTGCATGCAACAGGGTTGATTTGACAACTGGAGCTCTGCAGAGTTCACCAAGTAAAATACAAGACTTTTTAAGACCACATAGAATGAAATGTAATACCTGTTTCACAATCATACTGTCCAAAGTATGAAAGTATAATGGGAAACCAGTAGCGATTATATGAACTTGAATTATTTATTGTAAAATCAGATTTTTCATTACTTCCCAGTAGTTTATACCAATACTTTCTAATTATGTTATTAAAAGATAGATTCACAGTTTTTCAGGTCAATATTCAGGTTACAATATGAATATCGAAACATGTTTTTCATGTTGTAATCGTACCTCCTGTTCATACCACCCATTCAAAGATCCCTTCCTAATGAGGTTTCAATGTACATGATGGGGGACAAAGTCCAGTCATCATTTTGTGGAAATAAATGTAGTTTATCTCTAGCTACTATGAAGCATCAGCAGGCTGAGTTTGAAACTTTGGAATATCTCCACTTAATTTGTCAGTCTTTTTAGTATAAAATTCCCTGTTTCAATGTTCATATGGGGGATCTTTTGGAAGGGAAAGGGAACTATTAATGTCCAGTGGGAACAGGAGGAATGATTACGGCAAGAAAAACCTGCTTCAATGTTCATGTGGGCACCTCACTATTGCTTGAGAGACAGACTTTCCTTTAATAGTATTAATGCGACCTGGACCGGCAGATGGATGGATGTATTAACAAATGAAGAAAGATTTTGTTGAAATCGTCGCTTACCCACACAACAAGCTTCTTAGCTAGCATAGTGACAGTGTTTGCTACCGGTCTGATGGTGCTGATTTAAACTCCAATAAAAAGGATTTAACAAGCTCTTGCTCACACAATCAACTGCAAAACAATCCACTTTCAGTTTAGGTGTATAATGTCTCCTGACAGCCCGCAATCAGATACAAAAACACTTTATGACTAACATTACTGGCAGAAGCAGGCAAGAGAAAATAGAAAAATGAATACATTTTAACCACGTAAACCACAAAACATCAGTAACACTAGGTTTATGAAGGCACTGTTGACGAAAATGTTGTCGCACCTTTGTTATCTCGCAGAGTGAAGTTGAGGTTGCCGGCTACAGGGGCTGCCAGGGCAAAATAAAAGCGATGACCGCTCAGTGGTTCGTCCTTATCCACCGCGCTGATGGTCTGGATCACCTGAGGACAACGGGAAAACACCAAAGAAAAAAAGACATTGAAGAGTAGTTACCTTGTTGATCCTTATCTGATCGCACTGCCTGATAAGGTGTTAACCCAAGCTGTAAACTGTTTAATGTGTGCATGCTGTAAGAGCTATGGTATCAGTTTAAGGAGAGCATTCTCTTTAAGCATTTGTATATGGATCACTTTTCACTCTGTCATAGATTTATATACGTGGTCGCATAAATCTTTCTTAAAAGGCCAAGCAACAATGAGACTGAACTGGCGAAAGTCAACCTGATTCTGGTTGATGGAAAAGATTTGTTTTATAATGTTTGGCTTTGGTTTTGTGTCATTTATCTCTTGAAGTACAGTAAGTGCTTATTTGGCAAGAGCTTGGAACCCTCTCAGGGATAAAGTGTTTTCTTTGGGAAGTGATTTCTCCAAAGCAAATCATTGTCCAGAGACCATTCTCTCAGTCCCAGCAACCAGATCAACGGAAAAAAAACAATGTAAGGTTTTTTTTTTGTTTGTTAGTTTTTTTTTGCAGTTTATAGTTCCTTTGGGCACTAACAACAAAAATCAAGTATTACGCTTTTCAACTGACCACACAGTTTTTAAATTATGAGCCTCTAGCAAACAGCTGAGATGTCCCTCATTCTTCTCTACCAACCCGTTGTGATGTCCAATTACAGTAAAAGTACATTTTTAACAATCTAATCTAATAGTCTCTATTTTAGTAAAATAAGAGACATTTTCTAGTTACACAAACACAAATAAATGAAAAAATGGTCATATAAAAACAACGCAAAATTACGGTAAATCATTTGCAGTTCAGTATTTGTAGAACTAGATCAGTCTTGCTCATCTGTGAGGTGGGCCAACATGACACCTTTTTTTTGGGCAATGGATCTTCTTTTTGTCATTTTCTATGAGCCCCTGCTGGCGTGTTTACATTAGTATTTCCTATACACTTCAATTTGGCCTCACCCTTTGGGCAGGAGAATTATCAGAGTGAAGTTTGTACATTTCCAACTGTTATTGTACGTACATTTGCCTTTATTAAATCATTATATTATCAGTATCACCCTGGATTTACCGCATTAGTGACTGTATTTTCAGTGTAAAAGTAAAGAAACCATCATACTAACAGAATAGCTTCAACAAATGTACAATGAAATAGCATTAGATTTATCATACTGACAGTTTATAATGAGAAAATGTTGTATCCCATGGCAATTTTCAGTTTTTGAAAAATTATTACAAAGTCATCAGAATTTCTGGGGTTATGCATTTACATCCTCTAAAACTACGATTATTTCAATCAGCTGAAAATGTGCTCTACCAAATGGTTGAGAAGACCATTAAAGGGTTTGAATATTACACACATTGTTCTTATGCTAATATTTAAAGCACAGTCGCAATTCAATGTCAGGTCGGTCCACTGAATGTTGTTAAGCAGATGCTTTCAAAATAAATGCATATGCTATGTAGTCAGGCATACCTACTTCATTAGTACAAGTATGACAGGGACTCATGATAAGATGTGCTCTTGCTTGAGGCAATGCAAGACAAGCATTCCTATCTGTGAATTAAACAAGTGAACGCTATTTGTTTCGGCCCACTTTATTTTGCCTCTGTACCCAAGACTAAACAGAATCTTACTCCCTTTATTATGTAGCAGTGTTGACAACTATAAATAATGCAGGAAATCAAATTACCAAATAAACCAATTTATTTACTCCCACCAGCATGTAAGGATTTTTCTTATACATACAAATCGCTGAAAATCTGAAAATCAAGTTATCTCTTTTCAGCAAAAAAAAAAAAAATACTAAGCTTTCATTTCAGCGCCTTCTGTGCAGCAGCCCATCGCTGCAGCAAGAAAAAAAAGAGAAAAATCTCACTCAGTACATGCTGTACAGGAGAAGCATATCACACACAAACATGCCATATGGACGACAAATGATAGCCACCGCGACGCCCATCAAAGTGGGTGTTACTGCAGCAGTGTCCTTGTAAATTTAGATCAAACCTCCTGGATCCTTTGTAGGCAATCTAAAAACTCAACCCTGTGACAACTCTCACCCGTGGACAGGATCCAAGAGATTCTTAAAAGCAATTCACACTGAATTATCACATCTCCCAGCCCCAAACAGCTCTGTGTCTAACATCAAGACAAAAACAAAATAAAAAAATAAAAAGTAAAAAGGGGCGAGGAGGAAGAAAAAAATTATAGCCAATGATCCATCAGTGCTGAGACATGGATTATCAGTTGTCAGCTGTGATTAAATGCTGCTGGTTACAAGCTGTCAGGTATTAGGGGTTGGTGTAGGTGGTAAACGACATCCTGCCAATTATTAAAACTGGCAGGCGGGGTGAAATTTCGTGAATATTTTCCCCTGTTTCTAAACAAAATTAAAATAGTAACTCTTTCATCAGCAAAAGTAAACACAAAGTATGCTTTTTTTGTTTACTGTTTGGTAATGCAGCACAAGGGAAATTAATGTGGGAAGCAAGAAATGCAAAAAGGTTATCTGTTCTAGTTCAAGAACATGTGGGCTCTCAGTATATACAGACAGAAGAGATGTTTGTGTCAGCACCAGATCAGTGACAGGTAGAAGCAACAACTGAGCACCTAAACATGCAGTGTATGCATGCTCGGCTGCATATCATGAAAGCTGCCATTGATTCAGGGTTCATAATAACGCACAAGCCTCTCACTCTGTTATGGAAATTTCATATCTCGATAGAAACCTTTCTTTGCGGGTTCTTACACCGACACCTATACACAATTTGAACCCTTTGATGTTCTTTGAATATTGCAGATGGATTCGGAGCTTATCTCTATGAAGGTTCCCATCCCTCACTGCTGAAGGAAAGGACTGTAAATCATCCTTAAATCAAACACTTTGTAATGTATAATGCCTTTCATTAGTGTGGCTCTGATGCAAGGCGTTCCAGAGAACCCTTGGTGGGGAATTCTCTAATGGGTTGAGTAGCAGACAGGAGGAGAGAGGCATGGATGTAGGCATAAATTCTCACTGAAAGACATTAACAGCAGCGGCAGACTGGTGCCTGTCACAAGGCAAGACTGAGGAGGCCTATGAATCACAGAATTAAAGGTTTTTTCAGTTTACACATGGCTGCACGTCAGATCAAAAAGGATATAAAAGGACAAAGGTGTCTCTGTTTGGTGGAGGAGGAGGAGGAGGAGGAGGAGGAGAATGTGCAAACAACAGAGGCATGCATGCACACACATATGCATATGCATTCATTGCAAATATTGTGAGGATATTTGTCATCTAAATAACTTAAATATAAGGATGTGTGCTGTGTGTTGAAAACCTTTGGACATTACAGGCAAAAAAGCAAAACAATTTCAAACAGTGCAATATATTTAGCAGACATAAATAGTGCCCTAAAACAGCGATTCCCAACATTTTTTACGTGTAACCTCCACTATAGCCTGACCCATACTGGATTATCGGCCGATAATGATAACAATATTTGGGAGTTAAAAAAATCTGATAATGATATATCGGCCAATAGTCATTTATTATTTTGACCAAGATACATACTGAGCAGAACATTTTACAATTGAAAAATCAAATTATCAGTGCTTTCTAGTGGACAAATTATGTAATGGTGACACTGTTTCGAAATTACCTCAAACCCGGTTCGGCATTTCTGTACAGTCAATTTTGCTGATGCTGACATATGTGCAATAAGCGTATATATCGAACTGGCCGTATGTATCAGTCTAGTTCGATATAAGCGTTTTCGGACAAAACTGTTCTGGGGACACCCTGAGAGGAAGTGCCCACTGAGGAGCACCCCCGAGAACTACATACCCTCGAGGCCTGTTTTTATGTTTGCATTAACACGTCCAATATGAAAGCCGAACTGACGTAAGCCGGCCGGCGGTTGGTATAGCAACGTCACTTCTGCACTTTGTATTTCCCCCGTCGCATACACGCTCAATAAAGCCTGGACTTCACTGTCGGCCCATTTGTCTGTGTTTTCTTTCATTTTTAAGGCTCCTTTGGCTCCTTGGCTCATGTGTTCAAACCAATAAACATACACTTACGCCACTCAAGGTTCCTCTTGTGCTGGGAGAGTACCTACTTTAAAGTAGTAGCTAAAAAAACTCCCTCAAAACGCCATTCCCAGTTCTTGCAGTGCGGACACATTTAAAAGGTGTGTGTGTGTGTGTGTGTGTGTGTTATGTAACTAAATCTAAATACCCCTTTAAGGTCAAATTCATAGTAGTTCGCAAACCACAACAAAAGCAAAACTTACAACAACTAAAATGTACTGTTTTGTGCAGCGGAAATATGTTTCTTTTAGATTTCTCTTGTGGCCCCTATTGGGAGCACCGACCCCAAGGTTGGGAACCACTGTTACAAATAGAACCAAAATGATGACATGTCTGAGTACCCTAACTTATCCTGACAGTCACATGTAACAATTGTTCACCTCATTATCATCAGCTAATATAAAAAATAAAAACCGACTATACTATACTTTACAACGAGTTGTCAACACTTCTCTTTAGCAGTCTAATGACGGCAAACATCCCGTTTTAAATGTTGTACTACACTTTAGAAGCATATAAAATCAATGATATGATCAATAAAAAGGAGCATTACAGATATGAGCGGGACTGAGTATCGAACCTCAAAACTTCCGACGGAAACGTATCTGTGGAGCATCGCGTACTGAGTTTTGTGTATATTTTATTCAATAACAAAGGGGTTAGATCTCAAACCTCAATACTTTCTGAATACGCTTTTGAGTTACTAAAATGAGTACGTAGTAATGAAAAGAAAAGGTTTCAAAAGTTGGCAATGAAAACAATACTTCGTGTAAAGCCTCTGATTGTACTTCAGTAAACTGTTCGTGCATATTCTCCACACTAAGGTGTTGTATTGGTACAAAACTTAAGCTATTATAATGATATAAACATTTTCAAATCATTACCAGCCCTAGATATGGGCTTCAACTATAATCAAAAACACTTCTGTCTTTAATCTAAAGCCAAATACTAGTTCTGTATTTTTTGATTGAAGACTCCAGACATCGAACCACCTGGATGATTGAGTGAAACTTTCACAGACCAAATACTGACTGTTCACTCATCACCTGTAGTAATTCCACAAATGACATCCTGCCAACTAAAATGTGTCTGTTCTCACCGGTGTGCAGTTCAAACATTCAAAATGTAATTCTCACAAACACCTGAAGTCCCTTAGTGAACTACAATGACCATAATTCAGTGCAACTATGCCACAAAGCATCTGTGCTCCTTTGAGCCGCGGTGTTTCTGTGCCGATTTACACTCACTGTACAGACATTTAGAAATGTGGCCTCGATAATGAGGAAAGTAATGTCAGCTAATGTTGCATGGCTAGACTGTGAGACTTTGGTGCGAAAGAAATCTGAGATAATGAGCTTGAATAACGCTTTCCCCTCTTTGACAACAGCAGCGTAAACACTGCACTGCATTTTTAGAATCTACTCCTTCAGGTCTCTAAAATCTAAAGTATAGTTACAAGTGTTATACTGTCTTAAAAGTGTAATTATGAGATAGTCAACCAAACGAGTCACACGGTAAGATGAAGCCAGACGCTTGAAAGTTGAACTAAGAGTATAAATAAGCATTGCATCAAATTGGTAGCACTTGTTGTCATGGCGATAAGACAGCTGTCACCAGGGGTTGTGTTGACGAAGGAAGTGGCGGTCCTGCTTTTTTCACACCCCTCACTCTGCGCCGCTACGCCTCGACTTCCCATGACATCGACGCCCCGAACATCACCCACATGTGACACCTGCAACTTTGGGCACCAACAGATCAATAGCACCCGCTCACACATCCCACCGAGCTGTCATCACGTACACACACATGCACAAACACACACACACACACACACACACACACACACATTTTAATCAAATCAATATGTACTATACGGCAAATGTCATCTTTCAATCTGTTTTCATTTGTTCTAAGCCGGTTCTCTCATTTCACATCGATTATCTCAATCATTTGCTGAGATTCTTCTTGACACGAGCATGTTTGTTGGCATGATCCTGTCTAGCCAGAACTGCTGAGGCTAACGTGATCTCCTGGTGAGATCTTAGATTAAATTTGCTCCATGTTCCGTCTTTTTATAGAACAGGCAATTGCCTGCCACGCGCTTAAGTTTTCCACGTTCCTTGCGCCCTGACATATCAGTTTTCATCTCCCACCTTGATTCAACACTTATAATAAGCTGGTAATTTAAAACAACTGGAGGTGTGAAGATGTTTGTGTTTGTTTGTGTGAATTATGCGACAGTTGAGGCAGTAGTTAAGAAGTGGTATGAGATGTCGTTTTGATCAGGGAAATAAAAAGAAATGTTCTTGACCAGGAGTTTTCAAAGTCTGACACTGTGCCCAACCCCCCCAAACATTACCTCCACTGCTGCAATTTAAATTTGTTTGAGTTTTTTGTCTACGGTTAGTCCGGTTATCAACACAGGGCAAATATCTGTAAATTAATGGATAGGAGGGTGTTCCAGTATTTACAGTGTTTTCGTGCTGCACTGTCAACATTAATGGCTATTTTTTACTCCTATGATTATTCTTTGTCTTAGTTTTATTTGGAGGATAATACGTTTTGAAAGTATAGCTCGCTTAATGCTTTGGGGAATGCAAGAAGCTGTGAGCTACAACTTAAGACATGATTTCTTAGCCTAGATTTGTTTACATTTTGACAAATAGGCACCATTAAACGTATACAGAATTAGCAATTCGCTATTCACTGTTCCTGTTTAGCCCCCCAAGTCCCCATGGATGTACAAGCGACTGTCACTCTATTACTTTCATACTGAAGACAACTGAGTTATGAGAAACATCCTTTTTCTGTTTGTAAGCAAAACTATGGATGTTTAGTTGCAATGGACATTGGAGATAATGATATCCTTGGGATGTTTGAGTCACACTGAACAAAAAAAATATGTGTATCATGTCTGATTGTCTGTGCATTCAGATTTATGACTCAGAGAAGGACTACGATGTGTGATGCAAATTGTGGCAATTAGGTGCTAAGGCTTCTGCACCTCAATTGTTTCCATGAGCTGTGTGTCACAGCCACTACTGCAGCTCTTACTGCTGAACGTGTTGGTAAACGGGCCAAACTACAATAACTTACTTGTTTTTAGAACATCTTTAGAACGTCTCTTTCACCACACGCAGTATCTTTGCCTCATGTCTCTCCCTCCGCAACCCCACTGCGGAGGCCCGCCTCACAGTTTGAAACCTCTGTTCTTGACTACCCAACATTCACAATTCTCAGGAGGATGCTGAGTCTCCTTGGGGATGCTGCAGGAGTGCAGGGAGGGGCAGGGAAGCAGATTGGGGGCAGCAAAATGCCAAGTCCACTCATGTATGTAATGGTTACACTGAAGTGATTGTACAACGTGACCCCCCCCCCCTACCATCCCCCTTGCCTCTGCCCCCTCCACCCCATCATAATATCAATTAATAATATGGCAGAAGACAGACGCACCAATGATCCGTAACAAGTGGCATCTCTGGAGAGAGCCAGTGCCACGAGACTGCCTTAATTAGGCCTGAAAAATGGCAGGTTATTCCATCGCTGCACTCCCTGTTAATCTGTGCTACAGAGCCACAGCGTCAACCTCGGCCCCAACTGGCAAATTTTATTATTTCATCTTCGTCGCAGCTGTGAATAAGCCAATGGGCGTGACAGCGAGTGGGCGGCCTAAGATTTTTAACAAAGGTTTACAGGGAAGCAGACGCAGTTAGTACAGCCAACTGTTCACTGCTACGGCCGGACATACAGTACACAACAGGAGCATTTTAATTAATTAGGAATCAGGGGGTTGGTGGTGCGCACATCTGACAGGTTACGAGTCCACCCAGTCTGTCTGCTAACTGACAGCCGACACCTAGTTGTAATTCAAACGGGGTTTTGCATTCAAATGTCAACCTCTCTCCTTCCCTTTGCTCTGTATGTGTTTTTGGGTGTAAATTTCATCGTGCAATTTCCATTTTGCCTGCCTTCATTATTCAGTCTGGAGGTGCAATCTCACTGGTGCACTTCAGTGTTGCCTAAACAAAAGGCTTTATTTGAATGGGATTGAATAGAAATTAAAATTAGTGAAAAATAAAATTGAGAACAAGCACTTCTTGTCTCTAGTGGTCACTCGCTCTAACAATAAGGTGAAGGAGATGGCACAGCACATGTGAATTTACTGAAGCACAAATTCACATGTTCGTCATGTGAATTTACCATGGAAATGTTTTTTAATATTTCACGTGTTATACATTCACATGATATCAGCACATGTTGTCTTCAGATCAGTCACAGCTGAAAAGTAAGAAATCACATGTGAAAACAATAATTTCACATATAATATCATATTGAAAACACATTTGTCACACATGTCACAAATTCATATCTAGCACATGTGATGTGTGGAGATTATGAAAACATATGAAACCATGTTTCTGTGTCTTTATTGTGTTCATTGGTAAAAAATAAATACGATAAAAACACATGGGTTTTGGAAATTTCACTTGTGTTTTTTTTGTTTTGGACCAAATTTGCACGGCAACGACACACGTGATTTTCAGATATTTCACAGGTGTAATGTAAGAATGTGAAAACAACAATTTCACCTGTGATAAATTCATATAAAAATGTGAAAAAAACAAAAAAACAATGCAGTGTGAAATATCATATTTCAACATGAATGTGTTTTTGTAATGTTCCCACCATGTAATAAAGTCAACGACATGAAAGACAGATAACATTTTGTACCTAGTGCTTGTTTTTATAATGTTTTATTTTAGAATGATTTTTTTAGAACTGCATTCGGTTCTTGGTGTCCATCTTCAATTACCTTGTTTTTGTGCTGTAGGTTGGGAATCCTAGTCAAGTTACTAACTAACAAGCTAAATGCCTGCATGCAGATCTTTGGGCAAAAAGTAGGAAGCAATGTCTAAATTCATCAGTCAGACATTCTTAGGAACTTAATTTAACTTCGGGTGAACATAAAGGAGGTCAAAACATTTCCACACACAACCACAGACACAAATCCACACTACTTTAAAATGTTGCCAGTGTCTTGACTATTAGCAAGTTAAAACTAGCAGCTCATTCTCGTTAAACACCACTTTAAGAGTAGATGTACAGAATTTGAATGCAGCACGTCTTCTCGCTGGGTGGACGAGGACAGAGGCCTCCGTCACCAGCAGCTCTTCGCTTCACAGCAGAGTAGCTCCTAGCTACACCTAGGGGGGACCTCACAGCTCAGCTATCACTGGCACTGAGTAAGCAATCTGTCTGCTTCAGCTGAGTAATTACAGATTTGCTGTACCTTTTCCTGCTGATGATGCTGTCATGGGCCTTGGCTGTTGCTATGTCCTGAGGGCCGGTTTGATTGTTGGGGAATGACTTTGTTTCAGTATTGTCATAGGCTCTGTGCCATAATTTATCAGGCGCTAGTGGGGAGAAATGTACAAATTATGTGTTGAATTTTAAGTCAGGGTATATTGATGGGTGATAGATAGTTGTTACGCTTGCTCTAAATTTTATATCACTGAGCAACAACAATCATTTCAGGATAAGTGGCAGCATCATTAACCAAAAATAGACATTCAGCTCTGGTAGAATGCGTTCTTCAATATTGATGGCATCTAACATAGAGGCATTGTTTACTCCAGCAAATACTCTGCACCCTAAGGCTAAAATCTGATTAATTAAATTTAGTTTTAGCAACATCTCAAAATACCTCAAGGTAGCTTAAATTCTGTGGGGTTTTTTTGCAATTCCAAGTCTTGACGAAACAAATAAGAGACAAACACAAAAACACTTAAAAAACTCAGCAACAACAATCACCTGTAAGGCTCCGTAACCTCCCTGAAAAAACAGCCACATTGTGGTCAAGCATCATGCACACATGAAATATGGTCTCTCACTTTTGCAAATGAAATCATTTGCTATTTTAGTTCACCCTCCCATGAGCATGGTGACAAACAACTCCAAAATATGAATGCAAATAACATATTTAAAAGGGCCTAATAGCCATTTCCAATACAATGCATCATTCTGATCAATTGTACGTATTCAGGTCTACACGCCTCCTTTACCCTTCGCCTCTGATTGTATTTTCCAAATGCCAAGAGCAGACGAATCGCCACCGCAGACACACAAGTCATTTAGCAACAATGAGGCCAAATGCTAAACACAGGGAAAATGCGATGCATGGCTACATCTTCATTTCCCTCCTTCTTTTCCTGGACCAAATCTCCAAACCCTGAAATCTCTCTGGGTCCCTTTGCGTGATATTTTGATGCATTTCCTGCCTCGCTACCCACTGCGGTGATCATCTAATTACACAGGTTTTCAGAAGGGAAAGTCAAACCGCAGCATTGCACCACTCCATCCCAGCATGAGATATCACATTACGCCGTGAGAATATTGTGGATTAAGACCACAGGCCGAGTCAAGCACCACCATTAATTTAGTTGGCTTTGACAGTATGGAATGAGAGTTACATCTCTAACGAACGATAACACCTACAATACCTGCTATTAAATCCTAAGGATGTGTCTCATAATAATGATGTCGTCTTCCTGGAATGACCTCGAGCTGTGAAGCAGGATATGTGGACAGTGGACTTGTTTTGAGGAACAAGAAAGAGTTTTAATGGCTTTGAGAGTCAGCAGGCTGTCTTTGTGAGTCAAACTTCAAGCGAGTGTGGAGAGAGAAAAAGGAAAGGAAGCTGGACCAACTGCAGAGACGTTTCTGGGTCTTACCTGTCCTGGCATGGTGTTTTCGCAGAGGAGAGTTTCATAGTCGATGGCAAAGACCGGGGCATTATCATTTATGTCCAGCACTGTGATGAGAGAGATTCCTTTCCCAATTTGGGTTGGATCCTCTGAAAGGGAAAGAGAGAAGAGAGCCTCCTGTTCATGTCACAGCATTCAGCAAACTTTCTTTTAAACACTTTAACTCTGCCTTAACTTTGCGTTGATGCACTTGGCCAAATTATGGAATATTGATCTTCCTCATGTGTTTTAATTAATCACAAATGAGGAGAAAAAGCATGCTGCTGTAATGAAATATGCAGTGTGCTTCCAACAGCTGGCGTCCTTACCGACTCTGCTGTGGATCAGCCAAAGTGATTACACTCGGTGCAGGCTTGTTGTCTTGTGCGGACGAGCCATTCACAGTGGGCTTCACGCCTCTGTCTGTCTGACAGACACTGATGGCTAAATGGCTGCGTCTGAGTGCAGGAGGATGATCTGGCCTGGCGTCGCCGCCATGCCGGCCAGAGATGATGCACTGACATTCGGCCGGCTGATTTGATGGTGATAAAAAGGACGCGGAGAGCCTCGGGCCACAGACTTCTTGTCATTGGCGTGGTCCAGGCAGAGTGGATGAAATGTGAGTGACTGCAGCTCAAATGCACAACATCCCTCAACCAAAGAGTCCCTTCACTCTTTTCAGTTACAAAGAACCCATTTACTATAAATACTGTCATAAGGCGTACAGGGCAGTGGATTTCGCTGCCAGTCCGTGAACTCAAAGATGTTTTCGGCTGGAAACAGCTCGAGTGTCACTATGTGTCAGAAGCCAGTACCTCATGCATGAAGGACTGTTGTGACATTTCATATGGCTATTATTATATGCTGCCTTCTCTTTGTTGCTATATCAGGCACTCGGGAATCAACCGAGTACTGCGTCTGTGTGCTGTTAGATGTAAATAAAAACACATCTTTGAAGCAAAGAATGATAAAAAGCTCATGAAAAAAACGAATACCCCTTTTCACAGTGTTCAGTCTGAGGATGTGAAAGCAAAGAAACTGCTGGGCTGACAGGCTGGTTGTCTTTTTTAACTTATACTGATGTGACACAGCTGTCTAGAGCACTCGGTAGATCGTGTGCTGATGACTGCTGTCCATTGTATTTGCATGATGGTAGCGGAATGATAGGAACACTGGAAAAAAAGGTACTCGTGTCCTCCGAGCAATCAAGAGATGAACAAAAAGGCAGGCGGCACTTCTTCACATCACATTGACATAGATCACCCATGGGTGAGATCGCCCAGCCTTAGTCAGCATCTCGTCCCCACAGCTCAGGGACACATGGAGGTCAAAACGACTGTCCTGTGAGTGAATTAAAATTCCCCCCGACAGCCCTACAACAGCCCCAAAAACTGCATTGTCCACGGCACAGAAGGATATGGGACATTATAAAGAGGATAACAGGACAGGTGGGATCTAAGGTTTCATAAACTTTGTCACAGTGACACCAACCAGTAAACTGATCATTCGCCAAGCGCTGATTGCAGATTTACCACTTGAAAAGTCATAATTTTTTCTTAATTCTTTATTTTTTCAAATAAAGGTAGACAAAAGCAGGCTTCCTATTTCTAGCCAGCAACCATCGATTTTGCATGCTGAACTGACAACTGATGCAAAATGCAAAAGTTGGTTTCACGTTGAAAGTTACAAGAGACAGGGCTTATAAAATGAGGACTAACTGGGTTTTTTTGGCAAATGTTTGGTAACTCTAGCTTGCGTGCCAACGGCTGGGGTTGCTTGACAGATCTGCCTTGCCTAGTTACGGTTGCTAAGCTATGATTGAACAATTGTTGTTCAGACGATGGGTTTGGCGAATCGTCAGCACTGAGTGGTATGGCAGATTTTTAGAGTGTGTACTGTAAGTAAACTTACGGCTCTCAATGGCGAAGATGGTGAGGTTATGGACTAAGTTGGCCTCTCGGTCCAGAGGCTTGGCTGTGCTGATGACCCCACTTAGAGCGTCCACGTTAAAGAAGCGCTCCAAGTCTGTGTTTCGGTCAATGGAGTACCTGGACAAAAATACACAACCACACACACAACCGACACACCTATAAAAATTGCTTTTGGGTAGTGGTATTGATTTGACATTTCAGTGTTTCTTCTACGTGTAAGAAAATATTATGGTATTTGTCTTCCATCAAACTGTGCCACAATCACATTAGAGATTTTCAGTTGGTACAGAGAGAACTTTAATCAATCATCAATGAATTGTGTCCACACTTTATAGAACATATAAGATGTTTTCCAGCCAGTGTCTAAAAAGTACAAATAACAAGTCTGGAGATTGCTTTAAATTCAGAAATGAGTGAAACAAAACCCTATTGAATTTTGATAAAAATTAAAGCTGTCTACTTGTCCCTCAGCACACAAAACAGATCAAACCCTTTCAATACACAGCAACTTGTATTTCTAGAGAAAATTACAACTTCAATTAGCCTACATCCAAAGGGTATTATTGCAATGTAATTTGACTCCTGTGGCTGCATTAGTTCCACAATAATTTTAATTTCAACAGATGTAGTGAAATATATTGCAGACACTGATAACAGTCACAGGAGCAAAAAGAGGCAATTTACAGCTACAATGGTGCTATAATTTGATTTTCTGATTAAGATTACTAAGAATCCTAACAGGCCAAGCATGAATACCATACGATATTAATTCAATTAATGCAAAATACGTGGGGATCTCGAGAGTGCCACTGCACAGATTGGCAACGCGAGTGTTTGTTTTGAGTCATAAATGCCACGGCACAAGTATTGAGCCTTGACCCTCCTGCAGGAATGCCCTTCTCTCGTTCAAGATGGCATTTCAGTTTTGCAAATGCTGCACTCCTTGGCCCTCCCACCATCTGGCATTGTCTTTGTGACAGCCACATGGGGACTTTCGAGGGTCTACGGATTCTGTGTTTGTAGATAATGTGGAGTAGTTGAATGGATTAACCCATTTATGAACAAATTAGTCATCTTTACTTGATTTGGGAGCTTTATCGGGTTCTTTTGGGATTGGTGGGATTTCTTCTTTAACAAAAAGCTCTGGAAAATTTGTTTCACTTGTTGAAATGGCTAGGAGATTTATAGTATGTAACTTCATGAAATAGCAGGCAAGCAAATCATTAGTACCTGATAGCATTGTTGGAAGTGTCTGGGTCATGGGCAGAGACTTTTCCGATTGAGGTGCCCACTTTGGCATCTTCTGAAACCACCATCTTGCTAAGTGGCGGGGAAAAGACAGGTGGCTCGTTCACATCTTCCACTGTCACCTTGACTGATGTTGTGTCGCTAAATGGGCCCAAGCTCAAGAAGTTGGAGTCAATATTCCTGTTTGTGGCTTCGATTCGCAGAGAAAAGCTGCTCTTTGTTTCAAAGTCTAGAGGCTGGAGGGGACAGACAGGAAGAATACACAGCAGGCTGTATGTGAGAGATGTTCACTTTTTCTTGTCAATGTTTGAGCGTTTGAGGTGGCAAAACAAAAGTTCAGTTCTTTGTTGGAAATGTAAAGACTACACTGCTATGGCTACTCCACTTGTTCAGTCAGTCAAGGGTAAAGGAACAGTTTATATATGTATGTAAATCTGCAAATCATTCATACAATGCTGAGATATTGATCCCAATTAAGGATGTGGATTACAATTTAATCAAATGAGTCTGACTTAAACAAAGTCATTTGCTGATAGATTATAGTTACTCTGTGCTGTGAAAGCAATAATATTGATTTTAAGAAAGGCACACAGCATGGTGAAAGCTTTTGAAGCATTTAGTCATTTTGCCTGGAACTCCCCATTGCAACATATAATATACTGCAGGAGAACATTGATTTGACACTTTCGTTGTCAGTGACTCTCTCCAATGTTGTAATTGTCTGCGTTTGGTGCAAAACAAACAAAAGATCAAATTGGCCCATCTGACAAGAATTGCTAGTGTCGAAAAATGGCTGTCCCTCTCCTACAAAAAAGCTGCAGCAATGAACTGTCACAACCATGTGGCCTGAGGAGACCATTTCAAGTCCTCTGAAACCCTGAAATGTAAAGTCTGAGCTCTGGTGCATCCAAAAGTGAGGCAAGAATGTGCAACAAATGTCCTGTATGAATTAATAAGTTGCTTTGTTACAAATCAAACTTGAAAAGTTTTGTTGATTTATTTAGGTGGATATTACTGACATTATTTATGGCAGTTTGGTTTACATGGTGTTTTTTAACTGTTAAATTATCTCTGCTCCCTCCATCAATCCCTACAATGCTCTCAGTGAGCTGCTGTGATAGTAAACCTTCTAATGACCATAGGATGTCGATCACACATGTCGGAGATAGTCAATGCTGATTTAACATTAGTGATTATCAGTTAATCCAAAGGTGTAGAAGACATTTTGAAACAGAGTGAGAAGGGCAAAGAGGAGAATGGGGCAGTTATTCTAATATCCTTCAGTAAACAAGGATACTGCCTGGTGCTTAAAGATCACAGTGGATGGAGAGACGTGTGATTTTTGCTGTTTATTACAACCAAAGAATGCATCACTTCATGTGCTGCGCTACAAAAGCCCATGAAAAGCCCGAAACCAACAATGCTTGAATTTGTCTGTTAATACTTTCTGACTATCCCAGCCTGTCTGTGCACTCGGTCCCACGCCCATTCATTCCTACTAAATATCTGTAAATATTTGAAAAGTCAGAGATATACAGTTTCACTTTTTAAATAGGCTAAGTAAGTTTCTCAAACAGCTGGGCACTGTAATTCTTAAAAAATATTACTCAAACAGAAGTAAATAGTTAATTTGTTGGTGACTATTTTCAGCGGCGGATTAATACATTGATGTTTAAGTGTAGTAACTGTAGCTTCTGGACACAACAATATATACATAATGTCAGAGATGGCATCCAGTGGGAAGGATAAATGTAGTAATGTGGCATTTCTTGCAGGTAGAAAAAGGAATGGATCGAGTTAACCGTACGTGGATAGTCACACCACTCCAATAAATATTCCAAGCAATATATAATGCCACAGCAGCTGCTCACGTACACGGCTTCACCCAACAGTTTCCAGCTGTTGTGCTGTTTTTCCAAAAATGTTCTATGCGTCACTGACTTTCAGAAGGGAGGTGGACAGGTGACTCTCTGATATGTTAAAGCCATCTGTTTTCATATGCAGTACCTTCAGAAGGATGATGACCCCCTCTTGGGTGTCCTCATCTGTTGTTATGTTGAACATGCCAGGCCCGTCGCCGTCCATGATCCTATAGTCCATCTCTGCGTTGGAGCCTATATCAGCATCAGCCGCTTTGATTCTTGCCACCACAGATTTTACCGGCAGCGACTCCAGCACTGTGTACTGATAGTTCTCTGGAAAAGGAAAGACAGGAGCGGATGCTGGTAATTGATGTGCTTATTTCACCACCAACACACCTTCAAGCGGCTCAGCTTTTGTTATACCCCTTCAGCTTTGATTCGGCTGTGTGGCTCCCCAATAAATTCATGTTGCGTAACTCAGACAGGCAGCAGTAGTGACACACGTGGAATAAGGCACTTTGCTTCCACTTCATACTGCAGCATAGGGTTTTACAGCTGGAAGAATATATTTAGCAAAATATAAAACTCCCTAAATGCTGTCTAGATGTAATGGGTTATCCCCTGGACCAAATAAAGAGAAAGTCAGAAAAAGAAACCCACGAGTCACGCTGAGATCCCTTTGGTACCTTTCACGGGATGAAATGTCCACTTGAAGATTCTATTACTCTGAAACTCTCCATTGTGTTCCCTGAGCTTTTGTCTGACCCTTCGGATTTAAAGTACTCTTATAAGAATAAAGAAGGGAATCATATTCATAATCATAATCTCTCCAATCACCATGGCAGAGCTCATTACCAGACCTTTCTGTGTTCCTCACAGTGTCTCCCTCAGCCACCGTCTAAATGCTAATCTGCCTGACATTGTTTGCCGCCATGTAATCTTTATAATGGCTTTTTAATTTGCCGTGGAATAGCAGCTCTTTAAAAGAGCAAAGAATTGCTTTCCTCCCTCCGTTTTGCCCCTGCACCTACCTCCTTTCACTTCTCCCCCCACCTCCGCCCAGCCTGTCCTCTCATGCAGCTAACCTTGGCTTCTTTCCCCTCGTTTCTTCCAAGGACTAGCTGTAGCTCCTAACTCCATCAGCTCTGATGCTCCATAATGGTCTATCGATTCTGACCCATGACCCTGTAAAGGTGACAGCAGGAGCAAAACCCCAAAACTCCTCCAAAGTCTCTTTCTTCCCAGCGTGACAGCACTAGGTTAAAACGGCATTGATGACTTGTTGTGCAAACTTGAACCTTTCTTTCCCCCCAGGGGCCAGCAAATTGACTCTGCTTCATGGCAGTCCAGTGGTGAGTGCACCAGCCAGACAGTGGTTGGGCTATCAGCAGTAAACCGATTGCCAGCGCTTCGGATTATCGTGAGAAGAACTGCATGCCTTTGAATCCTAAAGCTCGGCCTGGAACCCATTAGCAGCCCGTGAAATAGGCTGACAACAAAAAAAATGGAGCCTGATTGATCCTGGTATCCAACGCCGGCGCAGCCCCCAGCTCTGATGAAGAGTAAAGTAGAGGGGTACACACCGTGCAGGAAGGCTGTTTTTTAATTTGGTCATAAAAGTCCAAATGTTGGCTGAAAATAGAAATGTGGGGAAGTTAATAAGATAAATAGAGAAAGGGGTTAGGAAGGCAGTTAACATAACCTTGGAAAACTGACGAGATGAAGTTTAATGATGAGATTTAATTATTTAATTAAATGTTAAATTTAAGTGTGTGTTGCTTTCTGAGATTTCTGAGTACTTTATGTTCAACTTTATTCTACCACACACTACGGTAAAAATATTTCTATAGCGTTGTTACAGATAATTGGAACGGAGTCTTACTGTGAGTGAACCGAGGTGGGTTGTCATTGACATCGGTAAGCGTGACAGTGACAGAGGTGGTGCCGGAGAGGCCACCCATCTGGCCGACCATGTCTTTGGCCTGGATGACAAGCACATACTGGTCCCTTGTCTCCCGGTCCATGTTGGGCAGAGCTGTTCTGATGACACCTGAAGAGAGAGGCAGATGGAGAAAAAGATGCTTTAGGTCAGTGGTTCCCAATCTTTTTTTGTGAAACATACTGTACCCACAGATTAACTCAAGTACATCTTCATTGACACCACCTGACATGTTCCAAATGTGTTCATTTGCATCGATTTTAAACAAGATGTTATTTAACACTAAGTGGATTTAGCATTTGTACAGCTGCCACGTGGAATGGCTGAAGCTGGACATTTAAATCCTGTGTCCTTTACTTCAGCTTTTTCAACAATTTTTCCATAGCTTAAGTATTTCAACTGTTTATCCAGTACTTTTAACTAACAGTTTCAACTATTTACCCATTAGCCTACTTTTAGATAACTATTTATCAATTCTACTTTAAGCTATCTATTTTAACCGATTATCCTACATTTAGCTATTTTAACTGTCTATTCATTATTTTTACTTGACCTATACTTTTCAGCCATTTTTCCATTAATTTTTGCTAACTAGACCCCTCTCTTTGCTTGCTAGTTTTCACGCACTCTCACAGCAACAGGTAGTTTCAGATGTTACAACTGACTCATATGGACATATTAAAAAATAATAATAATCAAATTATAATTTCTGTTTCTATTTTGTTGTTGAGCTCTACAATCTTTCCACAGTGGGAATCACTGCTTTCGGTAACATGTAGAAAATATGTTGCATAAATGTTATGCTCCTGTTAGTTTCATCTATATTTTGCAAATTCTTCCTTCAAGGTGATTGATTGTGGTAAGAACTTTACTTCACTACAGAGCTTTTAATGCCTCAAGTCAACTGCAAGGCTTGTTTTTTAATACAAAGGCATCGAAAAAGCTTCAATAGTATCAAACAAAAAGTGACTAAAAGATATCAACAAAATTACACTTCATAACCTAAAATTATTTCTACTACCAAGATAGTTGACAAGTAAAACACTCAAGTACAGGAAAGATCCATTCATGTCAAAATGAGAAAAAGGTCTAAAAATATGAATTAAGACTGGAAAAACCTGTTCACATCAACCCTTCAAGTAGTAATTACAAGAATACATCACTTCAGGTTAATGGGGGATGTCCATGGCTGGCAGCTTGTTTTCACAACAGCATTGAATTGTGGCTCTTCTGTGCCCTCAAATGTGCTGTCACTCCAAATAGTTTAGTAGTATGAAATATGATGAGGTTAATGTTAAGACGCTGTCAGAAAAGTGAGCACATGCAAGGGGACATTTTAGCCGCCAGGGGAGGCATTATCTGTCTGTCCCCCTGTCATGATTGATCATATCAGAAAAGGATCAGGAATGTGACAACACTGGCATCAAATGACTGGTCTGTAGTTGTCTGTTTACACCTGAGCTGCTGTATGAAACAGCCAAGATGTGGTACACATGCACAAAATACTAAGAACCTTGTAGAGAAATCTTTGCATTAATGACATTTTTCCAATCTCAACTTTATCTCTTGACTTCAAAGATGACAATTTCAGAAAAATTAACGCCACACATTTAAATGCAAAGAAAAGTGTCCTAATCCTTCAAAAGCAATCACTGTTGCTTTCAAAGTTAATGACTTACCACACAATGTGTTTCATTCATTAAATGACACTTATTAAAGATTCCTACAGAACATAGAAGATTACTCATTACGAACGCCACAAAGCCACAGCACACAGTTCCTGAATAAATTAATCATTTTTGGTTGCTTTATCGCACTCACAGCCTGATGAAGCAGATCAAAGGGGGCTCTTGCTTAGAGTTTACACCTGAAGAATTTTTCAAAATTCTTTAAATTACACAGAAATTTGACATGTAATTGAAGCCCACTCATTACATGTACTGGAGAATTCTCAATTTGCTGTGCCCTTGACCAGGACTGTGTTGTTTTTAGGTGCGGAATTACCAAGAATGTTTGCAGATTTCACTGGCTGATTTGAAGAAGTAGAAGTAGACTCATGCTAGTTTTTTTTTACTCAAAGCTGCACTAATCAATATTTTATACTACAATGGGTCATAGTGAAAGGTGTTGCTCTATGTGACCGAGAATTATCACCCATCTGTCCAGTGTTTTAGCGTATTTCAGTTGGTTTTACTTTTACAACCACAGATTTACTGTTTTGGTACAGTCTCATCAACCTTGTTCAGCGAAAAAGCTCTTGGTAAACCCATGAAACACTACCAAGTATCCAGCACCAAACTGCAGATGTACATAGTTAGCGGCTAGCTGGTGACCATAGTGGAGCATTTAGCTTAGCTAAAGAGCCAGATACTTTCCTCAGGAGTGAATATTGGACTTACATTCGTCAAGTCGCCAGAAGCACGAATTTAAATAAATGCTAATGTTGCTCCATGTTAGTTGGATGTGTAAACAGGCAGCTTGCTCACATGGTCAGGATAACAAGATTTATAAGGGCGATAATATGACATTGTTATGTTTACACCCTTGTTATGGACAAAAGGAATTCTGGTATTTGGGAAACGAATAAATACTTTATGCAGTTTTAAATAGTTTGAGATTTTTGCCTGAATGTCCAAAGGTTTTGTACTTATAAGTAAATATCTGCCTATGATAGATACTGTAGTTGAAAATGTCATACTTTGCATTAATACTGATACATTAATACTAATAATCAAAATAATTTACTGATAGTGTAAAATGGGGAAAAACTGATTTTCATGTATTGTGTCACCCATATGGCTTTTCTTATTTCCATTTGTGAAGAATATGCACTACGGTTCCCATCATACTTTGGGTGATGTAAACAGGAAGTATAATTTTACCATGGAATCTGTGGATTAGTTGGCTGTAGGCTACACCTGAGCCCATTCTTTAAGTCTAAATCTGTTTTAGCTAATCTATGGAAAGAAGCACTGCATTAGCTACTTGCAGTTCCTGTTCATACTCAGTAGGCGATTTGTTCATTTTTCACAAAGGAGATGGCCCAATGGTAGCCACCCGTTTGCACCCCACCTTTTGTTCCAAGCTCTGTTCATTTCTGACCCAGCCTCTGGCATGGCACTTTCTCTTTCCCACTGTCTGCTGTAGAGAATTTAGATAAATTGTTATTAAATTTTGACCGAGCGTTTCTATGTTAACTGGCACAGCTTTTCTAGCCTTTACAGTACTGGTTTAGCAGCCTGCGAGTCAAGTCAGTGAGTGAGGTACACACACACACACACACACACACAGGGATAGTAGAGACGAGACGAGTCTGACAAATAATTTCACATGGCGTGCTCTAAAAGACAAAAGTAGACAGCAAAAACTGAGCAGCACGGAGCATCTTTTGAGCAGGTTAACAAGGGGGATGGCATCCCCCCTTGTCTCCCCTCAAAGCACCTATGTTTTATACTGTAACCATGGATGTACAGACAGCAATGAGGGATTACATTTGATACTGAAAAAAAGTCTAAATTTGTTGAGGCAGAAGTTTAAGTTAGAAGAAGCTCATTTTATTAGATGAATTCTAAATGGGTGTGTGTATATATATACATATATATATATATATAACAGATTTCTGATAAACTGCTATCACTATGTATAATAGGTTTGTGTGTTCTGTTTTCACTAAGTGTGACTGAAGAAGACAGGTGTTGTTTTTTATGCAGGTGCAAAACCAAAACCTTCATCACTGCATGCCTAACATTCTTGCGTTAACCTGAGCAAGGATTTCTTAAAATTGCAAGTCTGGTTCTCACAAGAATAGTAAAGGTACACACGCTCTCTCTCTCTCTCTCTCTCTCTCTCTCACACATACACACATACACACACACACACACACGGACAGATACACATGTTATTTGCAATTAAGATCAATCCAGGAACAAAGGAGGAAGGACAAACAAATCAAGAAAAGTGGTTCAAAAAACTCCAAGAGAAAAATGAAGATGCCTTTTGACCATCAACTGTGGCTGTACTTGAAAATAAACAATTCCATTAAGTGTTTAATTTTCTCTCTCTGCCATCCTTTATTAATGTCATTACAGTCCCTCCAGCTGAAAACTGTTATTGGCTGCTCTAACTAAATGGCTCAGTTAGCTAAATTATAGTGAGCTGTACCACTTCTTTTCTCCAAAGTCCCTGCCAGTGGGCTTACAGTGAGATGACGGTGGTCAATAAAGCAATAATCTTTTGCTGTTGCTCTACAAAACATGGCATTTCAGTCCTGCATTAAATCATGAACAGTGAGACGTTGTCATACAGGACTGGGGGGAAAACACGGCTGCTTTTCTCTCCTTTGGTTAAGCCTCAATGACAAAGTCCAAACGTCATCTGTTTTTTGTTTTTTTTAAAGCCTATGCTTTTATGCTGAACGTTTAGACATCCATCTCTGTGCTGTGGCTATTCAGCCATCTGCTCCATTTATCCCTTGCATCCGTCCTCCATCCATCCATTTATCACCTCTATGCTGCTTCTTCCACGGTGTAACCTCGTAGCCAATTAAAGAGCACCACCACTGCTCTGGTGCCTGCTGCAGTGACACCTGTGAACCCTGTTTACTGGGTTGCATCAGAAAGGTTACTTCAAGCCCTCAATCCAGCAAGGTTTCCTTAATACTAGCCTGACACAAACAGAACAAAACTTTTCTGTTCTCTGCTCCTTACAACATCACCACAGGGAGAAAAGCATGCATGTCTAAAGAGGCATCTTTAAACATTCAGGAGAAGTAAAGTTGAGGAGGAAGATGGATTATGTTTGGATCATAATAACAGCTGCAACGGATGGCTCCTAAAAGGTGAAATACACTAGAAAAAGATGTTAAGTTTGTGCAGCCAGCAGTGAGACAAATGAATGCTCACACTAAACCATAGTTAGGCTTCACACACAATTGATATACTTATTTAATATCAGCTTGGTGTGTTGGAGCCTGAGAGATATTGGCTGTGGTTAATGATGCCATGAATCCTGATTCCAGCACGCTTCAAAAAAAAAAAACCAAATAAAAAAACAGCGACATGTTTCTCCTCCCGCCTGGCCAGAAGCACACATACTTCTCACCGAGCGACACTGTTAATCCATACGGCGATGTTGCGAGGCTGTTGTTTGTCTGCTGGGTGCCAGCCCCCCTCGCTCTCCATCTCTGTTACCCCGTGCGGCGCTTGTGTCATTCCTGGGGAGAGGCGATGATTAAAACCCTTCTGTCGCTATCACGGCACGGCCTCGCATTGCACCGTGACTCCTTGCCTCCGGTGCAAGCCAGACGCATTGTAGCCATGCATTTATCTCGCTGTCTCCACACCACTGGCGGCAGACGGGTGGGCCATGCTCCCTGCTAAAGCCCAGATACTTGACATTTGTCTTGGGAAGAGGAAATAAAAGTGCAGACTTTGGAGGAACCCTCTGGCTCTGCGTGCAGCTATGAGAGGTACTGATGAAGGTGTTGAACACTTAAACATGAAGGGTGCAGTATGTGATTTGCTGAGCCCTCAGGCGGTCCACTTACAGGGAATAGATCCCATACCACAAAAAACAGGCCAAACAAACAGGGAATAAAACCTCCAGCCCAGGTAGTTTATTACTGAGTGTCATTCAAGCATCATGCTCTAATCACAGGTCACTATACCAACCCAGGGATCCACCAGTGTGAAAGGGCCACATGATGCTACAGTACAAAGGACCGAAGTGTTATAGAGACATAGCATTATGTCAAACATGTTATAGCACACGTTTCCATTTCTTTGTAATGTTACGTTGAGAGGAAGTGTGTGCCTCTGCGCATACATCCAGGTACGTGTGTTGTTTGTGATTAGAATTGAAAAATTGCATCTCCCTCTCTATATTACAGGCGGCAGCCAGATTTATATCTAGCCTTCAGCTGTAATGTTCTCGATTTAGTGCAGTCACCACACGAAGCTCGTACGGAGCTGCAACAACAAACGCTTTTAGAGAAGAGGGTAAAGGAAAGCGCACAAGATTTTCAACAGGCCATGCTAATATCTTAATCAGCAAAGCCGTCTCCTCCTGACCTCAGCGTCAGAATCTTACATGGGATGAGCCGGAGCTGCTATAGAGCTGGACTTTTCCTTTATTTGAGTGTTTTCAGTTTAATTAGATTCTCAGGCTGAGACGAGACAAAGCTCAGTCCATCCAGCCTTCTCTCACCTGAGTACCTCTCATATTCAGATGTCACAGTTGTGTCGCTTTGAGAGGCAAGCTATGTCACATCTTAAATACCCCCTTCCGAATGTAATTAATCCTCTCATTCAGGCACCTGGCATTTTCTACTAACTAAATTCGTCTCTTGTTATTCCAGTCATTGAGGTTTGTGAGCATGTATGCATGCTTAGCAGTGTTAATGTGCGCGGATAATTGTCTCTAAAGGACTTGCCATATCGCCAAGGTGTATGGAGCTGGAAGCAGCTGTTCAAACCTCCTCGAGTCTGCCATCAATTAGAACGCAGTCCTTAACAGCATTACCATTACAGCTTCACCTTCAAACTAAACTACAAGCTATCAAGCAATATATATTACAAAATGCTGTCTTAACTGAGCACCTTTCGGCACAGCAACTTATGTATTTTGCCGACATTATGCATTGCTTGGAAGTTATTGGAGCTATTCAGGATTAAGTACTTTTCCCAAGGGCACCTTGTAGATTCAATTTGGGATTAAGAATCAGAGTAAAGAGACTTGTTAGACGAAAGAGAGTCAGGATGCTACCCACCTAACACCGGGTCACACGCATCCTCAGCACAACCACCCCCCCCCCCCACAACCATTAGCCCTCTGCCACTTAATCGCTAGTGCAGTATTGCAGTGCGGAGCTTAGAGTGTATTTCAGCCCAGGCACTTTGTCAAAGTCACCCTCTGCTATGGCCCAGGCGTGTGCTGCAAATGGGACTAATTAGTAACTTGCAAAGACAGAAGCACAACGCTCATCCCACAACACTCAATCCCGGGCTGCTGTCTAAAAGCTAGTGTCTCACCCCCGGAGTGTATTCTGTAAGATACATGATATTGACAATATGTTAAAAACTAACCGTTAACACAAACAATGTGGTCCCTTTCACAGCCAATAACAAGGGTTATTTAACACCTGCAGAATACAATAGCATTTAAAGTGAGTCTGTGACTTTTGAAAGATAACACAACACTTCCCTTGGAAAAGCTTCAAATTAATAAATTTAGGAGTTTTTCTGCTACAGCCTTTCTTGGTCTGGTATGACCAGAAGCTTATGGTCAGTTAGCTGACTTAGTCTTAGTCTTCTCTGCTTGTGCTACTGTTAAACTATGTTTTAACATGCCACAGAAAAACATTTCAGTGGTATTATCACAAAAGCTAAAAAAGAAAACGCTTGGAAATGAAGGGCAATTCAGTGAGTCATTATCCTGTAGTTTAAATAGATCAACCCTGCAAGCAACAAGCTACTTTTTGTGAAGCTTATTCAAGAAAGGCTAATTTCTTGTTTACAGTGTTTGACGTGCATTAACTTCTTAGTTTGCAGTACTGCTGCATTGTATTGTATTTTGGGGGTTATGTTCCCCACAGATGGCTGACCCACAGATGATGCATGTTCTTCTTTTAAAATTCACAACATACATCTTTAAAATTGAATCTGGGAAGTAAAATACACAAAGGAATGCATTATTTTACATACACGCATCTCGCAACAGATAAAAAGTTAACTGCTCTACAAGCTCATTTTGTGTTGTTTTAATCGACGTTATTCAGCAAAGACTTCTATAAACCTTATTGAATGCCTATGTGATAGAAAATCTGAAAAAGTTAAATGGTGTCAAGATTCAAACAAATGTCTACGTGTACATGCAAGCGACAGTCACTCTAAAGATCTAAGGGTGCAAAGATAAATGCTTTGACAGCTCAATAAGAAACTGAATTTAACTAGACTGACATCTCTGCATCATCCCTCATCCACCATGCTGACTGTTTCCCAGTATGTACAGTGTACAGTATGAGTGGTAGCAGAAATTAACACTGGTTAGCATCACAATCTAGTGTAGGAGAACACAGGCCACTTACAGTAAGCAACCATAACCCATTAAAGCTTTTGATAGATCAACTTTGGGATTTAAAAATCCACTTAGCTTAATGAAAAACAGGTAATCAACTGAAGCTTTGAAAGAATGAGCTCTGGTTATTGAGCTGAATGGGTCTAAGAAAAACATGACATGAGAGTAATAGGGACTTTATGGGGCAGACATGCTGTTCATCACTTAAGTAAATGTCTCCTCTCGCTCTAATTGGTATTGGTGTTGTGAAGTCTCACTCGCGACTCACCGATGGGTTTAAATGTTCCCCCAAACTTTGTTCATTGATCATTGAGCAGCCTGAGGAAAATGGTCAAAAATCAGTCCCGTCCCTGTTTTAGAAGTGTCTGCTGGACACAACATGATAAATGAGAATTTTAATTTATCTTAAAAAAAGAAGTAGCATAAACGAGGTTGTGTAATCTAACAATGGATCACCAAATTCCAAATAAATACTTCTAAGTGAGATAAGTGACTTGTGGATGAATTAATCATAACTGATACTTTGTGACACGTAATTATAGAAGAGCTAGTGCTGTGATTTTTCAAAATTGTCAAATGAACAAGCCTCAAATAGACAAATAAATACAAAAGGTGGCAAGTTAGTAAAAAGTGCTACAGTGTTGAAAGTTGATGACACAACAGGATCTTGGTTTTTACAGGAAACCAGCAGAGCATTTTTTTAGTAGCATACATTTTTATTTCCCCAAGGTAGTCCATCTTGAAAGGTAACTAAATTAAGATGAAGACGAAGGTAACACTTCCTAATATTTCTCTCAATTACACTTGCGTCTCATACTTTTTCAGGGAGCAATATAGGCGGAAAAATCCAAAAAGAAATCTATCACAAAACTTCTATAAACCAACAGAGACTTTGAGGTAGTAACGGTGCTGCTATAAAAGCCTGCAGGATTTCCCCCTTGACACACAAGTTACTGTTCTGTATGGCGATTTTTTTTTTTACAACTACAGTTGTTATTAAGGTTACCCCTGTCAAACAAGAGAACATGTCTTCATGCCTCCCTGCATCAGGTCCCATATGGAGTCACTCCTCCCTGACATCCATCCATGTTATTCAATTCTGACACCAATATTGCATCTCATAACCATGAGATCCAATCACCTTCTACATGGAAGGAAAGAGAGCCAAGTGTAATCAGTCGTGGTCAGGCAGAGATGGGCAGCAGTAAGCTGAGGCGCTGGCAGGGGCCCAGGGCTGTATCTGGGTGCACATTAAGGTGTCTGTGTGCCGTTTGTTTGACAGGTTAATAAACCAGCCGTTGTCCTACAGAAAGGTTACCAATGTGGGATTTCCATTTAACTGTGCGCTCAAGGACACTTCAACAGGAGGAGGCCGGAATTGAACCACCAACCCAACGATAAATGGCCGATCACCTATAGCCTCCTCATTAGCCTGTGTAGCATCTGCAAAATGGCATCAGAAAGTAACAATTTTACCAATTTGTCTTGTAAACTGTTAAAGGAATGAGAGAGGCAGGATATCAAATCTAGCTTTAGCTGACATTTTTCCCCTCAGCTCATTTTGCAACTCACAACTTTACTGTTTTGGTTCGCTCTCTTCATCTCCGTTTCCAGATTCAACAAGCAGCTGCTAAGTGATAAAGCTCTAAAAGAGATGATGTTGAGAAAGATGTTGCTCCCAGGAATGAATGAATGAATATAAGCAGGTCATTCACTAAAAGTCTTCAGTTCATTTAAAAGACAAAGAAGAATTACTTGAGGGATTATTTAAGCATATATAAACTTTATAATGTAAACATGGATAGACATATGGACTGATATGGTCTTTCTTAGGTCTAATTTGGACTAAACCAGCCAAATTACCAGCTATTTAGTTTTTTTGCTTAAATGATGATTACCAAAAAAGGGACCAGATTTATCAACATCTATGGATGTTGCTTGATCACCAGCTGAATTAATGGCAAAAGGGAGCTGAGGAAAACATTGAAGCAGAAAAGCAAAAAGTTCCAAACCAAACTCATCTTAAGGAAGGTGATTGCAGCATTTAAACACATTAATTAGCCCACAGAAGTTTTAGCTTACAAAAAAAATCAAAGATTTACAGCCTCAGAGAAGCCCCAGTGGAACTGTCGGAGCTTAAAGAGTATCCATGAGGAACCTTTTCATTTAGAGTGTATGAAACATGTAAATGTTTACCCAAAAACATGGATACATGGAAATGTTCCCTAAGGAAAGCTTTAGCAGGATGCTTCATTAGTCGAAGGTATCTGGAAAGTGAAAAACAACATAGAAAGTCTGTGATACTGCGCAGACTTCCCAGCTAAGTGTGCTGAAATGTTGCTCCCAACATATTTTCCTCCTCAGACACTACATCCATAATGCCAAGATAGTATAAGGTCATTTCCTTTTCTGTGATTTTCATTCATTTTTCTTGAATGCTCCATTTTCTTCCAGTGGTTAGGCTTATTGAATGTTTACAGTGAACCGTACAGGTCACCGTGGACTTTTTGTTGTTGAGCATCCCTCTCAGTTCTTTGTCTGTCTGAGTGTGAAAAAATAAACGACATAAATCCCTGCATTGCAGTGGCTTTCACCAGTTCATGAATTAGAACTACATTCATAAAATCCCAGCATGTGTGTGTGCTTTGCTCTCAAAGCAGAGGATGAAGCCTAATATTATTGGATCCCCGATATTTTTCTGTTTTCTTGCAAGAGCGCTTTGCATGAAGTAGCCGAGCCTCGGCAGGGCAGTGGCTAATGAGCCAGCTATGAAGATGTAGTGAGGACTGCTGCTGCATTCTCAGGAAAAAACACCCCACAAGTCAACAAAGCTACCTCACATCTTATCTTGCAGTATATTTTAGCCCTTTATTCAAGTCTTTATTTTTTTTTCCTGCTGTTTTCTAATTTGATTTCTGTTATCTTTATTGCACCAAGTGACGATGCTTGATAGAATTTGTCTGTCAGCTGCATTCTTTGAAACACAGTGCTTTAATTTGTTGACATGTCAATGGTGTTTTCATTGTCAGCATCTGGGCACTGGTGTGTTTTCCAGTGTGAGCAATACTTAAAGCCACAATGTGTAACCTTTGAAAAATGTTTTTTATATATTTCTATTCGTATAAATGAAAAGTTGAATTCACAAGCAATTAAACACACCCTTGCTCAGTTCAATACACTCAGGGTTTTTTCTGCTACAGCCTTACTTGGTCTGGTATGATCACTAGCTTATGTTAGCTAATGTTAGAAAACTTTAGATAGATCGTTGTGTAGCTGACATTAGTGACTTTATGGCTCTTCCCTATTTGAGCTGCTGTAACACTCAATTTCATCATGTCATAGATAAACAACGGTTTAATCACTAAGGTAAAACAAGAGGTAAACACAGTGTACCCTCACCAGGAGACATGTTTGTTGTTTCCTGCTTGTGATCCCCTTCCACTGCCCATTAGTCAGGTTGCAAAACTGTTTGTTTATAGCTACTGACAAAAGAGAATCTTGGGAAATACACTCAGCGTCCACTTTATTAAGTATACCTGTACATCCTAATACAATCCAATACAATTGTTCTGCCATAAAGTCTTTATGATGCCTATAATGTTCTGTTTTTTTACACTGTCACAAAGATGTTAATTCAATGATATGTTTTAGCACCGAGGTCATAGTTAGTGATGGTGTTGTACTGGACTGAAATATATTCAGAGGTGTTTCAAATATTCTGCCCCTCTCATTTATGTGAATGGGAAGGACAACAAATTTGAAACACCTCTCTATATAAAATAGACCAGTACAACACCACCTTTTACCATATCCTCAATAATAAACATTGAATTTACACATTTCCGACAATGTCAACAAAAACGGAACATTATGAGCTTTCTAAAGGTGGAATATATAACGGAGCTGTTGTATCGAATTGCTATCGATTGTACAGGAGTACCTAATAAAGTGGCTAGTGAGTATGAAGAAGAACTTAATGTGGCTATTATTGCTACTTGTGGCCATAGTGGTCGGTGTTTAGCAGAAGTTACATGACCCTTCAAAACCTTGCTTCCCATCTTGGTAATAGACAGTGTTTTTCTTTAACACTTCAACACTACATAAGCCAAAATATAAGTTACAGTTCAGTAGAAAAAGGTGTAGAAAAAGGTAAATAAAAAAGGTGTAATAATAAGAGTTTACCACTCAAAAGCCAAATGTCATTTTGATTCAAATCTTGCTACATTCTGATTGGTGCACAGAAGTGTGTGACATCACCCTTTCCCACTGAGCCCCGCCCATGTCAAACTAGTGAGAGGAGTGCAGACAAAAACACAAATACAGAAATGTGAAATGTTTCCAGGGCCTTTAAATGAGACACTGTGGCCATATCTGTGGATCAATCACCACCACTTTCGTCTTAAACATGTTGTGCCTACCTGTCTTGGGCTCCACTGAGAAGTACGGCTGCCCGTGGATGATGCTGTAGACCACCCTGGCACTGTTCCCATATGTTGGGTCATCTGCATCTGTGGCTGCTACTTGCACTACCATGGTTCCTGTGGGCAGACAGCCGTTCATTAGTTTCCAAGACAGCATCCAGAAGCCACTTCAAACAGAGCTAAATGTGGTAATAGTCATCGTATCAACGGAGTGTGTGACCAATTCTACTTGAAAGGGGAAAAAAGGAAGGAAGCTCTGAAAATGTAACTTCTGAGGCGGAAAACAATCTCATTAGTCATTAGTCATTACACTGTCTTCCTTTGTTGGGACTGGTGTTTACGTTAGATTTGAACTGAGTTTCATTTTTATACAAAACACCTGACTTTAAAGCAGTTTTTCACAGAAACCCTCAGCAGCAGCAAAAGATCTGACATGTGCTGTGTACTGGCTCACGGCCTCAACGCTGCCAAACAAATAACGCTTTCAGTCGTTGCCATCATTTGCAGGGATGCTGCCGCAGGATTGCAGTGTAACTCCTAGCCTTTAGAGATCATTTCATTACCATTGTTTCCATTTGACTCCTGCAGATCAGTTAGAAGCATCTTTTCCGGTAACTTCAATCTGTTGATTCTAATTCAGCAGCCAAATGGGTTCTGCAACCAATCTGTAGAGGCACTTCACCCCCACCAAAAACACAGAGCAAAATTATTATGTATCTCATGTCATACTGATCCCAAAACTGTAGTTTTAGAAGAGTCAAAGGGTTTGAATTTGTCCTCCAGCTATGTCATAGGAGGACACTATCTTTGTGTGCGCACTAATTAGGGCTCAATAAAACTCTGTAGATTAAAGAATTTGATGACACGAAGTTTTAGGAAAAAAAAAGGAAACACATGGGAAAACATTTTCCCCTTTCTTTCTACCCTTTTTTTTTTTTTTTTTAACTATTTTATTTTCCAGTCAAAATCTTTGTTAACGTGCACAGATGGTAACCCATCTTTTAGGGTTCACAAACTGCTTTTGGAGAAGATGTTGATCTGCAGAGGGGAACATATAACTATGAAAACAAAATGATATCTGAAGGCTAGAGACAGGATAGCAGTTTTGTTGCACAAACATCTTAAGTGTTGTTTGTTTAGGTTGCTGGTACACAGTGCAAGAGGGATCTTCAGGTTTAATGAAGTCTTCCACTTGGCAGGATTGTGCTGCTCTTACAGCGAAAAGGGGTTTTGAACAAATTGTATTTAACCAAAACAATGCAAGAATATCGTGAGCCTGGAATCCATGCAGTATAACATATACAAGCGAATCCTTTAAATTAGCACAAATAAATCCTTAATTTACCCCTGAAAACATACACCTTAACCAACATCCTCATTGTGGATAAAGGAATTTGTTCTGATAGCTAGAGGATCATTACATTATCCGGTAGAGTCCTGTAGTTTCTGTAGTCAGTAACAATGAGGATATTGTTTAAAGCACAAATTGAAATGGGAATACAGAATGGAGAAAAACACTTCCGTAACCAGCAGCCCCTCCCACTTCACAGCTCTATAAAGTGGCAAGTTCATATATCGCCATAGCAACTCCCACCCTTCAAACTGCCATTTGTGATTTTTTTTTTATAGTTTGCAATTGATAGGGGCTGGGGATGCAGATAAGTTAAAATACACTTTTTATAAAAGAAAATTATTAGAAACCTTGACCCAGCTGCATATATGTTTAAAACATTTCCCACTGTGGAGTAGTTTGCAGTAAAAGTGTGATCTGAAAAAACATTTCCAGCGCTAATAAAGCTACGAGGTAAGATGGTAGTGAAGCTTAGCTATTGCAGTTAGCAAGCCACATTTGGCATTTACAAAGCATTCACAAGCTTGTACACATGAACACAGTGTGTTTTATCTGTGCGCTTTTGTCCTGATTCTGTTTTTCTGTTTTTATCTTATTTGGTTAGCTGTTTAAATCTTCTGTAGTTTTATAAGCCTAACTAGGCCAGGACAGGGGCTGCAAATTAGCTTTAGCTAGATTCCCGTCGTACATTACATCTTTCGCATTGCCTATCCTTACTGCATGTAACAATGTTTATCCTGTTAAATAATCAAAGAAATCAATTAATTAACTAACAAACACAAGTCCAAACAACACGTACAAAGTACAAATTAATGTGTTGTACGCGCGCATCAGTTTGCCATAATGGTAACTTAGCTAACACAACACCATCCACTGGCTTTATCTAACCAAGACAGTTAGTGAGAGTAGCTAAGGTTAAATGGAAAGGGAAGGAATCTGACTGCAGTGTACAATAAATGTTAGATTTTCTGTTAGTCTATAATTCAGTAAAGCAATAATGGCCGGTTATATGACCTTAGTCTCCGGAAAAAGCTGACATTATGCAGTGGAGTACTGCAGATAAAGTTATAAAACCAAAGATATAAAGCCTGATTTTGTTTTAGTGCCCAGTATTGCCCCCAAATCCCCAAACTTCCTCCCATCTTACAAGAAGGAAATTTGTTTTCAAGCTCGACTGTGAACTCCTCTGACAACTGACAACTGTTGTTTCTGCGCGCAGCACTGTATTGTCCTCTCCCACTCTTCCTCCAAGGCAGAAAAGAAGACTTCAGACATGACTCCTTGTGCGTTCTTTTTAAATGTACCAACAGAACGTGGTTGATGTGACTTGAGCTGACAGCCGTGGCTTGGAAGGTAAGGCAGAAAAGCGTTTGAAGATTTCACAGAGAAAATATAATCAGCAACAATCAGTGCCAATCAATCTCAATAGGTCATTCATTATGGTATAATTGAGCCTTGCTGCTCCAACTGTGCTCATTTATTGGTTACAGATTTTTTTTTTTCAGGCAAAGTAATTTTAAGTTAAAGAATTGATATCCGTCTGATAATAGGGAGGAAACGCCAGTTCATTGTTAAATTATCCCAAACAACCATTATGGTACAGGCTATTTTTTGCTGTTAGACAGTACGTCAGTGTTAGCCTTAAAGCTGACGCCTACCACACACTTGGCAGCGGTGAAATCATCAACAATAGACATTGTTGAAATAACCTTCAAAATGAAAAAGCACCATTTTCCATGAGTGTGCCTCTTCCCGCTGGTCAAATTAATAGCTGGTTTATGCTTGAATATTTCACTTTAATTGCTAGCTGCACATAACTGGCTAGGCTTGAGCCTATATTGTAGCATCTGAGAGAAAGTGCTGTCTTACAAGTTGGTGATATTTTACTTAGAAGAAAACATCCTAATAAAAATCTCACTTTCTAGCATAAGATGTATTTTACAGGCTTTTACAGAATGAAGTGATCATGGAAATTGAAGATTAGAGTCCTCCATTCTGGCCATAAAGCAGAATTAACAGGCTCTGGCCCTGGATGTGAACAATATAATAGTATAAAAAAAAAAAACTTGGTGAAGCTGGAGAAGTTATCACCAGGCCGGTTGTAGAAGGACACCTAGATTATATCATCACCTCTTAGTCATGACAGTTTATATTACAGGTAGTTTAAAACGCCAAGGTCAAAGGATGACTGTATGAAAGAGAACTCAGGCGATGTCTAAATCTCTATCACAGGTTGATAGTTAAAATCACTTCACACAGCGCTCGGCAGACGAGGCTGTAAATTAACATTCAATGTGGACTCGATAGAGCACAGCTTTTAAAGGTTTATTTTTCTTAGCTTCTTCTACAGGTTGTTTACCCTGGGAGTCCAACAAACATCCTGCTCTAACAATATTGTCAGAATGAAAGGTAATACAGGCCGGGTGAGCTGGATGTCAGAAAAACTGACGAACACCCTGAATAGATTCTTTCTGCTCTACAAGGCTGTCATCTGCTACTCAATTTGCCCTGTCTGTGTCCCTTCAATATTTGTCCATCTTCATTGACGTGATGGATCCGATCTTCACATTTTCTATTTATTCCCCCGTAGCTGTGTACAAAACAGGTTTCCTAATCAATTCCGCATCTTGGGTGAGCAACTGTCATCTGCCAGTAATGAAAATAAATGTGGCATGCTTAATCTGAATGGGAGACAGGTATTATTCAGCCGCTTGCATATATACAGGCTGCATCCAACTGTCAAGAACAATATGCATTGAGTGCACACTTACAATGCAAATTCATTAACTGCTTGCTTTGTGGAATGTGACCCGGAATGTAACTTTTTTTTAAATTTATTTATACAAACGGTATGTGTTTTCAAATGCAGGGCCATCTTCTGCATGTAGAAATGCAAATACATTTTCATGTGACTAGAGGAGAACACATTTGAAAGCAAATGATGGTGACTTAAAAATTGATTTGCAACAAAACAAAATTTTAAAACATTACGTTTAAGCCCGGTAATTTTGCAATCCCTTTGCAATGAGTATTCAAAGCTGCCACCGTTGATTAAGTTGATTATATTCATGCACATTCACACCTGCTCCCCACTGTTAAGCAGGGATTATTGCTTAGAGTTCAATTCACATGTGCTCGCAATTGCAAGGTAAAAATGAATTACAGCACTTTTAAAGAAAGTTATAACTGCTGGCTGTTTTCTATGTGTCTTAACAGTTTTCAAATTCAAGGTACAGTCAGTGTCAACTTTATTACGTATGTCTGTACAATCTAATGCAATCCAATACAACTGTTCTTCCATAAAGCCTACTTGTATACTGCCTATAATGTTCTGTCATAGAGGTGTTAATTAAATTAGACGTTTAAGCACTGAGGTCATAGTTAGTGATGGTGTTGTACTGGACTCCATTGTATTCAGACGTGTTTCTAATATTCTGCCCATCTCATGTATGTAAATAGGAATGGACAAAAAATTAGAAACCCCTCTCAATGTAATGTAGTCCAGTACAACAACTCCTTTAACTGTGACGTTAATAATAAACATATAATTGAATTTACACATTTCCGACAATGTCACTAAAAACTGAACATTATGAGCTTTGTAAAGATAGATGCTAGAGCAGGGCTGTTGCACTAGAAGTGGCCACCGAGGGTATATTTATAATGCAAAGAGGAACTGACATGACACCAAACCTCCACCTGTAATCAAAGAAATAATTTGGATCGACTTTCCCTAAACACCTTTTTCATTTCCAGAATTAAATGACTATCCCATCCTTGATCTCCGCTCTCATGAATTAGACAGGAACAATGACAGCTGGATATAGGGCTGGTGAGTAGTAAATTCAAGAGCTGTGGCCTTGGGTTGACATTACATTCTCTATGCTTGTAATGAGCCCTCAAACTGCTCCTTTGGCCCTTTCGCTGTGCAGCGGGAGAGAGCCAAGCCTCGCGGTTGTCACACCTCCAACTGTCCTTAAGCTTTCTTGTCTTTTATTTGACATCCCTGACGTGATTAAGAAAAAAGCCTTCAGAGATCCTTGGGCCATAAGGTCTCCATGTGTATGGACGAGCACGGCCTCTAATTACTTTAATTAATTAAATTCATGATTTCCTTTAAATTGAACTCATTCATCAGCAGTGCAGAGCTGTGACCATTAATGATTTAAAGACATCTATAAAGGAATTATTGAGGACAAGAGGTGCTTGGCCCTTCCCTGTTCTTTACTGCATTGATAATTGCTTTGAGCAGATATTTACAAAGAGAGGCAATGCATTATTCTCCTGTTGTTCTCTCAACTTGCGATGAAAACCTTCACAGGAACTGGCAGACTAAATAAAGTGGGTGACCCTGCGTCTCGGTGCTCGTGGTGTGAACGCATCCTCCTCTGTGGTTGATGTACCGAGTTGCTGTCTTATCTCGGGTTGGACACGAGACTCCAAGCCCTTGTACTCTAATCCTCTGGTTCCTTAAGCCTGAGCTCTGTACCCCCCGTTGACAGTCAGCTGTGTAATCCTTCAGAGATCTCGGTGCCTGTGTAGTAAGTAAAGCGCTGCTTGCCTTGGAACGACTCCCACTGCCACTGTACGCTTGCTGAAATTTTCAGTTTGACTTTGAAGGTTCGACAGAAAAGCCATAAACACCTTTGTTTTCACTAATTTCCATCTGTATGGTGTCATGCATGTTTGAGGTATTGAGGTGATGCTGATATGCACAATGAGCTTTTTCAGTTCTTAATGTTTATTGGTGTGAGGAAGTGCAGCGTGCTTTCATTTACGATGCTGGTAAAACCCTGAAATTTAAAGTGGACTCTGGATTTTCCCTCAGTGCTACGGAGGTTTATCGCATCTTTCAGCTCGTTCTGGTTTTCTGGCATGCAGCTTTGCTGTTTTGCTTCACTATCACCAGTCTATTGGGGTAGGCAGCCACACAGCTATTTTCAGCAAAAAAATATCTAAAAACCCACTGTACACTACCTGCCCAGCACCAACCCACAGACAGACACAGTGAAAGACTAGCTGGTGAGCATGGTGGGAGCATTTAGCAGTTAAAGGGCCAGATATGTCCCAGACCAAAAGTGAGCTAAAAGCAAAGTGAGTATTTGTCACGTGGCCTGCAATACAAGTCAAAACTAATCCATCATTTGCTGGATGTGTAAACAGGCAACTGTTTGCTAACAATTTTGCCATATCATCTTAAAAGGTGATAATATGTCAGTTTTGTGTTTGCAGCTTGTTTCCACTGCCCCAAGTGGCCAATAAAAAAATCAGTCATTGCGGGATTAAAGAGTAACTTAATGCCCCGTTTAGCTTGAACATGCCCTCTTTGGGGCGCAGATAGCTCACCTATTCCACCTAGCCCTTTGCTGAATGTCATCCCCTCCCTCTCTCCTAAATTTCCTTTCTCTCTTCAGCTGTCTCTATTAATAAAGACAAAAAGCCCCAAACATTTTTTTTTTAAAAAACACAAAACACGCCCTCTTTAAATATTGAAAAAAATGCATTTAAATCCAAAGCTCACTTCCCCAACCTTACCGCGATGACCATATGACCACTAACACTTCCAATTACAGCGCCGACAGGGTTTTAGACATCCGACCCAACTACTGTCTGCCGCACAATCTCAGTCTCTCCATGAAACTACAATGAGAGTAACGTATTTAAATAAAGTTTTGTAAATTCTGGATGGAACCAAAGACTCAATGGTAACATCACAGATATTTGGCTTCGCTTGAGTACAGAATTTCTCAATTTTCTTTCAAAAAAGTTGCAGTTTACCCTATTTAGACTGGTGCCAGAATATGTTGCTAGTATAATAAAGTGACTGTTTGTGTAATTCACTCACTCAAAAAAAGTTAATAATAATACCTGTTGTGCATCATCCTGCATATTTGACAAAGTTATGTTGATTGTGTACTTAATTTGATTTAAATTGAGATAATTCAATTGAATTGAATGTACTACTTCTACTTCTAATCTTTTCAACATTGTGAAATGACTGATTGCTATGTCCCATTCTGATAATGAATTATTATTCAGACTGCAGATTAAAGTGCCTAACAAATCAATTTCTGTGTATTTACTATCCTCTCAGAGAATGCATTGAGTCATTGCATTTGACTGTAAATGTTCACAACTTATAGACTTTATAATAAATGTCCTTTATTAAAAATCAACAATAGGAACACCTTAAGGGAAACTAAATGTAATGTATCATTCACATTCACATAAGCTGAAAGGTGAAAATGATCTCAAACTTTGTGTTTGTATTTTTAAATTCAAATGAAAAGGCCATATCCCCATTTTCTGTCAGGTGACACCGAAGTTTCTGTTTCCATCCCATCAGTTATACTTGTGATTAGACCACAGCTCCCAGCATGCCTTGGAGCGCCTTGGAAACCCCTGGGAGGAGCTGGAGGAAGTTAAGGATGCCGGTGCTGCTCTGTTTAATGGATGGATAGAAACGTATATGTCGTATATGTTCAGAGACATTTTCAGCAGAGGTACCTATAAGTGCCGGCTAGTATGAACTCTGAGCCCAGTTTGTGGAAAACATGCCCTTGGCATTTAAGTCTGATTCAGACATTAAATTTGCTTGAGTCAGTTTCGCGTCAATCATCAGCATTTCTAAGCCTAGAGGTCTGCTGGCATATGCGAGGTGATAAATATGTAAATTAAGGCACATTAGACTTCATTACAATACACTGAGACTGGTTTAAAAACACCATGAAATAGACAGCATTTGACAGCATTTTATGCTCAGCAGTCGAATTTTTGCAGGATTATTGTGAAACTAGAAAGTTCATACTAAGAAAGAAAAAACAAACCCTCAAAAATAATCTAAACCAGCTTTGAAAAACTGATGAAATATTTTAAGTGCCATGTTAAGTTCCATATAAAGAGCACGCTGTAGACCATGGCTCATCAATATGGACGCCACGCTCTCTCGCTCCAGCTGTGTTTCTTATACACCTGCTAAGCCTCAGGATGTTGTTGTAGCTCATTTGCATTTACTAGCATTTTGAGCTTGAGCATGACCCGTTCAAAACCTAGGAGGAAATCTTGACCATGCAGCAAGAAGCAGCCAGTTAAAGTCAGGGTCTGATATGAAGGCTTCCTCCAGGACCATTTTTTAAACAGACAAAACAGATAAAAGAAATATCTGCAGTAATAAATGGTAATGTAATAAACAGAATATGAAATGCTGAGTCCTTGCAACAACTACAGTTTATACCTAATGTTTTTAGCAATGCTAGTGGTGTGGCTCTATAAATGGCAATGTCGGTCGGGTGGTGCACCACTTTACTCAACAACTATTGGATGGATTGCCATGAAATTTTGTACAGACATGCATGATCCCCAGAGGATGAATCATACTGACTTTGGTGTTCCTCTGATTTTTCATCTAGCGCCACCAAGAGGTTGATGTTGCATAAAATGCTATGATATTTTGTACAGACGTTCACGATCCCCTCAGGATAATAATTCATCATGACTTTGGTGATCATCTGACTTTATCTAGATTTCCATTTGTCCAGTACTTTGGTTTGTGACCATATCTGCAAAACTAATGACATTCCCATCAGCCTTAGCTGTACTTTATGCTAACTGATAATTAGCAAATTACAGCATGCTAATATTGCCAAACTTTCTGTTGGTAGAAAATGAATAAAATTAAGCGTGGCTGGTTTTGGAGCAGTGACAGCAGAGAGCACAGCTTGTTGACAGTTGTATTGATCACTGAGATAGCAATAAATTGGAGTGAAAAAAAATTGCTTCTATGTAGTTAAGTTGCTTTTGCCATGTTGCTGTACCTTATCTTGTTACATTTCTCTGTGGGGTAGCTTCAGTGTAGTTAAGCTTTTAATGTAGAGTAACTGGTAGCTTACAATATGAACCTTACAGACCTCTCAGGTCATCTGGCACTTGTCTTCTCATTGTTATATTTAAAATAAAACATGGTGAAGCTGCTTACAGCTACTGTGCTGTACATATACCTAACTTGAACTTTAACATATCTGTTCAACAATGCCTGTAATTAGATTTCAGCTGCTTCACATACTAAATATTGATTTAATTCATTTCAACTTTTATACTTTTCATTCTGTTATTTTCCTCTCAATGTCTTTTGTGAAGTATTTTGAATTTCTAAATGTGTCACATAAATAAACTGTCTTGCCTTGTCCAAAGGTCCAAGGGTATCTTGGTAGTTCAATCTTTCTACATTATAATGCTTTCAAAATCTGAATCGAACAGACCTCATGAGGAGAAAAGTCTATTGTCTAATTTATTAACATACAGTATAAGTGAAAAGAAAAAAAGAAGCCAATAAACCGCATGCTCTGGCTAAGGGATGCCCAAATCCAAGTAGTTTAACCTGGACCTCAATTTATGTGGAACCCATGTACTTCAATCAGTTTAAATTGGGCCCAATGATTAACACGTATTGAGTTTTACAAGGCAAACACACTGGATTCAAATTAATATTGCAAACTTCCCGATTCCCCCCATGACCTAAAGACTGAGAGAGATGAAGACAAATTCAGTGAGGTGGAAAACTATCAAATGCAGATGTTGGAGCGAGTGCACATCAAAGAGAAAGTGAGAGTATGAGAGTGAGTAAAAGAGGATGGAAATAGGGAGAAAGTATAAGAAAAAAGGGGGAACTTTTATGGGATTATATTTAATAAGACAAATGGGAGGCTTACCCAAGGGTGACATCTCTGGTACCCCTGCCAAGTACGGCCCATCCAGAAACTTTGGCTCATTATCGTTGATGTCCTGGACTTTGACCACAAATTCAGACCTGGGCTCTACGGGCAAATTGGTGAGTCGGTCTACAGCTTGAGCTTGGAGAGTATAGTAGGGTTGTGCCTCCCGATCAAGGCGCTTTGTGGCATGGATATCTCCTGTGTTCTCATCAATGGTGAAGATGGAGGTGGCGCCCTCGCCTGATAACACATACTTCACCTTGCCATCTCCTTTGTCCACATCTGAGTGTAGCTGTTAGGAGAAAAAAAGAACATCACAGTAAAGGCGGCCATATAAGAAAGCAACATATCTATCGGAGAAAAAAGTGGTGATGCTGGACAAATAAATAATGACTTAAGGGCTTTGGTCATAAAGGATTGTTCCACCAGCAATTATTAAATAATGACTACACAAGTGAGGTTGATATTTCACATTACCTATTCAGAGATAACAAGCTATACTGATTAAAGCGGAATTTAAACTTGGCTGTATTTCATCTGTTGTCACTCATATTATTTAATATAATATATAAATATCTTAAATTTTGTATGAAATATTCAATATTTACACCATATGAATTTCCCTATCACGTCTTTGCTGATATGTACAGCACACACACACACACACCCACACACACAGAAGCAAATACAAGTCATGTTTATTGGACAAACATCCGAATCAGATCAAAAGACCAAAACATGCGGCATTTATGCATGAATAAATTATGTTACAAAATCCCATCATGATTTGCATTTTGCTACAAATAATGGAATGAAATGAAATGGTGCCACTTACTGCAATGCCACTGTGACTTGCTAACTAATGTAATGGTCAAATGATCAAACTAGCAATTTTCCATTAAAGCCTCCACCAATAACTAGCTTGTCTCACATAAAAAATATACTACAGCTATAACAAAATGTGTTTGAATCAATAAAAGAATGATTCACCGAATGGATCTTTGTATTTCACTTATTTTCTAACCATCTAGTCCAACATTTACGTCTACTTTTTGCCAAAGATTTAATGCAAAGCTTTCAAAATGTGCTTCATACATCCATACTCGGAAACGTTTTCTGCAAAAGCACTTCCGCCTGAGTGGAGACACTGTACTGTATGTTTGCCGTCTTTGCTCAAATAACAATGGCGTCAGGTGTAGATACTTTGCCCATAGGAAGTGAAGGATCCAATGTTATTCAGACTGCCACTTAAACACCAGTGAGCGAATGCTTTGTTGAGTGAAAGCTGGACTCAATGTTCCTTGTTGTGCTTCTTTTCATCCATTTTCTGCCCTTTGGAATAATAGGAGCACAGATGGTTTGGTAGACGTGAATGTTCTCTGTGCAATTTCTCAATGACATCTGTATTGACATCTGGATATTAAAGCTCAAATATCTTCAACCGTTCTCTCTCGTTGGCAATAAGTGCATCCACTACTGATAGTAAAATGGATTCTACAGGTTTTTGCCTTTTAAGAATCAATAGCAAGAGCTGAGGTCATATACCAAGGGCCATGCTGTCAGATCAGTCCTTTTTAATGGCCATGAAAACCATTCTTCTCTAAAACTACTGCACATCAAATAAGGGTCGAGTTCATATCTTCAAATCAAATCTTTTTCAGTTCAAAGCATGTGGGCTACCACTAAGAAATCCAAGTTTTGTTTCTTGGAGTAGCTAGAATATCAATAGGAGCTGTTATAATGTTCCATAGACAGATAAGACAGGCTACATATTTGTCATTGAACCTGTGTAGTCACTACAACAACCTTCTGCTTATATCGGAGTTTTAATCTCAGAAGTCATGAGTGTAAAGATGACTTCAAGACCCCTCCTCAAAGTACGACTCCAAAAAAATCCTTGAACAAATCTAAAAAAAGAACACTTGAAGCCAGTATCCAACCTTGAATAATCCTGTTTGAAGTCAGAGCTGTCTGATGGCCATCAACCCCTTCAGTGTGCAGAACATCAGAGTGATCACAGAAACTGCCATATATCTTAGTGGAAGGCCGTTGCTGGTAGTCAAAGATGGACAGATGGACCCATTTTTAACTGTCAGCATTTAGCAGAGTGCGAATTTCTATCTTAACTCCATCACCTCCAATGTGACAAAACACCTCAATTAACAGCAAAGCACGCAGAGCGAGCTTTAGTTGATTTTTTAGGGAATGATTTTTCTGATTCTAAATATTTGGTGTTAAAAGGGTGCAGAATAAAGCTCCAATAGAATCCGTAATCTTTACACTTCAAAAGTGTTCTCAATCTTTCAAGTGTTTTGAATCGCGTTGCCTCCAAACCAATAAAATCAGAAAAGACCAGGTGAAGTATATCCATCTGTCTGTCTGTCAAAATTGTTCTTTTCGGGTAGTTGCTTTCCATACTTACTCGCAAGCCAAACTCTTTCCAGCCTATTGCACTGTGACAAATAGTTTCTATAAAGTATCAGGTACACTGCCAATGATCACAGTGTAAACACTACAAACCTGGAAGGGTTCTCAAGCAATTTAGTATGGCACTTCCATGAAGTTGGAGGACTCACAGGAAAGAGATTAAAAGAAGAACTGTCACAATTTATGCTCTGACATCCTGACTTTTAGTCCCTATTATGGGTCAAGCTCCAAAAACACTGGGGCCTACATTTCCCATAATGCAACCCAATAGCTCCTTTCGTTAAATCCCCGTGCCTCCTAAATGTCTGCTTCGTTCAAACCCCACACGTGTCTGCAGAAACGTTCTTTTCTCGGACAGCATTGAATTCATGTTAAGGAGATCTTACCTGTGTTCCTACCACTGAATGAGCCCCAGGTGAGGTCAGTAGATAAACTATCGCTTATGAAAACAGACAGGGTAAAACGCCTTCCCTCTCCCTTCTAGAGTCTTCTAATGGTTTGTCAGAACCTCACTGCTGCTACGTGGTTTTTAATATCTTTACCACACCTAACCCAGTGCTCAAGAGCCCAACAAAGTACAACTACTGTATTACTCTGTCCAGAAATAGTTCATAAAGAAGATTATATTTGAGAAATTTAATTATTTTTTATCTTAATGACTGTCAAATGAAACAAATGAGTGAGTATGTGTACAGTGTTTTTCATTTAAGTACTGGCCTCTCTTAATGGGCAAAAGCCTAATATACAACATTTCTTTTTATATTACAATGTACTCACACAGGATTATTGTTGTAACTCTTCCTTCAATTTATCTGTAAATGTCAACATCTCATTATGGGATAAATAACAATGGTATTTCTGGTTCCAAGCCAGCGCTGCAAGGGGCAGAGAATGATTAGGTCAATATTATATTGGTGGCACTGAAGGAGTACATGTTGAACAAAGGATACAACACCAAAGGTCTTTTATTAATGGAATCCATCAGCCCGCTGATGGATGCTGCGTTAGGGGCATGATGATTGCATTGGTTGTGTCCCCAAGCCTAAGCATGCATATGCCGTCTCTCTTATGGAGCTCACCGTGTTTGTTCACCATCTCCTGCTGTCAGGAGCAAACTTGAGGTAAATTGTCAGTCGTGGAGAGTCAACATTTAATCTCGAGGAAGCCATCCGTGGCAGTTTGTATCCGGTAAATGCCATGGACAAGAAGGACAAAGCTGACATGCCACAAAGCATGCAAGCTGGGTCAAGGGTCAAGCGCACTATGTGGTCTTTTCAGTGAACTGTTTGACTTGCTTCATTTCCCACTCTCTGCCGGGCTGTAGAAGGACACAGCAGTGCAGCACCTGGCTCCACATATTCCATCAATAAATCTCATCAACACTGAAGACTGCATAAAATATGTATAACTTGGCAGGGCTTATTAAAAGTATAACCTGGTCAAATAATTTTCTCTCTCATTAATCTAACCCACTTTAAAATCGTCACTGCTCATTTTCAGGTGGTATTTGAAGTTTCAACTCCTATTACGTTTACTGAGCAGCGTAGTTGCTTCACTTGCAAAAATGTAAAGACCCTGCTAACATTCTTTTCTTTGCTTCCCTTGAGGTGAGTGTAACACAGCATGCAGCACGGCGGCGTAGCTCAAAGGCACTCCCAGGGATTGTGAAGGAGGGGTGGGATCTGAACATGAACCCTTCTGAAATCAGTGCTGACACTTATCATTGCTTTATATGCAGGCAGTTCTCCAGGGACCAGCCTGTTAGCTTTGTGTTTGCTTGTTTACCTTGTAGCAAGGGAGAAGGGTAAAAAGCATAAAAGAACCCATATCAACCCACTGATACATGCTTGTCCTATCACCAGAACTACTTCACAAAGTGTTCAAATTGTTCCAGCATTTGAATTAGAATATTTGCCATTTTTTGCTACATGAAAACTCATGTTGGAGAGTGTGTAATTCTGTTTTGTTCCTATTTACGCCCATTTTGGCTTGGCTTGGTACAACACAGCCAGTAGAAAAATAGAAAAGAAAAAAACAAAATGAATAAAAATGCTCAAACCCCAAGATGCACGTTTCGAAGCTTTGTATTTGCGTCCCTTTTCGAGTAGAGTACAATTTCTCCTATTCAATGGACTGTGCACAACCCAAAATGGATACTAAAGTCCATACCTACAGGCAACCTGTGAGCAACACTGGATCCAGCACACCAAAACAGTCTCTGCACTGCTCAAGAGCCCTTAATCAACAATCCCCCTCAAGATAATTCACAGAGCAACTTGAACGGCGAGGCTGAATGGGGTCTCAACGAGCAAGGTTAGCACAGAACGTTTCACAAACAACTCAAAAAATAAAATGTGAAACATTGACAACGGTGCACTCTGACGCTGTTTCCTGTTGAGAAATTGATGTTGCACGAGAAAAGCTGCACATAATAATCCTTCCCATAGTGCAAATCATATACTGTATACATTTTATTTTCATTGAAATCATGAATTTGCCAGTGAAGCCAGCAGGGAGTTCCGACTCATTAAATAAAGCATACATGAAGCTCAAATAAAGAAGGACAGCAGACAGGGGGCTGAACATGCAGACGGGGGCTTCAGTGCAGCTGTCACTGACATGAGCTCCCGACATGCTTGGCTTTTCCTCTATTCACTCAACCATGTTCTGGTGAGTAGCCATGGTGCTGTGCTCTGAAAGAGGCTCTGTGGCTCAGACTCTCCTCTTTCATTTCAAGTTGCGAGGTGGGGAATTAGCCATCACCATGGAGAAACTGTAAGCTATCACACAGTGATGCACAGATACATGGGATCTGTACACATAGGCTTATCCTTATTGTCCTTAAATGTAATAAATGATGTCTTTATGTTTCACTTGTAACATTGTATTGTATTATTTTGTTAGCTCTAAAAGCCTTACTGGTCCCTTCTCCCTTATCTTTAATGTTTTATTGGGTTGGAAATAATGTTAATTTTGTCGCCTATTTTTAATTTACTCTTAGTCTTAGTCTTGAGCCGAATGCCCTTGTTAGTTTTAGTCATATTTAGTCATTCACATATGTTTTTTTGTTAGTCAAGTTTTAGTAGACTAAAAGTCTCGTCATTTTTGTCTAGTTTTAGTCAAAAGAAAACTCAAAATATCTTAGTCAAGTTTTAGTTAAAACATTTTTGTCTTTTTTAAAACTTATTATTTCTGATAACCATTTCAGTCTAATAGTGTTTCACACATCTCAAATATTGGTTAAATATCATATACACTTGTTGAATGAAACTTAATGCAAGTAATAATGGTATTGCACACATCATTATTGATGATATATGGAGCAATATTAAATGTAATTGTTAGACTTGATTACCTTACATAGAAATTAGCTTGTATGCCTAATATATTAATTTTTATTATGATGTGAAGGCCCACACACGCATGTGGCAAAATAAGTTACATAACATATAGATATATAACCTGCATAATGTATGTGCCACAACACATTAGCTAACTGGTTGATTTACATTTTTTTATCCGCGGGGCTTCCCGTCAGTTATAATGACACATTCAGACTTTTTGGCAATATCACTGTACGTAAAATGCGACCAGATGGAGTCTCTTCCTTCTGCCTAGCATGTCGTCGGCGCTCGTTGCTCGTGTTCTTGCTACATGCATGTAGGTTCGTGTTGCAGCCACAGGCTGGCAGCAACAGGAGTATGAGCCCTGTACTTGAGCAACAGCGCAAACTCATTTTGAAGGCGTGACAGCTGAATATTCTATCCTCGTGATGAAAAAGTAGAGACGATTGTAGACAAAAAATAAGAGAGATTTTATCTTCGTTTTTAGTTTTATGCAAAACATTTTAGTCTCGTCTTTTTTCGTCAGCAATAATGCATGTTAATTTAGTCTTAGTCAGCGTTTTTGGACATTGGTGAAGTCTCGTCATCGTCATGTAAAAAAAAGGTCGTTGACGAACATATTTAGTCTCGTCTCGTCTGACGAAATTAACACTAGTTGGAAAGCACACTGACTCTACGTTTTGAAAAATTATCATTATTGTCAAATCCAATCAATCATACTGTACATGTATGCACACACATGCATGCACCTAAACACCCAGACATGCTATTATGATATTCAATAATAATAGTCGAAGTCATTGAGATGAGGCAGATTCCAGCAAAAAGACATACTAGATCATGTAAAACGTTCAGTGAAATAAGGAACATTTACTTTAACCTTATTTAAGTTCAGCTCTGTAATCTCAGATTTCAAAGAACTTCTCAAAATTAAAAAATACCCCTAGGAGAAGGAGACCGGGGAGATCTTGCTGCCTGATATGTATCAACGTGCCACAACCTGGGGGCAGTGACTGGCCAATACACACATTCATTAAAACATTTTTTTTTTATTATTTGTAGTTTTTTAACTGCAAGTCCACAATTTGTATTATTATTATTATTATTATTATTATTATTATTATTATTATTATTATTATTATCTTATCTTACTTTTCTGTATATATTTTAATTGAACATTTCTTCTGTTCATGTATATGTTTTTATTTCACACTTGCTTTGGCAATGTCAATGTATGTTTCCCATGCCAATGAAGCCCCAATGAATACTGTTGATAAAAGTAATAACCTATAAAACCTATTTGCAAGTTGTGAGGCAATTTAAGAGATTTACTGTAACACAAATATTTCCACCAAAGTGCCCCCTCTCCAACAAAGCCGCTGCTATTTTTTGGAGCAGCTGTATTGTTTTCGAACTAATTTGCAGATAATGAGTCTACTTTCCCATAATAACTGTAAGTTATTTACTTTGCCAGATGGAAACATTCTCAAGTGCACAGATATTCATTGCTTGTGGAGGGGACAAAGTGGAGGAGGCTAAGCATTAAACTTACCTACAAAGCAATTTAGCTGATATTTTACAGCAATGAACAGTTCAAAAGTTGATAATAGGGTGTTTATTTCTGCAGTAACATGTTCCTGAGTTGCATATGATACAAAACTCAAAGATTTAAAACACGAAAGAAACTGCAGATATAAACACTGTAAACAAGTTAATATGTGAATTCTTTGAACATTTTACATGAAGTATCAGTAATGCCAGCAGTTCAAACATAAGTTAAAGCAGTTGAAGTGAAACAGCAGCACACTTTTTTAATTTACTGAACAAAACTAAATAAGGAGAAAATCTTTTTTCTGTCCAGAATAAGCCGTTGAAAAATTAGTCGAAAGGCAGTTTAATAGACTGTTAAATCCATACAAACAGATGTGTGTGATGGCTTGACAGCAGGTACAAAGCAAGTGCAGATAGCTTATTTTCTCAGAGGATAAATATGAAAATGGAGAGAGGCAGTTTTCAGCAGGGATGGGGCAGGGATCACTGCTCTCTCTCTCACTCTGACGTGGCGACTGTTCAGGTAAGAGAATCGGCTTTCAATCAAAGTCAGAAATGATTTTCAGAATTCTGCGATTTATACACTTTGTCTCCATCAGACAGTGGCAGCTCATATCTGCACCTGCTGGCTGAGTCATAACACCAAAGAGATAATGGCTCTGTTTCCATGTGGGGAAAACGAATTTGGATTTTCATAGAAATGGGCCCAATTTTAGTCAAGACCTCAAACTCAAAAACATTGTATGTACACATGCAAAATTAAAAAGGAAATAAACAAGGGGTGAAAGGAAGGAGGAAGTGTGTGTGTGTGTGTGTGTGTGTGTGGGGGGGGTGTCAGCATCTCTCATCCGTGTCGACTTCTGATCCCAGTAGTTATTAAATTAGTCATTCATGTTTTTTTGCCATTGAATCAAAAACTGTGGCTGTCAGTTACCTTTATTCAAACATTGGGCTGAGCTTAAACAACCCTGAAATATAATGCACTCATAGTCTGTGGTGCACATGAGGCTTCTCTGCTTCAAAAAACTGAAACGACCGGATCTGACAGGAAACAACAGGAAACAATAGCCTGTGTATTATGTAGAAGAAATAACTGCCAGTGTACTGATTCATGATTATTGGGAGCAAATCTTCACACAGACAGTTTTACTTACAATGGCAAAAATCTTTTAACATTTCAAAGATTTGTAATGCATTTATGACTACGTAAAACTTTGATTCACTAAATCTCTAGTTACATTCTGACTAGTAAGAATGAAGACATTTCATATGTCTATTATCTCTCATTAGATTCCCCATAAAACTGAATGGTACATTTGTACTTGTCAAAATATCATTAAAAATATCTCAAATTTGAATATAACAAAATGTTATTAGAGATATCTTAAATTAAAGTTTGATTACTCATAAAAGCATTGTGGATTTGTCAGTATAGTGCTAAAACACCATGATGATTTCTTTGATGTCACTATAGATGTTTTAAAAGGATTTGTGACTACTTGAAATCTATTAGAAGACATCTTGAATTGTTGTTCCAACTCGCCAGAATGTAATTGCAGATATCTTGAATTCAAATGTCCGACTGGTCAGATTGCAAATATGACTAGTTAAATGCATTCATAGATGTTCAATATGTAACTAGAGATGGTCAAGTGAAACCTATTGAAGGTTAAACGTAGGTTAAAAAATGGACAAATCCAAGTTTTGATGTTGAGAATACTAAAATACTACATACACTACAGATAAATGCACGCACAGGCACACAAATGAAAACTACTTGTTTTACAGCAAGTGATGCATTATCCAAGCTGCTTATCTACTGCCCAACATGATTGTTTCATACATTTCAAGTGTGACTAAATGTTAATTAAAGACATGCAGGAGTGCTTCCCAGGCCTTTCAATCTGGTGCCCTGCTGCCTTTTCTGGTTTGCCAGCCTTGCCACCATGTCGATTTGTCATCCACATCAATGAAAGTAATCAAGCTAGCAATCAGGGCAAGCTTTCACTTTATATTTGATTGTGTGTGTGTGTGTGTGTGTGTGGCATTCAGCTGCCCTCATCACAGAGAGACACATAAATGGAAGACAGGAATAGGCATCCCTTTCAAAGTATTATGAATCAAAGCTCTTTTGTCACAGAAAGGCTCCTTAGATGCTATCATTGTGATGACTGTTTTTTTTTTTTTTTTTATTTTCAAGTGAGTACAGGCTTGAAATGACAGCCCACTGATGGACCAATATAAATGGAAAAGTGAATAGTGAGGAGGAAACTGTATTTCCATATCAGGTGGTGTCATTACAACAAAATCACCTTTGCATGCTGGACCGACAATAACGGTTGTTATTCCTCTAGTCTGCAGATGAAAACGTAGAAAAATAATACGAGAAAACATCCCAATGAGAGAAACATAAATTAAATTGACCATAAGGTTAACGTTTGTATACAGTAAATGTGCATGTAACACTTTTTTACTATAAGATGCTGAAAAAGCCAAAAAGCCTTTCTGGCCAAAAACTGCATTTCCATTTATCAGCCTCAAATATGGATATATTGCACTTTCTTTGTTTTTTAGAGTAACCGGGGCTATTTGAAAATGAGATTTTGTTAATAAATAAAATAGGCAAACATTGATCAAGTAAAAAAAGTAACTTTTACTCTGGTTTTAACTTAAATCAGACCATGTCACTTACTGATAGGGGTCGAGGGTCAACTACTAGAATGTGAATTATTTAAAAAAATCACATCTCAGAATTTTAATAACAACGTTTGCAAAGTAGGCTCCAACAAAACAGTGGAAACACTAATATGAGCATATAAGTCACACAATGACAAAACTACAAAAAGAGCTAATTTACCACCAGGGACAAGTGCAGGACATACAGTACAGCATAAGAGGCTACAGTGGGCTATAAATATCACTTGATATACTGTTCTGAACCTCCTGTCCCAGCCTCCAACTCTGGCTCATCCAGTGTTACAACCCACTGAATTCAATGAAACACTGTGTTTCTGTAAAAGTCCAATGGCGCTGTGGTCCTGGGTCATGTTTTTTTTTTTTTTATAAATGTATCACAATTTCACACATTATATATCAACGTTATAACTTCCTTCTTAATTGTAAAGAGTATCAATCTATAATGTTTGCACAGCACGTTGGTCAGCGTATCTGCTTTAAAATGTGCTAGAATAATGTATTTAATTGGTGTCTGAAGGGTATTTAAACAGTATTAATTATGGAGGCTAAAAATGTGACTTTTATATATGGAGTAGATAAGGTGAAAGCAAAAAACTAACGAAATCTAGATCACAATCTAAACCTAAATATGCAGATTTAAGCCATTTTGGGAGCTGCCATTCTCCGATTAAGCCTAATATCCTTGTTCATGTCGAAGTTATGTTTCTCATGAAAATAATCCAAGGAGCCATGGTCCTATTGAAAGATGTTACAAAAATGCATCAAACAAACCTTAAATTTCACTAAATTCCTGTGCATGGGTCTCTTTTTGTGCCTGCCCATTGTGACAGCCTACATTACATTCTTACTATAAACCCAACTCCCTCTTCACATCCATTGTGAATTGCTTTGAACTTATTCTTTCCAGAGTCCTATTGAGCTTAAGTATCCTTTTTTTTTTTTAAATGCTGCGATTCCTTCAGAGCAACCTTTGTTATCTGAAGTAATTGAAAGTTTATACAGTCAAATCAAATTCTAGCTAGAAAGGCAGAAATAATGTCAAAGATCATGGACGTTCAGAAAGAAATAACACACTTATCGCATATTGTGCAGATAAACAGAAAAAGTGAGTCACAAAGTTCACCAGTCAAAGAATCAACACAGCTCCACAATTAATTCATAACTACTACAAACTGCTTTGCCATTTCATTGTTATCATATTGTGTCAGCTGTGTAAGGAAAAACCTCCAACAATTCTTCCTTGTGATTAGTCGGCTCACACAAACAGCAGTGCACTTTGTGTTGGTCACGTCTACAAAGTTAAAATGTTCTACAACTTTAGAAAGTGCTCCACTCTGCCAACAGAAATGACAGGCCTTTCCAAAGTGGCTGCTTACCATCTGTCTTGCAGCCGTTCCCCATTGGCTGCCATATGAAAAAGGCCCTGGCACTTTGTTAAAACTGGAGGCTAAAATGAGGAAGGTATTTCTACTGTACCATGTAGTGGAATTCACTATAATTTTGGTATAAAGATAACATTAAAACAACTGCACTTACTTTTTGGATATCAAGTACAATGTGAAAAGCAACTGGATTTGCTGTCTTTGAAGTCATCTACGAGGCTTCATCAGTTCTATTAACTGATAATCATGGGGAGTTCCCAGACATTTAAAGCCCTGCAGGTGCTTTGGGGTCATTGAGATCACATATGAGGTCACATGGCGCTCATGAGAGTCTTCAGAGTCACATTAATTAAACTGTTAAGTGGTGTGCAACTGCCTGGTAAGGGATTTCGGCACAGCAATTCAAGTATCGCAGAACTCCTCTGCTCAGGGATGATTGTTCCATTCAATACATTTTTGGTCATGCTAGCGGTATCGCTTTATGAATGACGTTGTCAGGAGTTTGTTCGGTCGCTCACCCACTTTGATCCAGACTGAAATATCTCAGCAACCAAGGAGTCATAAGTCAGTCAAATCTGAACTCACAGATATGATACACATATGTTTAGATTCAGCGTAATGTACACTTCCCGATATCATTATTTCTGATGTCCATCACGAATAAATCCTCTTGGAAAATCATCAGAAAAAGTGTTCCTTATAACTCCAGAACTTGCCTGAGAATCATCAGGTTTTTTAAATTTTTCTATAGTATAAAAGTAATCCAGTCATAGTTGTCTGTACTTCCATGGGTACATTACAAACAGAACTGTTAATAGCTAATTTGGCATGACTTTTAATAGTGCCAAATTGTCCATCTGCTTTTTGTCTATGATGCAGTATGTGCATGCTTAATGGAACACAGTCAACAGATATCCAGCGAGTTTAGCACAACCATTTCACAAACAGCTATGGAAAATGAAATATCAACACATACCTCTTTGTGTGATCATGTACCTCAACAAATAATCTTCAAAGAAAACATATATCACATTATAACTATAAAATAATTACATATGATATCTTCACCATCATTCAGATTCCTCTACTTCCTTGTTTTCTTTGGTGATTTTGATAAACACTATTTACGTCATTCATATATTTTTGAATGCTTGGGGAAGCACAATTGCCTTTGTGTGTTTACTCTAGTTTTCCAAATGCACTTAAGCTCTCCGCAGCAAACAGGTTTCAATGGTGTTTGACACACATTATTTAGATTTTTTTTTAAAAACCTGTTCAGTGAAGAGCACTCATCGCTCCAAGCACTCTGAGGTGACTGCCTGATGACAGCGACATCAATAATCTCTTCTCAGGTGCTAGTCACCTACAACACGTGGATGAAGATGACCGACAAGGACAACGAACAATCCAAATATTGGAGATGTGGATCAGGAGAACGATAACCACCTTTATTATTACCCATAAATCACTGCAGTTCAAGATCTGGAGACTGACATTATTTCACCATTTATGACTGTAACAGACAAAAACGGTTTCTTTCTGGGGCATCCTGTTGGTTTGGGACACTGACCATGTAGTCACAAAGAGCCTGGTTCGGCCTTGGACATATATTGTACGTCATCTCTCATCACTCTCAACTGTCTACTCTCTAACAAAGGGTATAAAGCCCAAGCATATACTTCTGTCCAAAAAGGATTAATTTGATATTTTTCCTTCTAGACTAAAATCTGCATTAATTTGCCAGTTTTGTACTTTTTTCAACCTTGTACTTTACCCTCCATAGAAGTTTGCTAGTATTCACATTTAGCTACCATTGTTGTGATGAATGTTGAAAAATGGTATTTCCAGTTTCTCCACTGTCAAGCAGTTCTGCTTTGCTACGGAATGTTATTCCTTTTCACAATAATGCAAGTTTGTGCTCCTTTCCTAAAATCTTTGTGAGAAAATCCATATCTGCATCTACTTGTATGGAGACCCCCAGTCTCAACAACTACTTGTAGTATATTAATCCTATGCTATTAAAATACCACATTCTGCTATTAAGCTAATACCAAACATTACCTTTATAGTGTAATAATAACAATAGATAGGACACATTTACATATAATTGTGTGTTTGCTTACAGAACTGAAGGGAGCGCAGAACTATTCTCATGCAAACAGAGGAGTAGAAAACTGCATACTCATAATGCTGATGCATTCTTTTGATCTTAAATTCTATGGATCAACATTTCGGCACATCTTTCCTTCTGCAGAATATTTCACCAGAGTTATGAGTGTGCCGCGTTCCCTTTCAGAGCGGCACTTTGTAACTGGAGTGAAAGAAGTCCTCATCAGTGATGGGATGGGGTGGGGAGGGGCTCAACGTTTGGATGAGCGGGACGTGAAGTGAAAGGGCAGGCCTCCTCAGTGGTGGGAATAAATACTGTCACCACCAGTGGGAAATGATCCATTTGTTTAATGTGCCATTTCCGAAGTGGAACCCTTGTAATCCTACAGACATGGCAACCTCACCGTGTATATCACCCCTCTGGAATTTGATCAGAGCTAAAACTGTTTACCAATGTTTGGAGCCTGACATTTATTGAAAGTGGCCTTTAGTAAAAGTCATAGCTAAAGCGTGAAGAGGTTTTGTGATGAGACCGTGAAGTTTCTCCATCTTCTAGGCCAATAAGAGAGAAACTGGTTTGTAAATAGAGCAATATATCAGTCACATCAGCTGAGGAACTGGTGCCCTAAGACATGTGCAAATTAGTGGTGAGGCAAATTTAGAATGAACTTGGGGGGGGGGTATTTGCACAAAGACACAGTGCATGTTGAAGAAGAGAAAATACACAGAAGTTTTTATGTGCTTCTGTGTGTGCCTTTGTGTGGCAATGTTGGTCAGTTGGTCAAATATTGGATGGATTGCCACTAAATATTGTAGAGACATCCATGGTCCCCAGAGGATGAATTCTACTGACTTTGGTGATCCCCTGACTTTTCATCTAGTGGCATCATCAGATCAACAGTTCACCTTGTCCACTACTTTGGTTTATAACCAAATACCTGCAAAACTGATTATAGTCAGCTTCAGCTGTAGTTTGTGTTCAGTGCTAATTAGCAAATGTTCTCTATAATAAGACGGTGAGCATGGTAAACAATATACCTGTTAAACATCAACATGCTAGCATTTTCATTGTGAGCATGTTAGCATGCTGGTGTGACCATTTTGCTGAAAGCACCACTATGCCTAATGCCACATTCATGTCATACCAGAGTTATCATAATTACAAGTTTCCGACTTGTAAATAGCATTCGCGTCAACTTCCAAGTCCTAATTACTGATACATCCAACTTGAAAAATTACTAAATATAAATACCTGAAAACAAAAAAAAAATGTGGATGCCTCACATCAGCCAAAGCCGTCACTCAAAGTAATTAAACCCAAATTTAATGGATATGGTGTTATATTGCCAATGCACAGTATTTTAATCCTCAATTGAACCAAATCTGTAATCATATAAACGTCTTGAAGTCATTTACATGTCTACCATCTACCCCATCCATGTAATGGTAGAGGCCAGCATGGCTGTAGGCCTTTTGTCTTGTTATCTAATAAACCAGCAAACACAGGGGGATTGTAAGGATTACACAAATTTACACTTATCTAATAACATTTTTTAACTGAAGCACCTCATGCAGCCTGTCGTTAGTTTCATAAATCTAAATCAAACTAGAACTGCATGACTTGGCAACATGTACCTACTTTTAACCTCACCATTTATCTGAAATACGGCAAATGAAACATTCCCTCTCTACAAACATTACCAGATGCAATTTTACTATAAAAATGTAATGTTTAATGGCCTCACCCAGAAAAGGCTTTAGGCACTCACAACAAAAACTATTATTTTTCAAACTGACCACACATTTTTTTTAATTTGAGTTCCTCTGTCCACCTCTGAATACATTTTTCTCCATTAAAGTGAAATACAATTTTACATCTCTTTTTATGGACAAGAGCCATGTCTACAACCCATTAAATAAACCTTTTGACAATAATATAAACATGAAGCATTTTTAAGAGATCAAAATGAAAAATTAAATAAGGGTCATATAAAACAAAAAGTCAAATAATATGTACTGCAATCTTTGTGATGGTGCAAAAGCACCAAAAGTTTTATAGGTGATGGTTCCTTGTAGTTTTCTACAAACTATCACCGACTTGTATTCACACACAAGAAGACTACTTTCCTATATGACATATGAGCCATATGACACCACCTGTTTTGGCCTGCCTCTGCTTCAGCCTCCTTCTTTCAGGTTCTCCCAGATTGCCTGGCCTCTCCCACCTCATTGACAGGTTCGCCTCACCTGCTGGGAGCCTATATAAGCTGGTTGGTTCCAAGATGGCTCCCTCTTTCCCATCCACCCAACTTGGTTTCATTTATTTAGTTTATCCTTTGTTCATGTTCCAGGGAGTTTTAGCTAAGCACGTACACTGTAATACCATCCAAAACTCACACTAAATTTCTGACTGCAGACTTCACACATCATTTTTTGCTTCAGTTATCATTAATACATTTCTGTTTACTTAAATTGTTACTCTGTGGACCTCCTTTCTTTGTCATGCACCTGAACGCACTGGGCACAACATCAGTATTGGTGTATATGTTGGGCAATAATTAGGAAGAAGTGATCAACCCTGTCTCCTAGAAATTACATTTATATAGTACTAAATTGTTTTCCCAATAACGCTGTGATGGAAAACATCATCGCTGGCTGCATTATGTTCAGAGGCAACGTTTCTTTGAGAGAACGAAAAGCTACATTTATGGACTGCAACAGACTAGTCGGGAGGTGGTCGGGATAGAGGGAGATTTTAACATCCCGGAAGGTAGCCTACCTGAAAAGGTCTGATTCGGAAAACTGCAGTGTCTGTAATAAGTTGAATAATCTTCTAATTCTGTTTGACACATACAGATGAATCAGGTCAAAAGTGCAGCATGTTTGCACCTCAATTTCCCCCCATTTACATGCAGAACACCTATGTGGATTTGTTCACTTATTCTTATTATTAGTTATTTAGTTGATATAGAGGTCAAGCAAAAGCCTTGGCTCACATTATGTCTATCATCCATTATTAATGCTAAGTGCAAGTGCTGTAAAAATGACTTTTTCCATTTAATCCCAGCTGGCCTGGTCTTCTTCTACTTGACTAAATGATTTTCCTACATTTCCAAAAATGCACAGTCAGCATACCTGAAGCGGTTTGAGTTTTATATGTAGGTGGAGTGAGCAATAGTGATAGATACTGTAAAGAGATCATCTATAAAAAGAGCAAAGATCAGGTGTTTTGAAACCAACATGTCTTGTTTTTGCCTGTATGACGTTCGTCTTATTTGAAGATACATGGTGTAAGATATGGCCAGGATTTTTGTTAAAAACATTAAAAAAATGAACCTACATTATCAACAGAATGTGAAGAATAAACAGTTCTGACAATATGTCAAAGACATCCATGTATTGTGTTGCAGAGATATCTACTAGACATATTAGCCAGCTAGCCCTGCCCCGTCCTGTGTTGTAATACTACTTGTGCCTCTAGAGGCAATGGTGAGTAACTGTCGTGTCCAGTCTGCCCTCAATCTAACATGAAAGGACAAAGAAGTAGAGCTGCCTGGAGGGCTTGTTACTCATGTTGAAGGTACATCCAGAGACGGTTCAGAAAGTTAGTAGTAGTTATTTACGTAGTTATAAGGTATCTATCACCGGTTCGTGTCACAGAAACACAAAGATGGCTGAAGCTCTTGGCAAGCATCCTTTATCACCAGGGTTTGACATTAACCTTTTTGCCCACCAGCCACTGTGGCTAGTGGTTTTCCAAACTTACTAGCCAATATGCCTATATATTGCTCATTACACCACAATATAAATATATAAATTATATATATTTTGCCGTGGCTTTCAACTGCTGGAGACAGCTCTTGAGATGTTTTGATGCTGAACTTGCAACGTTTCTTTTAGACTATTAACATCTAATGTTGGCTATTTAGCGAAACGTATCTTAAGTGCAACTAATGACAACATAAACCGTACCAACAAACATTCCAAATGGTGTGAATATATGGATTTGATGTGGCTGTTTTCTTGCTAAAACTGAGCTAAGTGAGCTATAACTTAAACTATAGGCCAATGTGTAGATTATAAGATAGCAGTGGTATTTTGACAGGCTCACAGAGTTTCAGCAGTTTGGTCGAATTTTGCATGTTCTTGCCCTGCTGTTAGTTAGTAGTCGGCTTTTTTTAACAACTGATGACTGAAAATTAAGATTGTATGGAGCCAGTAGTAGACAGACTGAAAAAATGCTAATCGGTTCACCATATTGTAACCACCTGGCATTACTGATTACTGGTAAGATTGGATGTTTGGGAGGTTCACTATAACCTTTTTGAGGTCATTGCAAGGTTTATTACATGTTTAACTGCACGCATTCTTGAACAGTGTCATCGCTTCAAATAGTAAATCATGCAATTCTTGCACAAGGTAAAATGCCGCCCCCTATTGTTTCGAGCATGTGGCAACACACTGTACCTTTTTTTTTTTTTAAAGTAGTCTTTAAATTGAATCTACTGTAGACTTTTTAAAGTTTTTTGAGGTGGTATTTTTACATTACTTCCTGTCATTAATATCCGTAGAGATTATACGAAAAGATTTTTAAGCTCATAACAGATGTGATTAAATTCACAAACTTTTAACCCAATGTGGGAGGTGAAGAACAAGAATTTCATTTACATGTAATAAAATCAGCATATTTTGAGTGGGTCTCAGAGAGGGTAATAAAACTCACAAGAACAGAGACACCACAATCTTTTACTTTTACTCCAAATATTTTTTTATCTGTCCATATCTGCATTTGGCCAGTGTACGCTATGCTCAAAGTAAACATGTAAATGTTCCAAGAGCTCCTGGCAACCAGACAGCTTCGTACGATGTACGTCAATTGATTAATTGATGGGATGTCATATAAAGTAGATCTGATCACCTATGGGAAAATAAAAGAGATGCAAATGACCCTACAAGGCATTTACCCAGCTGCATTACAATCCACAGCTAATTATAATGAAAGCCTATAGCTCGCATACATCGGCTGATGCACGTCCACCCTATACTATCTCGGTGTGTGTGGATGGCAGTCTCTTAAATAAGCACTGTATGAGGCATGCACTGCATCATGCCGTGCGATCGTTTCTCCACATGTAACATTGTTAGATGTGCGAAATATACTGAAAATCAAGTTCATCTTCTCCACAGTTCCCGAAAGGCTCAGAGTTGCAGACACTTAAAGCGTAAAATATATCAGTCAGTATAGATAATGTCACTTTTGTTCTCTCGTCTTAAGGACCTTCAATTTGCCGGCTGTAGGCTTCTGGGTGCATATAATTGGATTTTTGAGAAATCTTCTGACCCAAAAAACGTCCCAGGGACAGTAAAAAAAACCCAGAAACATTCAGATCCGCATTAAACTCTAACACATAACTATTTTCTTTGTAAAGATTTATTCACATTATAGAATTTTTTTTAAAGCTTAATCAATTATCAAAATAGTTGCAGATTATGTTTATGTCGTTTGACTAATCGATTAATCGACTTATCGTTGCAGCTCTGAACATTTGCACATTCAGAGTTAGACAATGTCATCTTCATCATGTGCTGCTGCTGTCAGCTGTGAAGCATTTTCAGCTGAGGAGCAGAGTGTAATATACTGTATGTCCTGAGCCTATTTCAAATATTTGACAAATTGCTCTGCGGGACATTGGCTGAAGTCAAACTGTGCTTGTATCTAAACCAATTTCTCATGTCAGATGGCCATGTGGGAATCTCCCCTCTGACCAGTCTAGTTATGTGCCTAAGTCTGTCCCCTATATGTCTTAAAGGAAAATATTTAGGGACTGAGTAGAGTACGTTTTCCAAATTATTTTACATTACTGTGATTTTGTTAATTTATCTGTGAGTCTTTTATCACCATTGAAATAGTAATTTTTATAACTGCTGTTTTTTTCTATTAGACTAAATAGGGCTGCTCGTAACACTTATTTTATTATCGATCAATCTGATGATTACTTCTTCCAGAACATATTTTACTTATTTTACTATCACACAAAACAAAGAAAAGCAGCTGTCCTCACAATTGAGACCCTGGAGTAGAAGAGACTGTTGAACATATTGAAAATTTAAATATTCTAATCTCATTATTTCCAGTGAATCGATTCGTTCACTAATCATTTAAGCATTATAAACATTATAAACCATTGGTTCTCAACATGGGGATAATCTAGATAAAAGATAAACCCGAAGGGTCACAAGATGGTTAGCGGGACAAGAAAGAACAAAATACATAGTCCTGTGATACAAAACTAAATTTTTTGTTTGGGACTTTCATCCATGAAGGTTGCCAGCATTCTTCCAGTTGCAGAGATTAAAAAAAAAAATCTATCCAAATTCTTTGCAGGGACTGAAATAACACGGAGCAAGGTGCTAATACACACATATACATAAATCCAGTGTAGCTAATACACACTCTACCGTGACACGTTCAAGGACTGCAGCCATGTTACGTGAACTTCTTTACAAGATACAAGATAGATTTATTGATAGTTTTTCAACACAGGGTTGTAATTGAGATTTTGTTTCATAGTTTCCTTTATGCTACTCAACATAAATGATATACCGTAGATCAGTGAATAAATAATAAGTTATAGAAATGAAAACTATTTTACACATTGCATTGCTGAGGAAGAATTTGGCAGTCTCACAGCCTGAGAGAAGAAGCTGCCCTGTAGTCTGTTGGTACGACAGCAAATACGTCCGTGTCTCTTTCCAGACGGCAGCAGGGCGAACAGGCTGTGGCTGGGGTGGGTAGTGTCCTTTAGTATCCTTTGGGCTCTGCACAGGCACCTCACCTCCACTTTACATGATTATCTGGAATTTCCTGGACCTACACGTTCCAGTTATCGAGCAACACCATTACACTATTGCAGCTTTCCATTTACCTGCCATTCTCTGTGTAGCATCTACATACAAACATGTCCATTGCCCACCACTGGCATTGAAGTGTATAATACGAATCCTGAGCCCCGTGACTCAAGTCTTCCTTTAGTTCATTGGGGACGGGATGAAAAAGCCCACCTGGATTATACAATGTAACCGAAGCCCTGTTCCGGTGAGAAAGAAAAGGAAACACGAGGATAATGCCATCTCTTTTACACTACCAACAGTGCTGCTACAATCCAAAGGGATTATAAACATCTCAAACAAGCAGTACTACTTCAAACAATAAAATACCTTATTAAACCCCAACATGAGAGGGCTTTTGGGAGGAAAGACTTTTGATGTGTACACAATCCCTCCAGTAGTGAATATATTTAGTCTTGCACGAAGAAAAAGAGCAAATCACTCTCCTGACTACATTCTTCACTCTGAGGGATATCAGGAGCCAAATTCAATAACAACTTTAGATCATAGCCCAATCCATCTCTGAATCATCCCATAGTCTTTGCATAGCCTTAGCCCCTTGGCATAATTTAACACTGTCAGACTATGAACTCATCTCCTCCATAGAAAATGAATGGGCTGGGTTCCAAGAACAGGATATCTTCACAGAAATCTCTCAAACTTTTCTGGAGCCACTACATTTAGCTGGTTTCAGGCTGTGTCAAAGTGATGTCTACTGGCAGGACAAAATTAACTTAAAATGAAATAAATTTTTGTCTGAATGGAGTAGAATGAATTTGTCTTGCACCTTTAGTTTACATTGTACATATGCCGTAACCAATCGTCAGCTTAAGGTAAAAGTCAAAAAGTAGTTCTGAAATTGTTATAAAAGTAGTGACTTTTATATATGTTTTTGTGGAATTTAACATTTTTATGGAAGAATCACATTCATGGAGTAGGAAGAAAACAACAACAATAATTTCAGAGAAATGTCTATGTATTTTAAGGGCATAAAAAAGTCAAGTATGAGAAAGAAAAACATATTACTTAACATTTTCTGCACCACCTGATCCACTTATCCCTGTTGTCCCTGAAATTGATTGAATGCTTTGGGGTAAGAGAATGAAAAGAAACAGAATTGATTTAGCCACCAGCTCTTTCCAATACAGCTATTGTGGTTATGTTTTTATGAATTAGCCTTGGGCTCCGAAAGTCCAAAATCAGTCGTGCAAAGTCAGTAATGAGGGGGATTAGTTTTGTTCAATGAAGCAATTGTGCTTTTACAGCCACACCTGTACCTCAGATGAAGAGAGAGAGAGCGGCAAAGGTCACTTCCTGCATTCTGATTATTAAGTAGATCATTTGGTCATTAAGCTCAGGCTTTGAATTAAATACCTTTGGACAAGGTGATACAACCTAGTTTCCCTGGCTTCACTCGCATGATCAGATGTCGTTTAGTTTTCATAGATCTATACATTGTTATGGATGGCAATCTCAGTCTGTCGGTCCACCACTTTGGTCCAGGCTGAAACATCTCTTAGATGGGTTGGCACAATTTTTGGTTAAGACATTCTCCCTCTAGCGCCACCATGAGGTTGACATTTGTGGGTTTGAGTGAAATATCTCAACAACCACTGCTTGGATTACCATGAAAATTGGCTGAGACATTCATGCCCCCCTAACGAAGGTAAGATAACTAAGATGGTGAGCATGATAAACATTACACCTGCTAAACATCAGCAGGTTAGCATTGATCTTGTTAGCATGCTGACGTTAGCATTTAGCTCAAAGCACTGCAGTGCCAAAGTACAGCCTCGCAGAGCCACTAGCACGGCTGTAAAATCTTAGACGTCATTTACATCGTTTACATTTATCGTATCTGGTCATGGAGAAACTCACAGTAAAGTCACAAAAATTCCCTACCAAAGCTGAATTGCAGAAGCTAGAAAGTCTTTCCTCACAAAAAGTAATTTCAAAATGAACGACACCTGTGGCCTTGCTTCTCCTGAACTGGGCTGCACCACCTAATTAATTTGCATATTGAGATCTGGTCACAATGCAGGCAGACTCAACATAAGAGAACGCCTATTCATAACCAGGTTTAAATGTCAAAGTTGGTGGTTTGGATGTCATTTTACAGATATAGATTACATAAACCAAGTGTAAATGGGGACATGCAGTGGAGGAGAGAAAACATTATTTACCAAAAAACAGCATCCAATCTGCCCCAGATGACAAATATGTTTTCCAGTACCCGCATGATTGATAGTGGAGGCGCATTATTAGGAAAGTATAAAAGCTTGAAATTTTACATTCTATGATGCAATTACTGACTATCTGCAATTAAATACCAAAAAAGCCTGTAATGAATTCTACACAATGATTCAAACAAGTGAAACAAAGATAGAAATCGTAATTAACAGACTTCCCTGCACTGTAACCAAGAGCACTATTTCTTCTCTATCTGTGGCCATTCAAAACAGAAAAACAAAGTAGGCATTATCTCTGTGTTCTCCTGCTGCCAAGTGTATTTTTTTTACACAATGAATCAGTGACGGTATCTTGGGCCACAACCAACATGGTCTGCAAATGATAAAATACACCTCCAAGAGCAAAGGTGCAGAGGCACCATTGTGAATCACCAACATTAGTCCGATGACTGGCTCATACAATACCCTAATTGCCTCGTGTTACTATGCACAGATTCATCCACACAGATCAATGAACCGTTCACACATCGCATTGCTATTCAAGTCACAAAACATTTGCTGAAGCCAGAACATAAAAAGTTAAAAAACTAAAATAAAAAAGAATTTGACCGCATTATTAAAAAATACTCGCAAACTGTGACATGACTGCTATGAATCTTTTGAAGCTGCTACCTGATTTTGTTTACTACACCCAGTGTGCTTTATATAAATAAACAGTACTGATATGGAAATTAGCACGTCACACCAGTCATTTACTTTCAACACAGCTCAAAGTGAGGTTTGTGTGTTTGTCATGCTTTGTGGAGTGGATGCCAAGTAAGAAAGCTCTAGTAGAAAGGCTATACTAAGAGCTTTTCCAGTACATGTAGGTCATTTCTCCTCCCTGTGGAAATATAGCCTGTTTTAGGATTAGGGGCTATGATTCATTATGACTGAATTTAATTACAGCGAGAGGTGGCCAATGCATCCCTAGTTTTAACATATTAGGGTCCCTTCACCCATTGGATGGTAAATGTCTTGAGGAGGGTGTGGGGGTTGGTTTGGATAAAATGTGAGAGTGTGTGTGTGTGTGTGTGTGTGTGTGTGTGTGTGTGGATGAAGGGGATGGAGGAGGGGAGGAGGTAGAAGGCATCAGGTTACTTTAGCAGAGCTGCAATTTGAACACATTTACATGCACACACACACACACACACACACACACACACACACAAGCAGATTACTGAGAGTAATCAGGTTGAGGTTCCCTCTAACATTTCCAAAAAAAACTGTCTGACGTCAGAATCGACCCTCAGTGCACTACTAAAAACAGTGCATGTAAATTATTATTAAGACTTTTTGTCACTAATATAAATCACACAAACTATAGCAATTAATGACGTCATTAGGCGATGCGGTAGTGCGGTGGCTCCCAACCTTTTTTGTCTGATGTACCTTCATAGCCCTGTCAAATGAGCTCCAGTACACCTGCATCAACACCAACTGTCATGTTATTTAACACTAAGATACGGTAATAACTGTATTGACCCTCTGATTTTTAATCTAGCACCATCATCCGGTTAAAATACCAATTTGTCCAGTACTTTGATTTATGACCGAGTACCTGTAAACCTAATGACATTCCCATCAGCCTCAGCTGTGCTTTGTGTTGAGTGCTAATTAGCAAATGTTAGCATGGTAACACACCAAACTAAGATGCTGAACATGGCATGTTGGTGTTTTTTGGGGAGTTTATTGGTTGTTGTGACAATACATGTACTAAAGATCAGCTTCACACCACATTTTAAGTTTGCTTCTGTTTATTTTCCTTCTAATCACATGTATGTAATATTATATAATGTACTGTATATGTATTTTTAATGAAATCTGAATTTCTGCCCCGATTCTCAAAATAGCACATTCCACATTCTTGCCATGTAGGGCCTGGCTCCTGCACATTAGTGTAGTGTGTTCCTTCAGTGGTACTTTCCAACATGACGTTACATGCAACAACTCTGAGAAACCAAGATAAGGTTTATCGTCTACTACGTAATTGGGTTTCACCTTCCCAAATCTAGCTCTGATAATACAATTATTCTTCTCCTCTCAACATGAAAAAGGAAACCAAGTTTCTCACTTAGATGAATGTTTCTGAAATTAGACTACAGCTGAAAGTGGGGAATAATCTGATTGCTATGGAGCTTCAGCGTTCGTTAAATCAATGGATAGATAGACTTTAAACCCGGGGTCCCATGAGCAACAGAGAGTAATACGTAATGAATCAATCTCAAAACACACTTGACACAATGAGCAACTCCCTGAAGATATCTGTAGTAAAAGGAGAAATAATAGAGATGAAGAAACTCAATATCTCTGTAATCGCACTTTAAGGAAACATTTGTAATGCCTCAAGTCTCTTATCTGGTGGTGTATCAGGCTGTATGAAAACCAATTTCAGAAAACTGAGATCAAACTGCTTTAATTTCATACAGATAACCATGTGGAATGTAATTAGTTAGTCCGTGAAAAACGAGCGCTGCTCTATAGTGCCTCATTACATTTTGAGAAGAATAGCTGAGTAGCCTGTGCACACAGATACCGGACCAACATCTTTCTCCTGTTCCTGTCATATAACTTATTTTTTCTGTTTTCCAAGTAACCAAATACATTTTCATAATTCACAAAATAGCACACGGTCTCTTCTTTAAAACACAAAACCTTCAAGGAGGAACAAGAGGCACGCATTTAACCAACTTCTTTGTAATACATGAACTGCCTATATGCAGTTGAGCCCTGCCAAGCTTACATTATTCATTGAAATGGAGGAGAATGCTTGAAACCGCCGTTATACCAAACAGAATAGTCTCTAGGCCACCTGTTATCCACTTTGTAGAGGGAAAATAGAGAGATCTAAAAACTTAACTTTTGTGTGTATTCATAGTACGTCTACACTCTCAGCACAGGCTGAGGACCTCTCTTGAATTATTCAAGATCAGACCTGTTGGGGATGTCGAAATTTCAATACATCAGCACTTCAGGAAACTTCAGCAACCACATATTCAGCCAAAAAAAATAAAATAAAAATAATGCACATAAAAGAGGATACAGTCAGAAAACATAAAATAAAATACACAGCAAACTTCAAACGATCTCACCGGTCCAACTGCCCAGAAAATTCCTTAATATTTAATTAAGTAACAATATTAGTAGCTGCAAGAAAGCATATTTATCTTATAAAGTACATCCAAATGCCAAAATGATGTGCCTCAGGTTTTAATCAAACCATCAACAGAACACCATTAATTTGAAGAACCTAGCGGAGGGGTGAGTGAGTAAATTCAAGCTCTAAATAATAACTTAAATTTGCCAAAAGGCATCAAACAGCGTCGATGATAAGTGCAAGCATATGAAAAGTGAATCACTGTACAACACCACTTTTTCAAAAATTCTGGGATGTCTTTGTCTCTTGCCTACTTTGACTTCACTCTCTTGTAAGTTATGTTACTGGTATTAGGTATACTACTTACAACATTCTTATTGTACAGTTTGGTGACATCACGTAATACCCAGCATAGCTCAGCCCAGTTTCCACCTGACTGGAGGACTAATCAGAAAGGGTAAGTGATGACACTTTGGGTGGGTGCGAGGGCCTTTAAACAACATGACATCTTGCTTTTCATGTAAAAAATAAAATAAAATTGCACATTTGTGACATGGGTTAAAAAGATGCAATTTGTTTATGTTAGCACTTGATCAGACCTGTTCTCAGCTCAACAAAATTGCTCTGCACTTTGCCACGAATCAGGAAATTCTGAGTAGTCTGGTATTGAACAGAACTAATCAGGATGATGGGACACAGCTAGATTGAACAACTCCTCCATTTGCAAAAACAAGATACACCTGAACAATACTGTTTCTTTTGGCTAGTCATGCAAATTATCATATCTGTAGGATAATTTAGGCTTTTGTACAATATACAGTCAATAATTCAAAAAACCCTTAAATGTGCGATAAATTCAACATTTCATAGTTTCAGTCTTTTTCTCCATAATAGTGAAATGGTACAAAGCTAATTTGGAGCCTGTTTGGTTATTGATGTTAAAGGAATAGGTCAATTTTGGGAAACACGCTTATTCACCAGAGTAGTTCTTAGCCCTTTGCACTGGTTGCTATCAAAGAAATAGTTCAGCACACAACCCTCCATAAAAAGGTGAATTGTTGATTTTACACATTGTTTTTTTTACGGAATAAACAAAGAAGATATAACGTGTTAATTAGTGAGCTTTAGAGGGGCTGGTAGGTGGATTATGTTACCTTAAGACAGAGCCAGGCTAGCTGTTTGCCCCTTTTTCCAGTCCTTATGCCTTATACCTTCATACTTAACAGACAGACATGAGAGTGGTATCAATCTTCTAATCCAACTCGCCGCCAGAAAGCGAGTGAGCGTATTCCTCCCCCCAAAACAATTTTTTCTTTAACTATGTCATTAATATACAGTATTCTGGAAAACTGACCCTGGATCTGTCATACATAATACAATCACACCCCTGCGGAAATCTCAAGTGAAAGCCCCTGCTGCCACTCACAACCTCAGTGACTGTATTTGGATCTATTGGGTCTTCGTAAATAATATTAGAAAGAGTGTGGTCTAGACCTGTGTGGATATGATAAACCCAAAATGTGTAAAAGTGTGTTAAATAAAAGATATGTTGTGTAGGAATGAAGGGGCTTATACACACACCCTGTTAGGAAAGGTATTTTACTTATATATATACTATGTGTGTCTATTTTGTTAATCATTGTTTACCAGTCACAGTAACCGTATCCTGAGGGAAACCAGATGCATAGAAAAGAGGAAAAGGATGTGGAGCAAAGATCAAACCAAGGTCAGAAGTGAACAGGAATGTACGGAGACAAAGAGCCATAAAATATACCGTGTTGGACAGGGTGTGGCTTTAACATATATAACCAACTGCGTTGTGCCTTTAACTCTGGACACAACGTGGGGAGGCGTGGCGTTAAGATGGTAAGCGCTGTAGGTTGTGTCTCCAGACATGTCTGTGTTGTTTGCTTCCCCAGATATGTCTGTATTGTTTGTTTGTGTGTAAATAAATACTGTTTGAAAGACATTGGTAGGTCTCAGGTGGATCCCTTCTCATCAACGAACCCGGAGAGAGAGACCGGCGTATCTCAACACCTAATCTATAGGAAAAGTGCAATGAGATAACTTCTGTTATGAATTGGAACTATATAAATAAAATTGAATTGAATCCATTGAATTTTGCAGCTTTTGTTTTTACCACAGTAATTTCCTTTGCAATTATTAGTTGGATGTTGCAGGGTAGATTAAATTCTCTTTTGACCCATTAAAGAATCTCATACTGTATATATTTTTATGGATGACTGTACAGTTTATTGGGTGTTTTGGGCTTGAATCAGTCTCATTTTACACTGACTTGACTTTGTCCTGACCTCCTTCTGGACTTTACTGGACCTCATCTAAAAATCGCCTCGGCCCTATATGTGAGAGAGAGTGCAAGTGTAAACAATGTTCTGTCCTTTTCCCTACCCCGCCGATAACTACCCTCTAGTCTAGTTTCACACTGCTGTTTTCATCCTCTTTGATTCCCTGGCTCAGATAAAGGCTTTCCCACCATCCCAGAGGCCCCCAGGATGCCTCATGAGCTCCCCCCTCTGTGAGCTCTTGTCCCTGGGTACCGCGTGTATGATGTCCCCCTCCTGTCAGCTTGAATCACCTTCCTCTCCGGCTCAACATGCTGCTCTCACCACTCCCCAGCTGCACCGCTGTGTTTGCGGCACCAGCGAGTGTGAGTAGATTCTATTGAGACTGACCTTTGCAGCAGCGCCCTGTGCTCTATGATTCTAACCCATTTGACAGTGAACGTCTAACAGAATCCTAATGAAGTAGTTTTGCATAGTAACATGTTAAGTTGGCGCCATTGTAATTATCTGTGGGACTATCCCTGATGCCCATGATGCAAATTGTTTGATTATTAAACTGAATTACTGTCGTGCCCGACACCAGGTTCTTGCTACCAGGTCAGAAATTACTCATGATGCATGCTCATAAAAATGTCAAATGATTGTGATTGTGAATGATTGTTGAGATGAATATGATCAAACAGTAACACTTGTTGCAAAGAAGAACATTTCCTGTTTCCTATGTCTCCTATGACAGTCATTTCCATTTATTTTTTCAGCCTCACTTGAAGATTCGACGGAAAGCAATGAGAGATTCTTCCATCAAGCGATGTTTTCCATTTTCTCGCTACTCATTGAGGTTCTTTTATTTGTACTGGAAGAAATCCTTTTGTGAGTGTAGCAGAAGGGCCCTGGTTAATGCCGCCTGAATGCAGCCTGAATTATAAGGTGAAATAATTCCATCCATTACTCTGATGGTTAGCCAGACTGCCAATTTTGAAGACATCTCAATAAAAAGGAAAAAAAAGGCGAGATTCAGCATAAGGGCTGCGTCTGTGTGAAGCAGCACTCAAATTACTCCTGTCACTTGGACATAAACAGATCTATGAAAAAGGATATGTCCTTAATAGAATGTAGCAGTAGCTTCACAAAAGTTATCGAATAGAGGAAAAGAATTGTTCTAAGTGTAAAGCGAGGAGAGCTGGTGCATTAACAAAACAAAGATCTAAAAAATGTATTGTCTCTGTTATTTGTTACAAAATGTGCACGCCTGCTAACACTGCTCATTCAGCAGAAGCTACAGATTGGTACGTTTCAACACTTGCAAATATTTTGTCACATGAATACCCTGCAGAAAATGTTAATCACATTATGTTTACCAGTAAGTGTTTGTTAAGTGGATGAGTTGCTCCAGCATTCTCGCTTGTTTCAATATGTGCGTCACCAATTTGCGGCGGAGGCTGTGCAGTTTAGGGTTCTTTAATGTATGTTTCCACTGGCTTGATGTGACTCCAGCTGATTCCAGGCCAGTACACTTACCCGAGGCAGAGCGCCAAGGCATAATGAGACATTTGGTTGTGAAATTCAGAATCTGACAGAATGCATTAAAGCCAAGCAGACTGCAGATGCAAAGGGAGCAGTCAGGCCAAAGTGATGACTTCCCATTTCCTACCAACTATATCATATTCCGCTTTGCTTCCAGCCAAACAAATGACCAAGCTTCGCAGCGACAGTGCCATTGTTTGGACACAGACTCCTATTGGTCGTCATGTTGGATACATCAGATACATCTGACAAAAGCAGTTGCTGGTCATGTCACTGGTGTTTTTGCCCATCACCTGCTGGAAATTTTAGAGCTGAGTATGAAAAACTAGCTTTGGCTGCATGTGTTGTTTTTTTGCAGAAGCTACATAAAGGATTCATTTCTGGTAAGGTCATTTTCTTGACATGGCAGGACCTTCCATGTCTCTCACACTAAGTCACAAGGTCAGGGTGTCCCGCCCAGGCTTTTTTTTTTTAGCGGCAGCGTGCCCTTGTGATGCCAAACAAACACACACTACGTGACAACTATGATCTTGGGGAACAAATAATGTGACAGCTTCTCAAGCTCCCAGGCAGCCCGCTCTGCGCCACGGGGAGTAAATGAATCAGATTTTTCATATTTCGGAAATTGTTAGAATGAGCTTGGGCACGAGGTCAGATGTATAGATGCCTGCTGCTATGCTGTCTTTGCCCTGGACTGCTACTGCTACTGCTATAAATGCACGGATACCAGACAAACTGAAAGTCCGATCAATACATGTATGGGAAAAAATAAAAAGACTACCTGTTAGAAAAGCGGTTGCAAATGAGTTTGTGTATATTCCATGTGGATAAGCAGATCTCGACATCTATGAATAAGTAACCTTGACGTCCTTCGGGATTTACTAACAAGAAAAGCAATCAGACACAAGCATGTGTAAAAGAAAAGAAGCACTCGAAATTCCTGACTACTGTACTGGCCTCTCTTTTGTAACTTTCAAATGGGACACACAGGACAAAGACACAAAATCTGAATCAGAGAACAGATGTTCTCAAGCAAAAAATACTCTCCCCACTACTCCGATATAGTAGATATTTGGGGGCACACAGATCAGACAAGACTGCTATGGACACAGATACTGTGGACCCTCGGACAAGAAATGACCTTTAGCTGAACTCTAGCAGTGTCACAAATAGGCTATTTCTGATTTAGATGCTTTCCTCCAGCATCCCTCTGGCAAAAATAGAGAGGAGAACAATAGGACAGTAAAATGTATCCTAATTCCAGCTGGAGACGCTAATCCAGTTCAGAGGCAGCAAGGAAATGGGCTTGCGAGAGCAGACCCTGCAAATACATGCAGATGAGAATGATTATCCTGCAGATGAGCGGAAAGATGAAAACTAATTTAATAATAAGACCAGAAAATTCTCCAAGATAACAGGGATCTAGAGACCAATCCTAGACCCATCTGGCCTGCACTGCACACACCAGAGCCATTTCAGACTAAGCAGGAGCTGTCCATTTAAACAGTGGTGCTGAAAGATGGGGAGCAACGTTTGTGTACACCAAACACTGTGATGTAAACCAACACTGGTGTATTTTGAGGTACTTGTGCCTGTATTTTACTTGAGTATTTCCACTTTATGTAAATTTATACTTCTACTCCACTACGTTTCAGAAACATTACATTTATTTGACAGCCGTAGTTACCTGTTACGTCCAGTGATGGAATGTAACTAAGTACAATGATTCATGTTTTGTACTAAAGTACATTTTGAGGTAGTTGACCTTGTATTTTACTTGACAATTTAAATTATATGCTACCATGTACATCTACTTCACTACATTTATTAGACATCTATAATTACAAGTCACCTCGAGTGGTGGAAGCTTCACTCGAGTATTGTGCTTAAAGGCCCTTAAAACTTATTTTCTCATTCAGCTCCGTACGATGAATGATGTGATCTTGTACAAACACATTATTTTCTGCCAAAGTTAGAACAGTTTTGGTTATTTCACATGAGAGATTTCTGTATTTGTGATATTCTCTGTCCTCTTTTCACTGGTTTAAAGTGGATGGGGCGCAGTTAGAAAAAGGTGATGTCCACATGCTGCTGTGCACCAATCCAGATTTAGCAACACCTGAATCACAAGCTGATGGCACTTAATAAGTTGTTTGGCTACTACCAATCAAATATGATCAAAACGCACCCACACATGCCTGATGAAGCAGATGTTAAACTCTTGATATAAATACCTTAAAAACATTTTTAAATATTGTTGCTTGTTTAGTCATGAATATTTAATGTTACAGAGAAATACTTGTACTTAATTTGAGCATTTCCATTTTTTTCCTACTTTTTACTTCTATTTCACTACATTGGAAATAAGGGAAATATTGTACATTTTACTCCAGTACATTGATCTGACAGCTTTAGCTACTAGTTACTTTGCTGATTTAACAGAAAAAAATAATTTTCCAGAAGTATATAAAGCAGTTCAAAACAGCTTCAACCTGAAGACATATAATACTAAAATTATGCTTACACATTAATGCACCATTAATAATAATCCAAGTAAAAGTAAAACACTCACAGAGGATATTTTCGTTACTTTTCATACTTTAAGTACATTTTGCTGATAATACTTGTGTACTTTAATTTCAATTTTGAATGCAGGACATTTACATTAATGGAGTATTTTTATATTGTATTAATGCGAATTTTACTTAAGTAAAGAAAATATTTACATGTAAAAAACAGATTTACATGCTAAAGATTTGCTTATAAAATATGATGCCTTGTTATAGATTCAACTATGCCTGTAAAGCAGTTAAAATTACTAGTAGAAGTTTAATGTTTTAATGCATTATGTAAAACACTGTGTATGAAAAGCGGGATATATACATATATATAAACTTATATTGCCTTGCCTTGTCTGAACGGGGCCTTTCTGCATAATGGGTCCTTTGGTACACTTTTTAACTCCCCAGCCATATAACATTTATGAGCAGTAAAAAACACTCAAATGGCTTTTAACACACTGTAATGTAGTTGTAAGCAAATATAAATATACATTTTTAATCCTTTATTGCATAATGACCATAAAGCTGAACCTTGAAAATTACATTTTTTTACATACACTTTGAAGTGTTTATTAATGTATTTGTCAACGTAACTCATCTAACTCATCTTATGAAGCATCCATAATTGGTGTATAAACAGTTAACTAAGGCTTGACAACACTGTTTATTGTGGGCGTATGATTATACACATAAATAAATCCTGACAGTTTGTTATAAAGCATTCATGAAGTGATTATACACCAGTTAAGAATGCTGCATAATATTAGTTATGTCATACAGTAGTGGCTGAAAAATACACTGATAAACACTTAAAAATGTCCCTATAGCTACTTACAACTACATTGTAGTGTGTTATAAACCATTTGATTATATACTGCGTTGAATGCTTTGAATACTTCTTCCACTGGTCTGCATACAGTTTTCCCTGAGGAAATGTGATCCATAATAGAAAAGCAGTGTTACCATATCTCATGAATGTAAGATTAATCCCTTTGTCGGTGTACCCTCATGTTAACCATGCCTTTTGTGTCATTGGGAGGGTTTCATACTTATTTATGTTTTAAAACATGTATTACTTTGATCTATCTGCTTGTACCTTGGCAGAACACGTACTGTACAAAGACACATTTGAGCGATATATAGCTTTTCTAGGGAATGATTACAAGGCAAAATACCTTACCGTACACTGCCCTCTAAACTAAAACTAAAACTTCACATTTTTAAAAGCACACACTTCAGCCTGGCTGGAATAAAATGCCGAATACCTGCCTACACTGTTTTGTCTTTTCATTTGTTTAACATTTTATATGGGGCATTGGGAATATGTACAACTCCGTAAAACATTGCTGTGGCCCAGATTTTGCAGGCCATTATGTTAAGAGGTTATTGATATGTGTATTACTGTACAGGTGCAATAAACCTGGTGCTAGATCTCCAAAAATAGGGTGTGTGAGGATGTGTGAATCAGTTTATCACCAGTTTTTTCTTAACCAGAGATACACACATTTGAAATTGTTGTTTCACGTGAATGTAACAACACGCTGTTAAGCTGCGCTTATGCTGATTCATTAACAGTCACAGATTGCTTACCTTGCCAACGTAGAGTGGTTCATTCCCTGTGTACTCCTCCAATACGAAGAACTGGTTCCATACCCAGCTGCGTTTGGGCCTGTGTAGGACCTCCCAAGGGTCTGGATCAGAGTGTGGGGACTTCTCCAGATCCCCAGAGCTGGGATTCAGCCCCCAGCAGCCCCTCTCCCGCAAGGGAAACAGGAGTGCCAGGAGAGCCAGGGCTCTGCATATGCCTGAGCAACACCACCCCATCATCTGGGCCCCCTCCAAAAAGCGCTGAGGCCAGAAGAGGAGCAAAAACAAAAAAAAAAAGACAGTAAGGCTGAAATGTCAAAACCCTCAGGGTTTTATCCACACACTCCTGACCCTGTGTTTCACCAGAAAGCAAGAACAGTCAGACCCTGAAAAGAGTGCATGGGTTGAAAAAGAGTCAAGCTCTGCATTTTGCTGTGTTGCTCTTCTTTTTTCCTGATTGGAGACTAAAAGTGGGGTAATTCCCTCCACTTTGGAGCCAGGGAGTTGACATTAAAGCTGGCTAACAGGGTCAGTGGCGACTGGGCAGGCTTCAACACACAGGCTGTGTAATTGGCACCTATCAGGACAGAGAGAGGGAGAAAAAAAAGAGAGGGACAAAGACATAGAGGAGAGAAGAGAGAAAGTGCCGTCAGCAAAATTGCCTCTGTGACCGCAGTCACTTTAGACAGCAAGTAATGTGCTTGCTGATGCAACGATAATGACATTTTTCACCAATCATAAAGAAATTGGTCAAAAATGAATAGACAGTAAATATCGTACATAGAATCAACATAACGTCCTCCACGTACACACACTCACCTACACACATGCCAAAGAAAAATGGGGCGAGGTCAAAATGTTAATAAGGGTAAGACGGAAGGGGAAATGATTTGGCTTTTCAATGCACATAAGCAAAGAGATTTCACAGTGAATGAAACAACATTGGCTGCACGGAATAACAATCAAACGCCATTCAGCTGGCACCCAATTATCTGGGCTTTTACCTCACCAAGGTCATTATTTTGTCACATTTTTCTTTGTATAAGATCATGCCTTAATGGTGGCGGGGCTCGCCATTCAACACTAACAAGCCACATGATCTGTGTGGTGAGCTCTCATCACCGAGATTAAAAATAAATCTGAGCTGTCAGCAGCATGATGGCCTGAGCGCTCCTGACCTCTACTCCGAGCAGTCTGTTTGCCGGCCTGAGCACATGCAAGGGGATCTGTCTCCCTGCCGTCGTCATGCCGTGACAGATCCCCCAAGATGCCAGAACATGAAGACTTGTCAAAGCAGAGAAAAGCGTCCGCTCCTGACAGATAATGTTCTTTGTGTCACAACACATCCTGGCAGTCCTGAGTAGTTGAGCAGTTACGTAAACTTCATAATATCGCTGGTATTATTTGTCTGATTTGACACGTAACAATGACTTCAACAAATTCCCTCAAATATTATGTAGGAGGACCACGCCACACATGATGAAGCCAGTGAGGCTGTGCAGCAGAGCTCGCTGGCAAATTTATGCAATATCTTGGGATGATACTGACTTCAACTTCAGGAGGTCTCCTGAAAGCAGGCGGTTAGAAAACTGAGAGCTTGACCTCACGTATATTTATTTTCTCGCTGACCTCTCTTTCTCTCTCCTCTACGCTAAGTATTGGCAGGGCCCTGGATGAGGAAGGTAATTGCTTTGGCATAAAGTGACCTCTTTCTTCCCACACAGATTCTCCAGTTTTCATTTTACTTCCTCTCTGTTCCCCCCTAGCAAAATAAAAAACAGCACACCACACATCCTGTGGAAGTGATTTTTTGTACTTCGCCAGAGCAAAGTCATTATCCAGTGCTGATAATTAAGACAGAAATAGATCACACCAGCATGATTGTCACCTCTGCAGACACCTAGATGTTTGTGAGAAGCATCCTGAGCATATGAGGATTCATTTTAAAAATGCCCCACTTTAAAATGTTGAAATTCTCAATGGAAGCATCTTGACATTTTCGCTTTTTGTTCCCCCTCCCGGGTCAAGGTGCAGAAAGCACACAAACCCCTTTCAGGCAAAACTTTATCCAAGATGCCATACAAATGTGGGAAAATTCAACCTGATCTGCTTGTGCTTTTAATATAATCTAGGATACAATGACTCCGAAAACACTAGGGCTGCAACATGTGAACGCGTGCAAGCAAACGCACGCAACATTCAAAGTCACTGCCTCTGCATGACGATTTAATGGTACAGTTGGAAAGTGGAGCAGATCTGGCTGCGGGGCAGCACGGGTTGTCAAGACAGGTTGCAGCGGTGGTATTGTGGGAGAGAGAATCTGCGCAGGGTCAGTGTGAGACGAGCGGCCAAGTTAATGCTTCTCATTTCACTAAACCCTGAACACCAGAGGAGAGGGGAGTCAGATACAGACTGGAGATAACGCTAATGTAGTTGTGGGTGCAACAGTGTGATCAATATGGCAGATATTGCCTTGTTATTAAATTAGTTTTTTGCTGATTTGCTGTCTAGCAGATTTGTCCAAATTAAGCAATTCATGCTGCAGAGAAATCCATTTTTTCTATACATTTTAACTGTTAATCATTTTTAAAGTGCATAACGTCAAATACAAAGAGATGGATGTGACAAGAGACTATTTCCTCATGAGGACTTCCATTTCTTCTCCCTGTTGGTGTCAGGTGATTGACAGTAAGAGCGTGACATAGCGCAGCGCTGATATGGAAACCCTCAACTCACAATGAATTGACAACAAAAAGCAGGGAGAAAAAAAACCCAAATGAAGGCGTCGTGTCGACTGTAATGGATTATCTCACTCTGTGGAAAGTTGGTTTTCATACTGTACAGGACTGGAAACCAGGCCTGATGTCTGCAAGTACGGTGACTTTTTTGTTTTGTGGAGCCAAAAACCAGGACAAATGTCAAGGAGAAGGGCAAACTCGATGACTCGCACGAACGTGAAAAAAGCAGAAGCACTGTGCTTCCGCTACCAGATATCAAACTGTCTATTATTCTTCATTTAAAGACAGTTTTACCCTTCTGCCTTAAAGCACTGGCAATGGTTTGGTGCCAAATGCTCTGAATGCTTCAGTTGGTTTTCCACCCTGCAGCGAAAATCAAACTAGTGCTTTTCCTTATCATTTCAAAATATTCAAATATCAGCACAAAATATCATCTTCTAGCAGACCCAGTGTAGCAATACCAGCCTTTCTAAATGGTCCATATTTGACTTCCTGTAGAGAGAAGCAGACTCGTTGTTGGGCAGTGTCAAAGTGATGAGGCTAAATTAAGTGAAAATGTGAGATAAAGCCGTGAATGTAAAGCCGCCCAGTCATCCCCCGGCTCTGTTTCTCTTACACACAGAGTTCTAATCCCATTTGCCAGTCTCACAACAGGATTACCAGAGCTACAGCACTCAGTAACCAATCACACGCTTTGTCTGAACCACAGTCTCCTCAATCATTGTGTACGTTCAGAGTGTCTTCACTCATGGGCCCGAACACACAACACAAAATGCTGAGAACTTAAGTTAATTATGGTTTGAGATGCTTCGTGAAGGCTGTTTATTGTGTCACTTAAGTTTGAAGTTTATTGATGCGTTTTAGTGATATTTGAAGCTGTTCGTAATAACTAAAGGCGGCATTTGAGCAGTTTTCATATAAATAACACTTCACTGGCTTTTCCTGGACCTTCCTTCTCTGTTTGTCTCTTTCCGGGGAAATCAGAGCACGGGGTCAGCTGCACGGAGACCATAACCCCGCAGCTGCTTGGTCTTCAAGGACACTAACATGTTACATGCAGACCAGAGTCTTTGCTGACGCAGGAGCGTGAACCCTGGTGCTCCAGTTGAGGGGTGGTCTCTCCACTCACCGATTTCTGATACCTCATCTCTCATTCATTTAAATTCATCTTGCATCCTCCGCCAGTAGATTTGAAGCTGACTGACGCTGTGTACGTTTCACATGCTGCATGGAAAAGACACAATGCAACATCTGTAAAGAGTTAATAGAGGGCTTTATAGAGTTTCAGACACATGCTCTTTATTAACAAAGACAAGAATTAGCCTGTTTTTATGTTCAATCTCTCATGAGTTGCAGAATGAAGCACGTCTCTCCTCCAAATAGCAAAAGGATAATTGATAGATGTCATTCATTTAAATTCATTTTCCGTGGTAAAAAGCAAAAACTATGTGTTTAATGAAGGCTTTTACTGAAGTATTTTTGGAATTGTGTTTTTAATAAACTGAGCCCTTAAGTTCCACACATTCACAGACACATAAATATCCCTTCCTGTCCTCGCAGGGACATGATGATATAATTTATAAATGCTGCTGATGGGCTGTGCAGAATACCATACTGCACATTCCACTCACTGTGGGGACTATAGAGCTTACAGGCAACAAAAGTCAGAGATCTCATATAATGTAATGCATGCTGCTTCAAAATAAATTTGCACTGCAAGAAACATTCATCTTTATGAGTCATTTTATTGTGCATTGATCAGTTTGTCATCTTTTTTGTCCTTAAGTGGAACATTCTGCCAATTTCTGGGACACTTCCACTTATTCCCACTGCAACTATTAGTTTCATGAATTTGCTGGAAACATGTGGAGGTGTATTAACCTGAAATAGGGCAGATGTTTTACTTAAAAACATCTTAATTCCTAATTCGATTGAATATAAGTTTTCGTTGTTTTTTTTACACTGCAGTTTTTTCACTTGTTCACAGAAATAATTGAGATTTCGCAGCCCAGTTCTGTGACTCTTTGGCATTGTAAATCAGCAGGTAGCCCCTCTGGCCTGGCCTGGATGTGACCTGACTGCTTTGACACCCATGTTAGGCATCGATCATTGCGCATTAGCTGACAAAACCTGCACAATGCAGAAAAAGTTCGCAGGGCGCACCTGTTCCAGAATCTACGAGACGTTTTATATTATTTTTTTTCCAGTTCAAAAACAGCTGGAATAATTAACACAGATGGATTAAACATCTTATCAACTTCGGGGTTTAGAGAAATAAAGCGGAAGAGGACAGAGGACGGTGGCAAAGGGACACATGATGGGGATCGGGCAGCACGAAAACAGCGACAGAAGAAAATTCAGTGAGCGACCGCCGCAGGAAACCTGTGTCCGTGGAATACTAATGACAGAATAAGCGACGGGACAAAAATGCACAATACCTGAGCAGACCATCAATTAACTGAGATGCACTGTGCGAATGAAAGAAGAAACAAAATCATGATTGCTCGACACGTGATTGCAACTGTGCTCACTGCGCTTTGAAATCTATTGGCATTACTCACCAGAAGAAGGTGGAATAACTTCACCGCCGCACAGATGGTGCCTGGTGGTAAAAGTTGTGGTTTTTCTCTCTCCACGCAACACACACAGGGTAACAGCTTATGTCAAAACAAAGAGTTTGAAAGTTTTCATGACGAAATTAGTCCCGGTGGCAGAGCAGGGCTGCTGAAGATCGGCCACTGGATCGCGCGTAAATGCTCTCACCCTTGGCAGGGATGTGGCAAGTCTGATCACCCTCTCTCCCTCTCTCTCTCTCTCTCTCTCTCTCTCTCTCCCTCTCCCTCCCCCTCTCTCTCCCTATCCTGCGCAGTGCCGCCTCTGTGCAGGGAACCCCAGCTGCAGGGTTTGGGGTTTGTATCGCTCTCTCTCTCTCTCTCTCTCTCTCTCTCACGGAGGCAACAGGGGACGCGCAGCAGCGAGGAGTCAGAACACCGGACGAGACAAGGAAACGCTTTCATCTGAGCCAAACCCTGAGCAGACTGGAGTGGCGAGAGCCTATCGAAATAGTTTGACCGAAATAAGTTGGCGAGGAGGGAGCCAGAAACACACGCAGCGTTTTGGCAGAGGGAGAGAAGAACCGAATTTTCAAACCTGCCAAGTTTTTGGCAGCAGATGGCATGTGTACTGTTAAATGACTGCCTTGCTGGTGAAAAGAAAATCAATACAAAATTCTTGACACCTTCAGCCAATGAGGGGGATTTTTACAGCCCTCCAGTCCCTTCACCTTGAGAATTAATAGAATTAACTAGCCTACATCCTGCAAGCCATGTGTTAAAATAAGAAAGACTTACATTTAATTTTCTTTTGCAAAACAATTGCATTATGTATGTTCTCATTCACGGTTCAATTGGACATGTTCCTTCATTTCTTCCCCATGCATAATTCACACTTCCCAAATTGACTTTTTAAATACCCCGTTTTTTTTAAAAGTGTAATTCCACATAGATATCCGGGCACCCATTTCGATTTGTTTTTCATCCAATTAGCTGCAAACTGAGCTCCCGTGGTGACAGAAGAATGCAGCATGAGGCTGGGATCTCTAAACTACTGCACCTCTACACTCACAGACCTTTGAAACCAACCAGTATTAGTTACATTCCTAATTAGTGACAGTAAACATACAGCATGCACCAGCGTCTCCAGTTATTAACACATGCATTTGCTTGGAATATAACAACTTTCTCTCTTCAAGCCGTGTCTGTGTAAACAGTTTGAACTTTCTGAGCAGGTGCTTTACATTTATTTTCATAGTATATACACCTGTTCTCACATAAGAAAACATTACATTTCACAACACCCGATCACTAGTCACCCAAGGATGATCTCTTTCTGTGTATTTTTCTCCATGCTATTTGCTATTTTTGAGACAGAATACATTACATTGTGCAGCTCCTTTTGTCTTCTTTGCTCTGTCATTTAGGAAGGGAGCACTGACCCAAACTAATAGAAAGAGCAGCCTCTGTCTGTCATACCAGGAAGAGCAGTTGGCAAAGCTGAAATTAGAGACACGGGACAATGGCAGGTAAGAAAATAAGCTACAGTAAACTGTGGTGGGATAAGAGGAAGAATAACATTGGAGGCAAAGGGAAAGGAGCTAAAGAAAGGGAAGTTAAAGGAGCATAATGCCAAGAAGATAAAAGGAAGGAGAGCATAGAAAGCTGGACTTAATAAGGACTCAACTTAAAGGGAGATAGAGTACAGAGGGAGCGGGGGGGGGGGGGGGGATAATAGAAAGAGAGGTGAAAGGGAGGAGAAGAGGGAGGTGTTTTGCAGGAGGAGGGGAGGCTGCAGTTCAGCGGTGAGAGTTATTTAATTGGAGAGTGACATTGGGAGCCCAGCTCGTCAGCTCGTCCCATCAATCACGCGCGGCCAGGAGATGCCTGAGGTGATGTGGCCAGCGCTCCCCGCTCCCTCCGGATCCCATGGCCGGCCCCGGCATTTAACCGCCATGCCTCCATTACATCCCCGCCACCCTCACCAACCCACCCTACCCCCTCATCAGGATGCTCTGACCTCCGCTCACCTGGCCTACTGTTATCTGCTCCCCTGTGGCACACCGCTTGATGGGTCTTTTTGTTCACAGACTAACAAGAAAAACAGTGAAGGGATACTGTAGCAGCTTATGGAACATTCGTACAACATGACCTCCAAGGACAATCAGGTTTGATTTTTGCATAACATTTGCCACTTCATCTAAGTAGCTACTTTTTGAATTGACTTATTGCTCTAATACAGTCAGATGAACTGAAGTAAACCCGACATGCTCCAAACGTGTTCCTTTGTACGGATTTTAAACAATATGTTATTTAACACTATTCACTTCATCAAAGTTGATGTTGTTAGCCTACACTAATGTACAGTTTTATGGTGGTTTGTCAAGTTTGCATTTATACTAGTACCACTTGGAATGGCTGAAAGTGGACATTTCCTTATTAGTTTTAGCTAAGTAATTAAACAGTTTATCCATTAGTTAGAGCTATTTACCATAGCTTTGGCAGTTTCAACCATTTATCCATTAGCCTAGTTTTTGCTATCTATTTCAACCATTTATCCATTACTTTTAGCTAACAATTTTAATGGTTTATCCAATACGTTTTACATCTATTTCAACCACTTATTAATTACTTTTAGCTAAGTGTTTAGCTCTCTGCTTGCTTGCTAAATGGTTTTCACACACTCAATCACAACATGTAATGTTCGGTGTCACAGCTGACTCAATATGTGGATATTTATTTTTTTAAATGAAATTGTAATTACTAGTTTTTTAATTACTTGAGCTAGGCTACAATCTTTCCACATAGGCCTAACTCCTGACAACTGCAGATAGTACATGGATATATATGGATCGATACTCATAAGAGTAAAATAAGTTGATATATTCATCAGTAATGTTAATTGCTGGTCAATCTCTGACCTGCTAAAAGATAGTTGATATTATAATTCCAGTAAATGCCTTTTACTGTCATTGGAAACAGATGATTGTAACATTGACTGGCCAATTCCAGCTCTAAACAAGGTATTGATTTCCCCAGTGGACATTTAAAGAAAACATGTTGCTGTGCCCACAGCTAAAGAGCTGTCATAACATATGTTATCTTTTTAGAACAGCACTGCACAGATAACACACTAAACACGGCCAGACACAGCCAACAAGAGTAGGAGAGTAACGATGAAATTGCCACACATGATCTGGATCTTCTTATTATGCAGATAAGAAATTCCACATTGAAATATGGAAATGCCCTAACACTTGTAGTTAAATTCATTTTGATTCAAGTTTTTAAGCTTATGAAAATAGAATTCACAACACTGTGTTGGCCTTCGCGTTCTTTAGTGCTGGCAGAGCAATGATTCAAAGCCAGTGACCTTTTTCACATCGTGATCTTGACAGTGGGTTCCTGATTTACCATCAAATTGAAGTCCATTTGGTGGTTGTTCTAATTCATCTCTGACTCCTTCTCTGCTCCATAATTGCACCGAGACATTTGCAGACAAGTTAAAATGCCCCCTTAATTGTTTATTATTTTATTTTAATTATTTTTTCTGATTGATTTTTCTTTCTGTTGAGCTCAGACACATCAGAAGCAGTGTTTATCTCAGCGAGGCTCATCCAGTGTGGGTTTTGCATAGCACACAGTATGTGGACATGCATCGCTCTACATGGTGTTCATAAGGCTGCAGAGAGCCGGGGATCAGAGGGAGCCAGAGGGGCCTTGATGTTCGAGGGACAAGGCCAGGGAGTTGACGTCCCCCTGACTCTGGCACCATGGCCAAAATACAAAAGCCGGACTTATTTGCATATGCTGTATCAAAACATTCCTGCTCCTCCTTTTTGAGAAGCAGGGATTTGGACTAATCATCCAGCAAGTATTGAGCGATTGCATTATCATCAGATGCAATGTAAGAGGGTCGAAAGATCAAGTGAACTAATGGATGACCTAATCATGGGGGATAGACTGTATCGATTCAGATGGTCATATCCTCATTGTCTGTCAGGCCACTGAGGCTGGAGGCGGATACAATCCCTCACTGGCTGAAACCACCATATTCAGGAAACCCTCATTCAGATTACACTAATTTAGCCCATACCTCTCCTGTTCCCCTGAGGGTTAAATAGATTACGGGGGAGGAATGGCAATCTTGCTGAGTTGCAGCTTAGAACTTGTCTTCCAGAGGGTTAGACTTCGAATAATTTAATGAAACAGGTTTTTATCAACCCTACCCCCTTTTTAGGTATTTTATACATTTTCTCATATTTCCTCACAAGGAGATTCTGCAGCGCACAGTAGCTCAGCTTGCGCCCTCGATATAAAAATTGTCTTAATCCTCATTGATATACAGTGTGTTGAAAATGTTGTCATGCTTGCAGATGCAATTTTGCACGCAAGCAAAATTATGACTTGGTGGTTGGTGACATGGCTGCCAACACTGCAGAGACAGTCATTTTTCAAGGACAATCTTCTGCATCTGTGTGAATAATCAATGTTACTGAAAGTTTATCATGAACTCGTGGCATCTTTCATATCGCGCCAGGCAATATCACTCTTGCAAAGTGCAGCTAGATGTAGTGACATTCATTCTTCCCCAAAAAGATCGAGACAGAGAACCCTTGACAGAGAAAAAAAATCTATGTAAATACTTCAGGTAGATAACAGGCAAGTACAGAGGTCATTCTCAGCAATTTCCTTCAAGAGGCGTCACAGCAGGTTCTGAAAGAGAAACGTCTCACTGCAGACAGACATGTTCATTCACCTCAGTTTGTGTCGACTGAGACAGCATCCTGATCCGAATCCTAATGACACACCAACTTGCTAGCATTCAGTGGTCTGTGGGTCACAGAGCGGGAGAGCCGTGGCAGCTCGGGTTGTGTTCTCAATTCACACTCAGATCTGCACCTACAAAATCTCTGCGAAAGGGAAATAAGGCTGTCAGAGGAGATCCTCCTTGGTAACACCGCCACTATAATATACTGTAATATACACTGCATGGAGGTAAGGCTTTTGAAACCTTGGGTTAAAACTCCAAAATGCATTTGATTCCAGGCTGTTATTCTTTTTCCACTGACCAAAAATAACGTTAAATGTTTAAAGCTCCACTAATTCCAAGTTTTACACAGTTTAGTACATTATAAATGACTACATGTAAGATGAAAGGGGTTCAGATGGCGAAAAAAATCTAAGAAAAGTATTAGCCCCTTTAAGCTCTACAGACCATTTTAGCCTATTTTTGCTCATTGTTTTGGTTGTACAGTCCCTGAATTCTAATTTCATCAACATCATTTCCATAAGCAGCCAAGACATGTTTGCACCAAAAACAAAACTGTGCACTATACCTATGCCCAGCACAAAATGGAAAAACTGGAAATAAAAAAATGGAAAAAGTCAGCGACTAGCTAATAAAGAAAGTTAAACAGCAGCTTAACAGCTACGTATTCAACTCAGGAGTTGGTGGAGACCAAATCAGAGTTAAAAGGAGAGTGAATCTTTAGTTGCGTAGTCAGAAATACTCCAAGTAAATGCTAATATTGCTGCGTGTCCTCTGGATGTGTAAATAGACAATTAATTGTGAGACAAAATAATATATATATAATAATATTTTAAGATATATATATTTTAACTGATTATAGATTAAAGTATTCATACCTAACAATTTCAACTGTTTTTTTCAGTAGGCTACTTCTATCTAACAATGTGATGCTTTATATTTTATTTGAGCTTTTTTCATTTCTTTTGTCCTATAAATGCAGCTTTAAAATTAAATGCAATGTTGCAAATACCAGAATGACAAATAGTTTCAAGTTAGCAAGGTTTTATACAGGCAGATTAAACCAATATGTCACCCAAAATCTATAATTTGAGTATCAAACACTCACCGTTTTTAGTCTATAGTAGTAGTCATTCACAGCAGTTAAACCAATGGTGAACCAGCTTTATGTTGGAAAAAGATGCAAACATCTTGAATCCCTCAGAATAGTTCACTTTGTTCATCCATGTGCACAGTAGAAACATTAATATTTGGCTAGCCAACATATGGCTAAATGTCCTGCTTTTGTTTGAGACACTATACTTATTACAATGTGGTCAGACAGGATTTCGCCAAATTTACTCGTGGTGTCGTGAAAAGTGAGCAGAACTGGAAATAGCGTTGGTACATTCGTTTGCTTAAACTGCAGGCGCTAACATGGCTAGCAAGCTAACAACAGCGGTCCAACAAAGAGGCAATTCACACTCAAAGGGGAAAATGTTGCAACCTTTCCCTCATTTTAATGAATGTGACCACAGCTTCATAATATGTAAGCTAGGTTTGAGCTTTTCTGAATAAAGGAAGAGCAGAAGGCTCATTCTAATGCAGGTTTGAAAGGGTCCTCCATGTGCATTGAGATCAAAGTGTGTTTAGCCATAAAGCCGTCTAACTGAGTATTGAGCACACAAGATGAAGGTCAGAAAAGTGGATTTTGAGTTTTTTCAAAAGTTTCTATGGATGCTTTTTATACAACAAAACCTGCATTCCTTTTATCCATTGTAACTTCCGTTAATTTCAAGGTGACTACAGCTGCCGCCATCTGTGAAGGAGCTACAAACTTACACAAACTTTAAAATGTCCATGTGGTGAGTGTTTGATACACAAAAGATAGATTTTGTGTGGAATATCACAACTTGCCTCTTAAACCTTTCGTGTGTGGTGTCATCTTTACATTCCTTCACATTAATACAGACAGTCAGTTAAGGAAACTGCTTGTGATTGCATATCAGATTGCATCTGCTATTCAGTTCTAGGTTGCACATTTCTGGTTTGTTGCACCTCCAGAGCCAGGGTTTTCAATTAGGATTTCCCTGAAAGGTGGCAAATGTTCCAAGCTTTTGACAGCAAGCCTTGACTGCATATCACCCAGATGCTTTTCTTTCCATTTTGAAAAAAGAGGGAAAATAATGTCACCTTGTGTTATACACAATGAGAATGAAAGAGCCAAACAGAGAGCAAGCACAAACAAGACAGAAATGAGGACAGGATGAGACAGAGACATAGATGAGGAGCAGGAAGGGACAGTAAAAGACAAAAAAGAGGCAAAGGCATTGACTTTGTCATGACAGTCTCCTCTCCCATGGCGAGGAAGATGTGTGTTCACATGCTCCAGTAGTCAGGCTGAAAAACCCAGGCCTGTTGCATTCACTCCAGCAGAGGAATAGCACTCATGGTTGCCTGGCTGGCAAAGAGCTTGTTATCCCCACATCCCTTCATCTGCTTGCCTCTCGTCTTTCCACATCCCCTTTTCCCACACCACAAGCATCTGCATTCTGTTTGCTTCAACAAGCCCCCGTGTTTCCTGGCCACCATGTAACAAGGAAACAAGCGGCGCCTTTTTATTCTTCTTGCAAGACACAGGTGAACACAAACAGCACTGCCAACAGCCCAGGTGGTGCATGCGTCAGGTGAAGCGTCCTGATCCCGAAAATCAAATGCAAGCCTGTCAAGCCGAATCTGGTGCGCCCGCGGTGCCTGAACCGTCCTGCTGGTGACAGAAGTGAGTCCCCAATCTCGAGAAAAGGAAATGAACAGTGATAATCTAATGGACTCCATCAACCAACAAGTGTCAAATTAGAATACACAGGCACGCATGAAGAGCTGGGTTGACTGAATACACTGTGTAATGAAAGCTGGTGGAAAACTCAGGTCATCTTCCTCTTATCAGGCATATTTCAAATGTTTCTCATTAACTCCAGGAGTTTCTATTCTACCCATTAAATTTTCTTTCCATCGTTGTGTGAATGAGATTGTATGAGCCAAGAACACTTGCTGAGTCAGTGGGTGGAGGGCAAGCAGAACAAAATACATTACCAATCTTTTTTTCTTCTTCATGAACACAGAAAGTGAATATAAAGCAAGGCATTTGAACAGAGTAAAAATAGACTTTTTTGCAGCTGTTTGCTGTAAATTGTGGAATACCTCAATTTGCTAAAACGATGCTGCTTCTCAATGCTGCCTCATGGAATAAACTTTCAGGAGTAACAGCATATTTATAAAACTACCTGTGTTGCTTGATAATCATGAAAGAAACTGTCAAAACTGTCATTTGCAAATTGCTGATTTCCTATGTGACCATTGGCTTTAGGTGGCTATTGTCCAATTATTCCTTAGCAGATGTAACTAGGCCGGTCACGTCTGTCAAGGTTTGGATTTCTCCATTTGTTGAAGCAGTGTGCATGGGGCTGAGTGTGCACAGAGAGATCTCTGTATTTAAAAATTTGGGGGAGGTGATGTCCTTTATTTTAGCATTTCTGAAACCATAACACAAGAGCAAAAGTGTAATGAATGGATTAATTAGTGTGTTTTTCTGTTTTAAAGTAAGCTGCAAATGTTAGTATGTCCGGCTAGCTGGCTTACTACACATAGTAATAAGCTAGTTCCTTCCAATGCCTCTTTTTCCCGTATTTCAAGGCCATCTCCTGATTTCCTCTCGTTTTGTTGTTTCTCCCGGGAAACTCCCGTAATTTGCATGGCCCTCAAGCTTTATTATGAAAACACGGATCCAAGTTTTGGATGCGTGTTGCCAGATCGTCTATGAAACCCATCACACGCACAATCCCAGGGCAGGAATTATACCACAGCCAAATGGCCAGTGTCGTGGATGTCCCAGAGTGTGGCCGAAATGCCTCTTCTAAAATGAACTACCCACACGGCCACTTTGGCATGCCCTGTTTTGAACTGGACGTTGTGCCTTAGAAGAAAGTTCAAACCATCTGATCCACCAACCAGCACGTATTTTATTGGGAAATCTTAATTTTTGGAACGGTTCACATCTCATTCTCCCATTAAAATAGTGCATCTAAACAACCGGAGGCAGGTAGCGTAAAATCTGCTAGTGAAAGTTGTGATTTCAGCTGGTAAAATCAATGGTTTCCATCTAGGAAAGAGAAGCCTGCTTTGGTCTACCTCTGTCCAAAAACTAGAACCCATTTCTTCAAAAATTACTAAGAATTTCAAGAAGTAAATGTTCCATCATTATCATTGTAATATACATATGTGCCATTTGGAAAGCTTGACAAGGCCTAACTATAGTAACTAAAGGGAGGTGGGCGAGCAAGCTTTCTTTAGCCTCAGATACACTGTGAAATATCAAGAGCTATATTGTCAGTTTGAAAATAACAACAAATATACACATCTAAAGGTTTGATATTCTATGCACATAGAGAAAGCTAGAGGAAATAAAAAATAAAAGGAGGGTGACAAATGGTGATTAAATCCATTGTCTGAAAAATGGATGCAATCAGTATATGAAATAAAGATTAAGCAACAAAGAGTTCTGTTGATTATCAGTGTGACCAGAGAAAGTCTTAATTCACTTCACAAAAAACTGCTCTCTTTGTTCGTTCATCATTTCCCACTTTCACTTAATTTTTCTCTGTTTCTAACTTTTAACACTTTGATTTCTCATGTGAGGACAAACCAGCGTTTGAAATTAGAAAAGTTCTCCGCTGGTGCAGTAGCAAAGCTCGGTCCGGAGCAGCACAAGTTGATTGAGCTGATGGTGTGTGTGTCTGAAGTCCTGCAAGCCTCTTCGAGAAAGGCCCCGAAGGGCTGTCCATGGTTCAGGAGTGTGCCAGGACCACGCTGGCATCAGCTGACAGCTAGGGCCCCCCTCAGGTCCCGGCGGCTGCCAGGATGAAGAGAATACTCTGAGTAGACAAACGGTGACAGGAGCTGATGTGGTCGTCCACGTCCGTCACAGCTTTCATTTCCTACGCTACGCCATTGATTCCCTGGCCGGGTGACATTAATGACACTCTCTTTTAATCTGTTGCAAAGAGCTTGACCTGTGGAGCACATCTCCTGGGGATAAGAACAAACTCTTGGCTACTGGAGCCCAAATGGAAACTATCACTTTCTCGGTGGCTGTTTCAAGTACAACCTCTCCACAGCGACACTTTTGGATCTGGGGTTGTTTTTGCTTTCACAAAGAGAGAATCCCAAGAGGGAAATATAAAAGCTGAGCTACTAGGAAAAGAGCAAAAGGGACGGTTATAGACGATGACTTATAAACAAAACAAAAATGTCGGAAACCATTACTCTATAGGGAGGCGTTGGCATATCATTTTCTCAAGGATATTTGAAATCTGAGTGTGACTTCAATTTGAGCTTTGAGACACTCTGCTCTGAAGAACGGTCGGCTTCTTCCGTGTGTTGTCAAAGCTGTTTGACATATTGTTTCAGGAGCGGGAATGGGAGGGTGTGCCGGTATAGACACAAGCCTGCATTTGGCGAGTGAAATTAAAGGTCATTTTGAGAAAGTGAAAATTAATGTGAGCTATCAATTTCAGCCTTTAAAAAATGTGACAAATTTCAGCCTGACACATTTTAATTAGGCCATCAATAGCATGGCAACAGTGGCTAATGGTGCATAAGACACAACCAGGATAAGTTGCCTTCACTTTAACTGTTGTGGATACATTTAAATGGCATTTAAAGCGCTGTGTTGATACAAACACAGACTTTTTACTGTTTCTGAAAAATAACGATTCATGCTGTCAATATGTGCTGATTCTCTTGGCACTATTGGTAAAATATGCATATTAATACACCTATGCAACATTTGCAATGTAATCTCCAGTCTTTGGATTTCATTTTATTCATAAGTCATTGTGTGAGAAAATTGGATTGATCTGTATGGATCTAGGATACTGTATATGATTTCATTACTTTTTTTTTCCCCCCTAAAAAGCAAAACAATCTTCCACTTGCAGATTTTCAGTTTTCCGAAAAGAGGAACCTCCTTCATTAGCGACACACTCTTTAAACTGTTGCTGCTTTTGTCCCCCACCCATCTTCTGCCCAGAGAATAAATAAGATAAGGGAGAGCAATGAACGCATCCATCATTCAAAGTGGAAAAGGGTAATTTAGCTTGGCCCTCCTGACAGCTTTACAACTTTGCACGCTATTCTATTTTAATTGGCAATCATGAATTAACTGAATGAAAGCCCTGTTCACTGCCGATGTCTTTCTCATTGCAGCTTTTAATTGGGTTGACTTGATGAGTTCCTGAGATAAAACCAGACAATATATTCTCATGATTGGCAACTCGTTTGTTGCCATATAATTAGGCTGCAGACAAATCAAGCACACGACTGTTTCCTCCGCAGCCAGGCCCCATTCTTTCATCAGACACGTCCCGCTGGATTGAAGGAAGCCCCACCTACAGTACAGTGAAGTGTTATGTATGGCATGATGGATATTTGGAGCAGAAATTGGACAGGTGGGTTGCTTGAGACTTTAATCTGTCAGTGTCATGTCATGTATCCATTTGTCTCAAGCAATTATTGATCCTCCAGAAAGAGGTCAGCTGCTGATACTGTCACATATCAGTTTTCTCACCTGAATATCCCAGAGTGATCATCATTTTTACAGAATAAAACAAAACAAAAAGGGAATAATCAAATGCTGAAATAATCTGATTTGAATAATATGTAAGTCCACTCCAATAGAGCATTGAGCAAGTTCTATTTTTTTTTTTCTTGCTGCTGGTTCTTAATGATTAAAACAATCCCTCAGGCTCCTCAGACTCACCCTACACTTTTACATATAAGGTCAAATGTTCAAAGCTTTCCTCCATTCTCCCTCCATTTCAAAAATAGGAAAAAAAGGAATTAAACTTTAATGGGCTGATGAATAAATATTTTGTGTCTCCAGGACTCAGCACTTTCTCCCATTCCTGCAGCTGGCTTAATTAACTCTTCCTCAAGCCTTTTGTAAATTAACACATTTCTTTCAGTGTCCTTCGACATTGTTTTTCTTTTTCTTCGTCTTTTTCTTTTTTTTTTTTCCCGGTCAAAATTTATTAGACAGCTTTTTTGTGCAGCGATACGCCACATGGAGGGACGCATAATTATTCAACCTTAGAGTCATTATTTTAACTTACAGTGCAGATTTTTTCCCTTCTGATGCAAGTCAGGCCGTTTGCTTGAAGCAGCAGCGCACTTGCGATGTTTCTGTGCTCGCCAAATAATATGCGAATCACTTCAGAAAATAAGGCTTTCATTTCTGATACTCGGGTTACCGCAGGCCAGGAATTTGGGCTAGATTTTGGACGGTTCAGTCTCTTGGTCTGGGAAACAGACTCGGTTTGTCCCAGTTGGATGCTGATGTCTCGTCCCCTACCTCTGTATTTTCTCAGTCCTTCTTGTACAGAGATTCAGTTTACAGATATCTTCCTAAAAAAAGAGCTCAACATATCTATTATTGAATATTCTCTCCTTCACTTTTCCCACAGGCAAATGGTTAGGTGAGAGGCCCGACCTGTTAATGCTTTCATGCTCATGGTCCTGAACTGTCGAAGTAGAGGTGAAAACTCTTTTTCAAACTTTCCATTCAAGCATGGCCCATAATGTGAAATTGTGAAATTAGATCCCTGATTTCAGTGACAGTGGTAGACAAAAGCAGCTTTCTCCCCTTAATGTCATTTCTCTCCGTCAACCATCGATTTTGCCAGCAGACAAATGGCAGATTTTTTGAGCCAGTACTAGCTACTTAAATAAGCTAACATTACCTCCATTTCAAAATGATAATCCTGTAGGAGTCCTAAATGATGCACTTCATTGCTTGATGCATGCTCTAGGCAAAAAGTCAGCATCCTTAACAGTAGAAAGATGCATGGTTCTTTGCATTGCAGTATGCTAGTCTTAATCTTGTAAATATCATGACAAAAAAAATGCAAGATCAGACTAGTTTGCCAGTCTGTTTTCATACTTTCATTCCCAATGATAGTTTTTTCACTTTAAACTTTAGAAGAGAAAAGCCTCTTAGGATGAAGACTATCCAATGTTTTAGGCAAACAACGCTATCTGGATATGTTGGTTGGGTTTGCTGGACAGGCCTGCCATACCTAGTCATGGTGATCAAGCTATGATTGCACAATCGCTGTTCCTGGGAGGGGTTTGCAGATTGGATAATTGATGCTGTATTAGTAGGACAAAAAAGAGCAGATACAAAATCAAGCCAAGTTCAAGCCAAGTTTGCACAACCTGTGTTTGAATTTTTCCCCTCAAAATGCAACTCCTGACTGTCCTGGCTAAATCTGTCCAGTTTGGAGTGCCGACAGAAGACATTTCTGCAGAGTCATTTTGGGGACTTTATCCTGAATTACTCCCTCTGTCAGTCAGAGTGCAGCTTATATTGTTTGTTTTTTTGCTTTGGCCTATGCTCGCCTCTCAGATTCTGCCCCGTCACATCTACTGGCAAGTGATAAATGTGACATTACTCCATCAGAGGATCATTAAATGTCAGATCCTGCCGTGACAGCGGAACATCAAGGCAGAAAGTCAATTGTGGGGGGGAGGGGTTGTGCGAGTGGAGGAATCGCCTGGTGGAAGTGCCTGCTGGGAAGGATCAATGGCTCATCTAACACCCGCATGCCCACTCCTGAACCAGGCAAGACCACTCACACACTCCCTGCCTGGCAATGAGGCAGTCCAGCTGCTTGAAATGAGTGTGCACAGTCAGATGCAACCGCTTGGGGTGATTTGTTGATACAAGGAAGGGTTGTGATACAATGCAAAAAGTAGACTTTGCACTCTCCTAAATATATATTCTATGTTCTCAGATTGGAAGATGTCTGGAAATTTGTTTAGTGAGACAAAGCAGCAGATCAAAGTTTAAAAATCAAGAGGAAATAGAACTAGCAGAGAGGGTGCGCCTGGACTGGAGAAAACTGGACATACCAGGCTTCAGATCTTTTATTTCTCTCATCCCTCTGGTATCCTTTTAAATAAAGCACTGCTGTGTTTACCACCATCATATTCATAGTTTTTGTAACTATTTAGTTGCAAAATACAATGGTGCCAATGCTGTCACCATGTCAGCAGAAATGAGCTAAGCACACAACTTGGCTCATTTATACCTCAAGTGGTAAAATGAACCACCTTGGTTTAGTTGAAGATGCAGCTGTGTTCAAGGAGAGTTATATGTTTTTTGTTAAAAAAGAAAAGCGGAAAATATAGGAACTCCACACTATTACTCTTCTTTCTTTGCATAGTTGTATAAAGGACATATTAGGTCAAGAGAATATACTGTAAAACCAGATGCAATATTATTTTTCAAACAGAACTCAGATCTCACTTGTTTGACCTTTCAACACGGATATTAAATCATTCTTATCGGTTAATGTCTTCTGCTACAACAATCATCTTTCAAAGACAAGATTGGAGGGTTTTATTCTCCTTTGACATGCTCCTGTATTCCCTGCACATTCCCCTCATACAGCAACACAACAGTAAGGTTATGGAGATAGTAAGGAAGACAATAGATAAAGTAATTCCTTTGACAATTTTGGAAAAAGCCTTATTTCGGTTTCTTGTCGAGAGATAAATGAGAAGTTTGATGCCACTCGTTTTTGTAGAGTGAATATGAAGCTACTGCTAGCAGCAAGTTAGCGTCTCTTAGCATAAGAAAAATGGGGAAATAGCTAGCCTCATGGTGATGACAAGGAACAAGATGTAATTCGAGAGCTTTAGAGGTGCTGGTAAGCGTTTTGTGTTACCTTTGCACAGAGTCAGGTTAGCTCTTTCACCCTGCTTCCAGTCTAGCTGTTTTCTCCTGGTTCCAGTCTTTATGCTAAGCTAAGCTAACCATCTCCTGGCTGTAGCTTTAAATTTAGTATACAGACATGAGAGTGGTATCAATCTTGTCATCTAACTCTGGGCAAGAAAGCGAATAAGTAGTTGACAAAATGTTGAAAAGATTATCTATAATAACGAAGGCAAATAGACCACGCAGCTCATTTTATTAGATAGTTGATTGGGCTGTTGAGACGTGAGATACGAGGAGAGATATATGTAGATTTTAATTGGCAGTACATCATAATGCAATATGGCGAAAAGATATGACAATAAAAACAGACTGTGTTTGATCTAATGATGGTACATTTCAACATAATGCTTATTTGATAAGCACGAACATATCAAGCAGTCCACATGTCATTTAACCAGCAGTGCATATTGTTACCATGGAATCACATATATAAGACAGAAAAGACAAAGCGCATTGTAAATAGCATCGTTTCTTCATGTGGTAATGGTCTAAAGGCTATTGAAACAGTAATGTAACTCGCCTCAAGGAGTGCAAACAGCCAGAAAGGCAGAGGAACAATAGGGATTCATCAAGCAGCAGCCTCTAAAGCCCCGGATCGTGACAGAGTTAAATGAATTGGTCTATCAGTGCGACACCTGAGAGACAGTCTTTGGGAGTCTGTAAAGATAAACTCTTAAGGATCTTGCGGAGGGTGCATTGCAGCAAGGTCATCGTCACATTGCATCAAACAGGCGCTGGGAGGAGAGCTTTTGTTCTCTTATGTGAAGTCCCATTTGCCAGAGGTAACAATTAAGACTCATCTGTCAGCACAGGCTAATGTGTTAATTCCTGATTCCACACTGGAAGTCTTCACTTGCTCATTTGTGGTTTCATGGCCGTCATTAAAGTTCAAGGTGTTCCGGCAAATGTTGCTCCCAGATTGCAGCGAAGTCTGTCTTTTTGGAGCAGATTTTTAACTGCTCTAATATTGTTTAAGGTGGGGGTCTGCTGCCTTTGAGGCTATTACTTCTTTTCTTTTTTTTTGTATCCAGCATGAAATGATCATCCGGTGAGAGCCCAGTAAAAGGTGCATTTGTGTGTCACATGAGTTTGGCACCAACCAATCTCCCAGTCCCCCTGCTGTCCCCGGGTCGCCCACTCGGTTACAGTGAGCTTTATCAGATGTGACAGCTTCGGTCCAATAAAGTGGAGGTCTTTAACAAGTGTTCTTTTAGTTGAATTTGTACAGAGGACGAAAGGAAGATTGTATCTCCCCATCTTGAAGCAATTTCTTTCTCAGATTCCTGTGTTGTTTGATGTTTTATCATAGCTGAAGGTCAAAGTTGGCTGCCCAGCCTTATCATGAAGTTAACTTTACAGGCACTTTGTTGCTACAGAAACACATTTTTACACTGTGATTAACTGGCAGCCCCATGTAAACTAAATTATGATGCAAGTGTCACACAAGCCAAGGAATATAATACCAATGTATACTTGAATCAGAGCTTATTTCAGGCAGTAATGAAGTTGCACTTGAATCAGAGGGAGCTGTTTGTGATTCAGGCTTTCGGGAATAACAGACTGCGAGTCAATTCCAGCAAGTCTGTTGGAGAGTGTGGCGACGAGATAAAGGCAAGGCGACATTGTTTAAGTCTTGATCCTGATGCAGCACTCCTCTGCTGGGGGATTGCACATTTACAATTTAGAAATCAGCCTCATCCATTGTCCTCTTACCCCCACTGTGCAAATGCAGAGAGAATCCAAACATTTTCCCTCCATCTCAAGATTACAGTTTGGCTGTTTTCTTGCCCTGCCTCTCCACCCCCCTCCCCTGCCCTCTTCTGTTTGAAACTTTCATTTCACAAACATCTGTTGGCAAAGGGGAATCCCTAATCTCTCAAGGGCTTTCTTTCAAATTTCATTATTGAGACTGAATGCAGATTTGAGTTACTGCAGATGCTGCTGTGTTTTTTTTTTCCATTCTTCACTCTATTTTAATGGATTTTTGAAAAAGAAATAATCTAATGCCCACCATAGACTAAATTACTAAGGTTTCGATTCTGCAGTCACAGACAAATTCTGATGGCTTCTGTGAGAATTTTACTTGATTGTTGTCTGCTCAGGCCTCCTGTCACCCATCATCATTTTTGTGTGAAGGGTTTGTATGGGGTTAGGGGCCAATGTGGGGATAGTAATGTATAATAAGGCTTAAAGGAATAGTTTGACCTATTTGCTTTCTTGCAGAGAGTTAGAAGAAAAGATCAATGCCACTCTTATTTTTGTACACTAAATATGAAACAATAGGAGATGATTATCTTAGCTTAGCGTAAAGACTGAAAGCAGGGGGACACAGCCCACTCCAGCCTGTAACGCTCCTTAAAACCAAAACTTGTCACAGTTTGTTTTTTTTAAAGGATTAAACAAACAGGTAACAATTTTGTTGCCACCGCGAGTCCTCCCAGCACAGACACAGGTACCACTGGGTTCGTCAGGTGAAGATTTTTATTGTCACGAGCTTTTACAACACCTGCCACAGACCATCACACTGCAGGCTTATGGTTGCCCGGGCCGTTGTCATGCTGGTCTGGTGGCTTCTCTCATTGTCCAAAATATATGTCAGCAAAACTGCTCCTTCAGCCAGCCTTGCTGCTTCGCCTTTCATCGTGTGTGTGTGTCGCTCAGGTCCAGCGCGCTACTGCATATAAAGGGGAGAGGATAATTAGACAATGAGTCTCAGCTGTGACAATTAGCTCTCCCTAATACTGCTCACCTGAGCCACTCCCCCACCTCTCCCTGTCTGCAGCGGACTGCTTAACCATGCCCACCTGCACAACTTCACAATGTGGTACACAAACACTTGAGTACTTACTAATAAACTAGTGAGGAACAACCTGATATGTAATCGTCAATGAGTAGTCCTTGAATAACTCTGATTCAAGAACTATATAGAAGATAGTGATGAGATATTATTTTAATTATCCATTATGTGATGATTAGTTCATAAATATCTGTGAATCGGAATAAAGACCACTTTCCTTATGAGTCCATATCCATGAGCTGAAAGACGCTAAAACGCTCCATAGAGCTGAGGGGAACTGCAAAAGTGGGTGCTGATTCTCTGTGGATTCATCAGCCCTTTCACATACAAATAGTCGTCGTTGATATAGAACGGCATAAAACGCCACAGTCCAAGGACAGTTTCTTGCATGATAATGTTCCAGTGAGCCTTCTTAATACTCCCAGTTCAAATGAAAAGCGTGATGCCTCTGAATTGACATTCAATGCAGAAGAATAAAAGAAAAATTGTATTTGAACTTTAATCGAATCAAAACAGCTTTATTCTGCGCTTGTGTTATTATCTTTGAACCTGTATAGTCCAAAGTAAAGCCCTTTTACAATGACTTTACTGTAATTTTTCTATTAATTTTGTAGGAATCAGCACAAGGCTTTACATCTTGATGAAATCCCAGCTTTGGGTATTAGTGGTTTTACTATTCTATTACTGGGAAATACAGTGGTTATTCGTGTTATCATAGTGGATTGCCCATGCAATGTGAAAGACACGTTTAAATGTTTAAACTGACTTATGGTTCTGTTAAACCTCATCTATTGGAGTCCATAATAACTATCAGACTTTCTATAAAAAAAAAAGGGGGGGGGTCTCACTGCCTTCACTGGCCGCCTCATCGACTGCAACAAGAAAACTTGTGAAAAGAGAAAGGCAGCTTCAGCCTGTGTAGACCTCACACTCTCCCTTTGGGACTGAACAAAGCTATGGCCTCCCTGCCAAAGCAAGTGCATCGCCTGGACTGAGAACATAATCAAAAGGCAGAACAGAGACTGGAAGGACTGGAAGGCAGTTATAATGGAGTCTCATGACATTTTGAGTAAAGTGACTTGATGAACTGGTACATAAAAAGAACATTTTAGCTTGTTCTTCCACTTTTGCAGAACAAAATTAGGAAGAGTCTTTCTTAAAGTATTTTTTGATGTAAAGCATTTATAAAATCAAATATTCCTGTGCCAGGATGTTTATTTGTTTGGATATGTTAAATCGTTTTCAAACCAAATCCTCACAAAAGCACACCAAAGGAAATAATTTAAAGCCAGGGAACATATGAAATATCTAAAAACAAATTTGTCATTTTGACATCACACATTTTTTTCCTCCAAGCTTTGATTAACATCCTGATGATATGTATGTACTGTAGAATGATTGGTTTCCTGTTCGTTTGTCTTGATCTGTTCATCCTTCAGCTCTGGCCACATTTCCAATGCAAAAAGCATATTCCAAGAATGCGACATTCATGCCAAGATGGTAACACTTCAAATTCTAATATCGGTTGAATTAATTTTCTTCTTTCATCTGTCAGGACCCATTGTGGCTTCTGTTAATGACTGACAGTGACGGCAGAAGCTCTCGCCCGCACAAATAATAATAATAATTTTAAAAATAAAAGCCCAATAGCAGCAGCAGCAGGAACACCTTATTAGGTAAAGTCAAACATGAGGAGTTCTATTTCCAAGTTGCTTTTCAATATATAATACAACAGACTCAGCTTTTATTTTAGCAACCTAACACACAGGGAGGATGCAAGCTATTTAAAAAATTTACAGTCAGAATGTTTCCCCAGTGTCCCAGGACTCAGTGTCTGTGAACCAATCTTTCTAAAAAGATGGAAATCAAAGCGAAAACCTGAGTTTGTGCCGTCACCAGGATGAAAAATCAGCTGCTTCGCAGACAATGAATGGGTCGCTGACTTTGTGGAGCCACAAGATGACAGCTTGAGGTATAAATATAAAATAAATTCAACTTACTCTCATGGAAAAACTTTTATCCCCCCTCCATACACCTTCTTGTGCAAGTGAGATGTGATGACCTTGTATTGGGGTTACCAGATGTCGCCTGTTGCAGTGAGAAAACATTGGCGTGACCCCACACCAATATTTGCAACGTAATTCAGTTTAAAAAGCTTTATTACCAAAGGCTCATTATACAGTAAGTCTCTATAGGCATTTTTTGTTTATGTTGATAAAGTTGTGTTTATCACCAGAGTAATTTTACACTTATGTATAACCAGGGGGTGCACGGTGGCAGAGCGGTTAGCGCCCCTGCCTCCCAATAAGGAGATCGTGCGTTCGAATCCCGGACCAGACCACGACCTCCCTGGGTGGAGTCTGCATGTCCTCCCCGTGTTACCGTGGGCTTTCTCCGGGTTCTCTGGTTTCCTCCCACCGTCCAAAGACATGCATTAGGTTAATTGGTGACTCTAAAATTGTCCCTAGTGGATGAATGTGTGCGTGAATGGTTGTCTGTCTCTGTGTCAGCCCTGCGATGAGTTGGCCACTGTCCAGGGTGTACCCCGCCTAAGGCCCGAAGCCACTGGGATAGGCTCCAGTCACCCGCGACCCCGAACGGGAACAAGCGGTAGAAAATGACTGACTGACTGTATAACCAGCACTCAACAAAGCCTGAACTGGTGTAAGGTGGTACTTCTTAACAATGGTGATCTTGCCCAGTTAATAGAAGATGTTTAATTTTTGGACCAAGATATTTAAGATTAGCTGTAAGGTTTGCTGTTATTCTACCTATACAGTATATACCTGACCTATAGTGTATTCACATTTATACTACTGCATATATCGTATAGTGTATACACCGTAATCATATCAGAGTCCATCTGGAGGTGGAGGCCAACAACAGCTGAGGAAACGTCCTAAGCAGCAGTCTTGTTATGTCTTCACTTTCTGTGCAAGTTGCTGAGTGCACTAACTGTACTTACTATGAGTTTGGGGTACTCTATGTCTTCATTTTAAAAAAAGCAACACGTCCTCATACCTAAACGACAGAAAAGGTTGCTTGTCAATGGCTCCCAAAACAACAGGTACGACCGTTCCCCAAAACGCCATATATGACTTTTGGAAAGTACCAGCGACATTAAGTACATCATGTGACATTAACCACTTGATAAATGTTCTGAAAGAGTGGCAGTTTGGTTTAGTTTTAGGCAACAAAACTACTTAGATGGGATCAGGAAAAGAACGTGGTTTGGTTTAAAATAAGTTACGCACGTCACGTTACATGAGTAACTTAAGTCAGGTGACGTAAGTCACCGCTACGTAACGTTTTTAGCTTTAAGTCAACGTTGACTTGTTTTCATACAGGACACAAACCCTGGTCTCCTGAAGTCCTGTGTTTGTTTGACCCATCCGCCACCCCACATTCCTCACAAGACTTTGTCCCTCTTTATACTACGTCACCTGACATCCCCCTTGCTCCTCTCGTAATTACTTTTGCCATTAGAGGTCGCGGCTTAAAAATAAACGTAAAAATGGGTCGTAATAAACTGCATGCAAAATCGACCTTTAGGGCCATTTTTCCATTGGGGATGGGCTGAGAAAAAAGATCAGATAAAGTTGCTGTTGTTTAGGATTTTTGTACAGTTACAACCCTACATGAGTTTCACTGGACCCACTGCAAAAACAGGAGTTAAAGTTTCAAAATCCCTGCGAGGAAAAATACATTTATCCTAATTTAATGAAGTGCATATTTCTCATCCAATTAGTTGGGGAAACATCTATATACTGTAATTGCCAGTCATGTTATTAAAATTTTGATTGATTGGGCTGCCTGTGAGCTAAAAATAATTCCCGAATGGGTTCATGAAGTGAGTTTTGTTGTCATTATACAGTATATATGAGTCACCAATCTCACATTCCTAAATGGCTTCACAGTCAAAGTGATTTCCCACAGATTATAAACAAGATAGTTCAAAGAAATTAATTGCATTTCAGCTCTTTGCAGGTTTTTGTCCTCATTGTTTAAACTAATATCTCCAATTATGAACCATTTTGTATGTTATTTTAATGTAATTTGATTTGCTCTTAAAAGTGGCACCGCACTTCCACACACTACCTCACAATGACAATAAAAGTACTTTAACATGTTGTAAATGAATTTCTTTAGTTCGCATTGACATGTATTGTGTGCACTTAAAACATAACTTTGTAACAGCAGTTACAACTATACTAATACATTATATTAATTTAAAATGTCTTTCTTGAGGACGTTTGGTAATAAGAAGAAAACATGCTCTGAACTGTGATATCACTTGTGGCAAATAGTTTCACCACAACTCATAATACTGACATTTGTCATCTGCTAACATACTATTTATGACTGGTTATTTTATAATTATGTTTTTATAATGTCATTATGCTTAATTAGTGGTCTATTACTGTGGTCAATGATCCTGTGGTACCAATCTCCTTTTATATTAGTTTATTAAACATAATTATTATTTGTGTAGCTAAAAGCATTGCTGTCATTAAAATATATTACTTGTTCTTCGAGATAATTTAGCACAAATGCCACTTTCTGGATGCCTGTATGCAGTATGTAAAGCACAGTCCGGAAAACAAACGCTTGCTTGCTAAATCAATGCATTTTTGATCTTGTATATTTTGATTTCAAAAGCAAAGAACCCAATTTGGTTAGATTTTTCCCTTTAGTATATACATAAATACAACTGCTGACTTGTAACGTTAATTAGCCACTGTGTAGCCATCCACAGGGGTATCGTGCAGCTGCTCTGCACAAGCCCAAACACAATGGAGAGGGTGTGTATTTAGTGTATTCTTCTGAGCAGTGGACCATATCTGTGCTCATTATACAGTGTCATGCCGCTGATGCTATCATTGTAACCAAGGAGAGGCAGGAGAGGGGGTGTCTCCTCTTCGTGCTGCCTAATTCCACTTGTGTGAGTCAATGTGCTGGTCTGCTCAAATGAAGGAACATTGCATTGATTTATGCTGTGTGTATCTTATGGTCAATTGCGAGGACATTGAGGTAATTGGTGACCATTCAACAGAAAACAACCCAGCTGGGTGGCCTAAGAAGCAATTGCTTGTAGTTTAAATTGTCCCCGTATAGGGTACAGCCAAAGTCATCTCCCCAGTGTCTCAACACTACAGATTCCCCGTGTAAAGTGAAAAACAAAAATTACACTTTGGTATGGAAATGAAGCACAAAATTACAGTAAAAAGGGAAGCATTCATCTCCTAGGGGCGGGTTTGGGAGGAGGGCTCGGGACAGGGGTGAGGCCGCCAAGCAATTTAACCCCTCTCCAATTAGCTGCGAAAGTCCTCTGATTTTAATGCAGCGCTACAGACCAGCGGTACATGTCCCTCAACCCTCATTATTCCACAGCCTAATTTTCTGACATAGCTCGCAGTATCTCCCCAGATGTAACGCTGCAGTTAATTACCGCTGCAGAACCGGAGATGAGCTGTGTGAAGGACGGAGGGGGAGTGAGAGGGCTGGAGAACGGCGGGAGTGAGGAAAAGCAACTGGACTTGTTTTATTGAATCTGTGGTATAACTGCAATGAATCTGTGTATATGTATCGGCGTGCAAATCATCCAAACACCACCAATGGGACTTGTGCAGTGGGAGAGCATGCTAATCAGGGCTGTGTTCCCAGAATAAGAGCACATAGCTTAGAAGATATTTCTTGTTCTACATTAATGGTCATTGGGGAGAGTGTCTCATCTGACTGCTGCTTAAAGGATGAGCGCCCGCAGTGCCTCTCTGTGCACCTGAAGTCAGGAAATATATTTCTGTTTTTTACTGATTTAGAAGTCTTATTGTTAACTGACACCTTACATGACACACCACATGAAAGTGCTCAAAACACGATGCGCTACGATGACTCCCGGTGAAATCCTGAACTCCAGTCTTGTGATTCTATCAAGGTGACATTGCTTGATAAAAAAAAAAAAAAAAATTCCATCTTCATCTCCGCTGTGTAGTAAAGTCCTTTGTGACAGCGACTGGTGATCCAAGCACTCTTCTTGTGCAACTATGATGTACAAGAGCAGCGCTAAAAGGCAAAACACAGGAGTTTCATTATTTAAATCATAGGAAAGACAAAGTAAAAGGGCAGGGCTAGGGGATGTCTTGCCCAAAGTTACTGGAAAGCTCATAAAATAAAAAACATCACGAAAAGCATTCTTTCCCACACTTCCTCTCTCATATCCACACTTCATAAAAGTGCCAAGTGCAGCTATTCTGGACCACATCTAATAGACCATAACTCTCTGCAATTAGGGCCAACTTAAATGGGGGACACTTTTCTGATAAGTGCATTGTTATGTGGTTATTAAAGGATTTTATTTTATTATTACAACAATAAGTGAAGAATAAGTGAACTGTAGAAGCCATTATTTTGTAATTACAAAGGTCATAAAAATAGCTGAGATAACTGAGGCGCATTATGCAAAAAGAGAGGAAGTACACAAGTATAATAATAACACATAAGTAATGACCTACAGTGTATTATTGGATGTGTAACACTGTCTGCTGTTTTAAATGATTAGCAATGCATAAATGCTCTCAGAAGGAAAATAAACTTGTTGGCCATAACTTGTCACTAAGCAAATGTAACTAAAAATCGTATTTAAATTAGCAGTATAATTCTATAAAATATGACCTCTGTTGGTTGTCACTGTCTTAGCGTGTTTCCTCTCTGCTCTGTTTTCTTGCATTATGAATCTAAATGGATATTTCTGGCATCAAACTGTTTAATTATTCCCTATTCTCTCTGGTGCATTTGTGTGTAGAATAACTTCCTAATGATATATGACACAGTGTTATGGTTTGGAGATAATATACAAGCCTGCAACCAAATAAATCCACTGTGTATATTTTAAGCCAAGGCCTCTTATAATTATTTAGTTACTGACCTGTGATGCCGAGATCAGACCACACAATATCTTTGTCTTTGACGTGATTACTGTGTCAGATTATGCAATCATAGAGTCATAAATTCTCGCCATAACTTGCCTGAGACACATGGCAGACTACTCATTGGATCACAACCTATTGTAGCTTGTTATTTATCCCAATTTACATGACGCACATAGGCGACTGGTAGTCGAGAGAACTTTCCTAGCGACTACTATATATATATAACACAGTAGAATAGAAATATAATCTAGTTTCATATACAATCATATAGTACAGTATAGTGTAGTATGGGATATAGTATATAAGCTGCAAAGTAATAATATAGTATAACATAATATATAGTATAATACAGCAACATAACATAGACTATCAAATGTAATATGGTATAGTATAGAATGGTATAATGTAGTATAGTATAATATATAAAAATATATACCAAATGTATAACAAAGTATATATGTAGTATATACTGTATATACAGTATATATATATAAACAAACAGCCTTCTGCCCTTCTGCAACAAAAACAATGACATTTAAAAAATTTCTAATTAGATATATATTTATATGTATGCCAATAAAATCATAAAATCCCTCCGAAAAACTCACAATGCTATCAGTAAATCAGCAAGACAGGACGATGATGATACGGTGAACAGAATATTAATTTTGCATCAAGTTTATTTAGTTTATTTAGATCTTTGGTGTCATATTCAAAGATTAATTTTGGGAACGTGTTTTGGGAGAAAAGAAAACTATCTGTATATGACTCTTACGGATGAATTTCATTCGTATCTAAGAATAATATTCTAAACGAGTGCCACAAATTCTCTTAAATTACTTGTACGTTACATAAATCTGTCCCATACCAGGGGATTTTTGCATGAGGCCCAATGTGTATTTGTTATTTGTACAAATGTTTAGGGGCTTCTACTCCTGCCACTCTCAATATCTTGACATTTCACTCTATACACCAAGAAAAGTAAGAACAAAATAGTGATAGCCATACTTGATATATATAGGAGAAACCATTTGAGATTCATGGAAAGCCTTAGGCAGCAGTAAAGGATTGTCAAGTGTCTCAAAGGAATATAGGCCTACCACAAAAAACATGATTTAAATGGGTCACAATGAGTTGAAGCAGATTCATCAAATCTCACTAAAACTTGCTGTGTATAAACTCTATCTATCTATCTATCTATCTATCTATCTATCTATCTATCTATCTATCTATCTATCTATCTATCTATCTATCTATCTATATAAGTTTTTATTATCACAAGGTGCAAAGAGTACAGGAGGTCATTGCCTCTCATCCAGATGACTATCAAATGTGTGACCTTGCAGTTTCTTTCAGTTTCTGGCCTCTGTAACGTAAAGGCCACAGCGCCTCGCCTGATATCTTGGCCAGCTATGTAGCAGTTAGGATTACCACAGATTAATACATAATATATTGTTTTCACTGTCTTGTTACGAGAGCTATTAAAATTATGCATTAATTTAGCCAACTGCCCATTATGGCCGACCTGCAAATGTAAAGGTTTTGAAGGCTCAAATGGGCCCGAAGTAGGTAAAGCCCGTAAATGTACAGTGGGCGTGTGAGCTATAGAAAAGGTGAGCTTGCAGTGGCAAGGTTACCAGTTTCCAATATCTATGAGAGGCCTGTCCATTTATGTGATATTGAGTTTTCAACGCGAGGCCCATTTGCACCCTGTTCCACTGCTCATTTTATCTGATTTACTAGGCTGTGTGTGTGCTATGGCATCTATTCATCTGTGTTTAACATCTCCAGGGCCAAGAGTTCACCTGCTTCCCCACGTTCCCACTGGAGCTTATTAACCGTTGTCGCTAACGGGAGCACTCCTAGTTAATTACACAAATGGATATGTACACGCCAAAATGTAGCACATCCTGGTTTTATCTCCTAAATCATTTCACATAAATCTGACTCAATGTCCCCCAAGCACCGGCTCCCAACGATGATTGCAGAGTCCACGCCTGCTTCTTTCAGGTTATTTTCTCAGATTGGACTCCCTTCCTAAGCTCACATGTGTGTTAAATGGAGCCTCAAAATATTATCAGACAAGTCTAAAATAAAAAATGAATACATCAATAAATAATATTGTTAATTAAATAATTAAAATGGAGTGTAAAAATAAATACAAAGCTGTATACGTTTCCTTTAACCTCCAAAAAAACCTAAAATATTATTTTGTAATATATTTTTCCTTACCCAAATGCAACCGCAGGGGGGCACAAGCCAGTGTCTTCATGTGCCAGTCCCAAGTCTGGATAAATGCAGAGGGTTGTGTCAGGAAGGGCATCCGACGTAAAACACATGCCAAATTAAAAATGCGAATCACGACAATGACTTCCATACCGGATCGGTCGGGGCCCGGGTTAACAACGACGCTGTTGACCTACAGGGTACCGGTGGAAATTGGACTACTGTTGGTCGAAGACGAAGAAGGCGAGGAGGAAGGTGTGTTCGTAGGCAGAGAGAGAAGAGGAAAGCTAAGAATGTAGGACTGACAGTAGGGAATGTTGGGACTATGACAGGGAAGGATAGAGAGTTGATTGACATGATGCAGGGAAGGAAGGTGGACATACTGTGTGTCCAGGAGACCAGGTGGAAAGGTAGCAAGGCTAGAAGCTTAGGAGCAGGGTTCAAGTTGTTCTACCATGGGTCGGATAGGAAGAGAAACGGAGTAGGAGTTATCCTGAAAGAGGAGTTTGTGAGGAATGTTCTTGAGGTGAAAAGAGTGTCAGACAGGTTGATGAGCCTGAAGCTGGAAATTGAAGGGGTGATGTTCAATGTTGTGAGTGGTTATGCCCCACAGGTAGGATGTGAGTTAGAAGAGAAGGAGAAATTCTGGAGTGAGTTAGATGAAGTGATGCAGAGCATCCCCAGAGGTGAGAGAGTGGTGATTGGTGCAGATTTCAATGGGCATGTAGGTGAAGGGAACAGAGGTGATGAGAATGTGATGGGCAGGTTTGGTCTTCAGGACAGGAAAGCAGAAGGACAGATGGTGGTAGACTTTGCAAAGAGGATGGAAATGGCTGTAGTGAACACTTTCTTCCAGAAGAGGCAGGAACATAGGGTGACATATAAGAGCGGAGGGAGAAGCACTCAGGTGGACTACATCTTGTGTAGACGTTGTAATCTGAAAGAGACCAGTGACTGTAAAGTAGTGGTAGGGGAGAGTGTAGCCAGACAACACAGGATGCTAGTGTGTAAAATGACTTTGGTGGTGAGGAAGATGAAGAGGACAAAGGCAGAGCAGAGGACGAAGTGGTGGAAGTTGAAAAAGGAAGAATGTCGTCTAGTTTTCAGGGAGGAGCTGAGACAGACTCTGGGTGGTCAGGAAGTGCTCCCAGATGACTGGACCACTACAGCTAATGTGATCAGGGAGACAGGTAGGAGGGTACTCGGTGTGTCATCTGGAAAGAGGAAAGTGGACAAGGAGACTTGGTGGTGGAACGAGGAAGTTCAGGAGTGTATACAGAGAAAGAGGTTAGCAAAGAAGAAGTGGGACACTGAGAGGACTGAAGAGAGTAGACAGGAGTACAGGGAGATGCAGCGTAAGGTGAAGGTAGAGGTGGCAAAGGCCAAACAAAGAGCATATGAGGACTTGTATGCTAGGTTGGACACTAAAGAGGGAGAGGTGGATTTGTACAGGTTGGCCAGACAAAGAGATAGAGATGGGAAGGATGTGCAGCAGGTTAGGGTGATTAAAGATAAGGATGGAAATGTATTGACAGGTGCCAGGAGTGTGATGGGAAGATGGAAGGAGTACTTTGAAGAGTTGATGAATGAGGAAAATGAAAGGGAACGAAGAGTAGAAGAGGTGACTGGTGTGGAGCAGGAAGTAGCAAAGATTAGCAAGAGTGAAGTGAGGAGGACGTTGAAGAGGATGAAGAGTGAAAAGGCAGTTGGTCCTGATGACATACCTGTGGAGGTATGGACGTGTCTAGGAGAGGTGGCAGTAGAGTTTCTGACTAGTTTGTTTAACAAGATCTTGGAGAGTGAGAGGATGCCCGAGGAATGGAGGAGAAGTGTACTGGTGCCAATTTTCAAGAACAAGGGAGATGTGCAAAGCTGTGGCAACTACAGAGGAATAAAGCTGATGAGCCATACAATGAAGTTGTGGGAAAGAGTAGTGGAAGCTAGGCTAAGGGCAGAGGTGAGCATTTGTGAGCAGCAATATGGTTTCATGCCTAGAAAGCGTACAACAGATGCAGTGTTTGCTTTGAGGATGCTGATGGAGAACTACAGAGAAGGTCATAAGGAGTTGCATTGTGTCTTCGTAGATTTAGAGAAAGCGTATGACAGGGTGCCGAGAGAGGAGCTGTGGTATAGTATGAGAACGTCTGGAGTGGCAGAGAAGTATGTTAGAGTGGTGCAGGACATGTATGAGAGCTGTAAGACCGTGGTGAGGTGTGCTGTAGGTGCGACAGAGGAGTTCAAGGTGGAGGTGGGTCTGCATCAAGGATCGGCTCTGAGCCCCTTCTTGTTTGCTCTGGTGATGGACAGGCTGACAGATGAGGTTAGACAGGAATCTCCATGTACTATGATGTTTGCGGATGACATTGTTATTTGTAGTGAGAGCAGGGAGCAGGTGGAGGAGAATCTAGAGAGATGGAGGTCTGCTCTAGAAAACAGAGGAATAAAGCTTAGCCGCAGTAAGACAGAATACATGTGTGTCAATGAGAGGGACCCAGGTGGAACGGTGAGGTTACAGGGAGCAGAGGTGAAGAACTTTAAGTACTTAGGGTCAACGGTTCAGAGCAATGGAGACTGTGGAAAAGAGGTGAAGAGGCGAGTGCAAGCAGGTTGGAACGGGTGGAGAAAAGTGTCAGGTGTGTTGTGTGATAAAAGAGTATCAGCAAGAATGAAAGGAAAGGTGTTCAAGACGGTGGTGAGACCAGCGATGTTGTCCAGCTTAGAGACAGTGGCACTGAAGAAAAGACAAGAGGCAGAGCTGGAGGTGGCAGAGCTTAAGATGTTGAGGTTCTCTTTGGGAGTGACGAGGATGGACAGGATCAGGAACGAGTACATCAGAGGGACAGCTCGTGTTAGATGTTTCGGAGATAAAGCCAGAGAGGCTAGATTGAGGTGGTTTGGACATGTTCAGAGGAGAGAGGAGGAGAAAGGATGCTGAGGTTGGAGCTGCCAGGCAGGAGGTCTAGAGGAAGACCAAAGAGGAGATTTATGGATGTAGTGAGAGAGGACATGAAGTTAATTGGTGTGAGTGAACAGGATGCAGAGGACAGGGTTAGATGGAGGCGCATGATTCGCTATGGCGACCCCTGAAAGGGAACAGCCAAAAGGAAAAGAAGAAGAAGATTTTTCCTTACCCACCAATCAGTTTGATAAAATAAATCAAGACTTATTTTACTCTTCTATTTATCTTTCACTAGCTCATTTTATTGTTCAACTCCTTCATTTTCCTGTTTTTTTGGTCCGTACACACAAAGATTGGCTAAACAGTAGGTAAAGCATCTTAGCCGGCAAGCTAACATAGTTAGCTAGCTAATGCTACATGGAAGTTCACAGACACCATACTTCTATCTTCATTACATTATCTTTGTCTTCAAGTGCATGTGTCTTGTCTTAATCAAGGGCTACAATGAAAATAAGTTTGGGACTACTGGTAGCTAAACGTAGGCTGTATTCGGAATTGCTTACTACATGCTACAGACGACCGTAGTATGTAGCCTACTACAAACTCCTTTTATAGTAGTATGCAGTATGAAACTGGTCAATCAAATTATTTTGCAGTATGCTAGCTCAGGCCTATCCAGTTTCTGGTCTAGAAAAATGGAAGTAAACAATACGAGGAATATAAATGTATTATAAAAGTTTTGTGGAATTGAATCTTGTGTAAGAACAATTCACAATTGTGACTAGGCAACAGCTTGTCTGTAATGAATGCATCGCTAAATTTGTCCTAGTAACATTACCCATGAAAAAGTCATAACGTTTGTGTTAAGCCTGCTAAGGTAACATTTGATATTACAAAGACAGCAACCTTAGCGAGCTGTGAATAAGATAAAAACACGACATGCATAACTTAAATCTAACATTACGTCATATTTTTTTGTTTGAATGAAGTGTGTTTTATAATGCACATAACCTCATAGTAGCTCTGAAAGAGAAACGTGAATTCAGAAGATGTACGGTTGTATTTTGCTGTTTGATTAGGTAAATAGGTAAATAGGCTAGCAGGTTATGGATGTAGACGTCTTTGACATGATGTCAGAGCTGTTACTTTTTCACATTCAGTAAGGTTAGTTCATTTTTTGAATGTTATAAACTAAAATTCTGGCCTTTAAAGCTTATTTTTATTTTCACACTCCACTCAAATTAGGCCTATTAACAGTAACTAATAATACTATAACTACATATTCGGTGATATTGACAAATTTTACTAGATTGTGTTTACAGTACAGATAAAAAATACAGATTAAACAATACTAAAATGGATTTAGGCGAAAAACCTTTAAGTATTAAGATACGTTGATCCGACAGTTAGCCAGTGTCATTTTAATTGCCTGGTGCTTTTTGCCTGTATTTGCTCTACAGGAGTTTGGTAAATGGAAGGGCATAGATAAAACCAACATTTCAGAGACAAAGCTTGATTGCTTTCTGGAGCCGCCTAATGCAACCTTGCTTTACAGTACAAACAACGAAGAGGTGAAAAGACTCACACGAGCACACTGAGCCGACTGCGTTTACTTCAGCCGCGAATCATCGTTTTTAGCAGCTGATTCATCACAGAAAATGAAGGTAAAATGCTTCTCACCTGAAGCAGAGGGAGTCTCTTAATGCAGTGTATTCTGTTAGAATAGATGTGAGTTTATCTGCTTACTACTGCATTTGGCTTAGATACCTAGAGGGACTTATTTAAAGCCCATAACAGCATGCAAAGTGACCAACAGTGAGGCAGTTATTAATATTTTCTTTTATGTGCCAGAGAAGAAAACTCCCACCTCCCTCTTACACTCACATAATGAAATGCACAACCCAATGAAATAATCAAAATTGTTATAAATATGCTGGCAAAACCCTTTGATGCTTGGTAATATATGTTGCTAAAAAGTATAAATAGAAGTCACAGGAGATGTAATTGTGAAGCAACTTCTCTAATTTCACTAAAAGTCGCACTTCGCTTTCGAGGTAAGAGACGAAGAGGGAGCTAAAAATATCTGTATTTGATGTTAATGCCAAAAGAAATATGTGCAGTTTTGAAGAAAATACTTTATCTGATTGTGTAAACACACTTCCTGTGAGCCTAACGAAGATGCAGAAGGTTGAATGTGAGGGATTTTGTTTGACATATTTCTGTGTGCTTGATGAATTCCCACAATTGTTCAGGCAATGGTACACAAATAGAGAGGTTCCTTCACACTTCTTCCAAATCAGAACTGTTAATTGGCCTACTGCTGGGCCTGTGTACGATTTCAAAGATCACTCCTTCTAACCTTGTTGGCAAAAATCCATTATTTCATTTCAGCCCAGAGGTGCTTAACACGTCCTGCACCTCAAGTCCAGCTGCATCTAACTGATTTTCATAAGCAAAGGGAAAATAAACTGAGCAAACTCCACTTGACAAGTAGCCAAGGTTGAGACCCAAACCACCAAGGCCCAGGTATGTTGGAAAGGTGAGGATGGAAAACAAACTCAGCTGTTTGTGACCAAGGACTCATCGCAAGTTGGGAAGGAATTGGTTATAGTTAATGTTCAAGGTCCTTTTTCTTACTTAGCAAGACAAAAACAGAAGAAAAAAAAAGCCATGAAAATGAAGAAGATGTTATTAGACAGTCTCCCAACAGGGCGAGACGACCAGCGGATGTTCGCCGCCCCGCTCTGTTTCACCGGTTATGTCAGACTGCGGGGTTACTCATGCAGAAGACCTGGCTGCCTTAGTCACTTTAGGCCTCACCAGCTCAACCATTAATATAATTTAATATTAATTTAACATTAATATTAAAATCCACAATAAACTGTATCTGCCTGGATATCACATCACCCTGTGGCGCTTGAATTAAAGCACCACCTGCTCGTCTCGCATTCCGCTCTCACTCGCCATCGTGTACAACGACGGCGCTGTCAATTCACCACGTCAAATGTGGTGCAAAGAGGTTACTGAAGGCTGGAGGAGACGAGTTCAGAGAGCAGAGTTAAATACAGTTCATGGTGTTGAGAACAAAGAGTGTCGAAGAGGGTTTGACTACGACACGCATGCACGCAGAAAAAAGGTAAGCAAAAATAGCTGCCTTCTCGCAGAGCTGTTATTCAATATTCAGAGTTACTTGATGCTTTCCACCTCAAAGAACACGTATATTTATTATTTCATATGCAGTGAGGAAGGTAAAATGAACCCACAGATGCCTATTTTGTTGTCCAGGTGCTTTCTGTGAGGTATTATGAGGATTCAAATGGAAAAGCACAAAATCAAACCCTCTTTTTTTTTTTAACCATCCAAGATAGCCCCCAAAGGGACAAATGAGACATCTAAATCCTTGGTATAAAGATTTGTATCATGTCACAGACTTAATGTCTTTCTTTGTAATTGTAAGTTAGTTGTTGCCAACAGAAAGCAGTGATCCACTTAAGCCCTGGAGATCTTCTGTATAATTCTGTCAACTGTTTATGAGCCCTGCTCTCAGTGTGAAGGGATTGTGAAAAATAAGGTAATAATACAGGGAAAAAAATGCACTTCCTCACTCATTGTCACAAATGTTCGTCGCTAAGTACAGATCAATGGCTTTATATGAAAGTGACATCCACAGGTTCTCTTCATAAATGTCACCTGGATCGTCTTGTTCGTGGATATGGATTTTTGTGCATCTGCTGGATGGAAAAGCCCCCAAATCCTCATCTGATCAAGGCTTTATAAGCTTCATGTGGGGATATAAAGAAAAGTTTGCTCCTGACATAGCGAGTGTCCTCTTTACGGTCCGCCGTCTTCGCTCAGACTTCACCGCCAGTGCGTTTTGGGAGGCTTGGCATTTGCAGTTAACACCTGAAGGAATCTAATTAACAAGGGACCGGAGTATTTAATCACGTCTTACGAGTTCACAGTGCACCCTGTAGTTAATTTATTAAAAGTATTATGATTTTAAATAAAGCCATCATTCACTGTCATGGCTCGGGCATTTTGTGCACACTGAAGGTCTAATCTTGTAGTGTAAAGAGTTTTCACAGGGAGCATGTGGAAGTGTTTTAAGTTTGAGCTGTTAAAATATATACAAAGTCTAAGGCCAGATTAAATCTCATGTCCAAAACTAAAGAACTATTTACTACTGTTGGAAGGTAACGGTATATTCTCTCAAATACTGTAGTGTACATATTGAACTTTTTACTCCACTATATTTACCTGACAGCTGTAGTTACTAGTCACTTTTCATATTAAGATTTTGCATTAACAAACATACAAAAAACTTAGAAAATACAACACATTATTAGTTCTCAACCATTTTGGATAGTGACCCCTTACAAAAAAAACACACTGTCTGGTTGAGGCCTCTTGTCACATTTCATATGTCTATAGTCAAGTTTCCATGTAAATGTAGCGCAGGTTTTTACAATATTTTCAGGAAAATCTGCAAAAGAAATTGAGAAATTGAATCACATATCCATCTGCTACTGTAATGAAAGTATTAGGAGCTGAGTGCATCGATCAGCTGGAGCCGCTAATTCTCCAGTCAGGTGCCATGAGATGACGTACTTAAAATAGTACCAGTCAAACCTCAAATGATGGAAAACAATGTGGCAACATGATGGAAATGTGGCATTTAAGTTTGTTTCATGCATTCATTTGAATAACGCTACCGTCTCCTCATCTCTCCAAACAGATCTGCTGCTATTGTTTTTTCTCTTCAGTGGAGGGTTTAAGTCACAAGCTTCGTGAACGTCATGATTTATTCGTTCTGTCTGTTTTCATTGCACTTTGTCACATTTTGTTTTTACGGATACACACTTTTTCACGTCAGCCAAACGGTAAAACCTTTTAGCAATTTTTCGACTTGTTGAAATTCCAGCATTTCCACTTACAGAAGGTGTTTTTATGCAAAACAAAACATAAAAACAGGTGGATGGAAACACACTTAATGAGTTGCTAGCGATTTCCACAGAGACTGATTCCCCCGCTAGACTTCTCAGATGGTTTCATTTAAATAACTGTTCAAGGCCCAAAGAGGTAAAAGTATCCAATATTTCACACAAAAAAGCAAAGATGAGAGAAATGTCACAAAAACTGAATGCAAATTTGTGTAGCAGAACGTTTTATGGCCCCGGACTGGACTAAACCACCCACAGTAACTATTTAATGGTGTTAAAACTAGCTTCACCTCAACCAGCTACAACAGTAAAATGCTCCTAAATTGCCTCATTATTAACAATCTAATAATGTCATATTTAATGATGTGTCAGTCACGGGGGACATTTTTCTGTAAGTACTTTTACTTTTGATACTTTAAGTACATTTTGCTGTGTCTTCACTTAAGTAGGATTCTGTCTGCATGACGTTTACTTGTAACAAAGCGTGTTTACATTGTTGTATTGCTACTTTTACATAACTTATTTGTCTTGACAATCAGTTTTTCTGGAGCATGACTTCCACATATGTGTAGGAAACATGTTGTTGCATGTAATTACAATAGTTAGGGGGTCCAATTCATAGCAGACTGACGTACATATATGTTATATGCTGTAACCATTAATTATATCCAGTAGGCTGGTTGTGTAATTAAATTTGATTAGTTAAGAGTGGCTCCTGATTTATTCTCTCCCATACTTGCACCAGATGTCTCATAACCGCAGTTACATTGGTTCCAAAGTTGTAGTTATACAACCGGCACCCATGCACATGTCTCCTGCTACTAGATCTGCTGCCCAGATGCATGATTCACTTCAGGAATTAGTCTAATCAGTGACGCATCTGAATCGAATGTGGCACGTAGCTAGTGAGACTGTGTGAATTTCTACCGATACATAGCCGACTCCTCAGTCTGTAAACATATAGGTTTTAAATTCCCAGGATTACTAACTAAATGCATCAAAATAGCATTTGATGAGGATCAAATATGGCTGATGCAGATGCCGTTTGCATTATTCTGGGTAATGCATTAGAAAGTTGAACTGCGAAAATGAAACCTACGGTGGAACCGCTCTCATTTCATCCTTATTTTCTTGCCAGATGTGCACAAATTGGAATGGGATGTACTCAGTATGTTGTACAAAGGGTGGCATTTGGTGGATTATATGATCCAAATGGTAACTTTTAAGAGGTGCTTGTACATGAGGTAAAAGACAAATGGAGAAAAGCAGAAACACATGGTTACACAGAGACTTGGTCCCCTGTTTATTGTGAGTGGCAGCAAATGTTTTTTGCGTGTGTACAGTAGATACACACCACTGAGGAATAAATGAACGAAAGAATACACTGAAAGAAATGTTTATCTTAATTTGCTGAACTCAAACTGTGCAAATGTGTGACAGAACAAACAAAGGAAATTTGTTGCAAATACAGCTTGATGTTCGGCAGCAGTTGCTGAGGGGGGGAAACAAGACACAAACTAATCAAAAAAAATGCCATGCATTAGTTACAAGTGCCCAGGCCTTGGCGGACAAGCAGGATGTTACAGCCCAATGACTTCCTCATTTAAATTATGACCGGGCAGTACAACAACAACCCAACACAGGACCACAACCAAGACGCATCGGGCCATAGTCCAAGGCAAAACAGCTCACAGAATTTCAGAATATTCAGCTTTAACTTTTCCAAAACTACAGTACTACTAGCTTCTCGCTAACATGACTAATGTCACAGCAGATTTGGTGGTTTGATTCTGCTGAAATTAGCAATGATCACGGGGAGTTCTATATTTCACCCCGTACGGTGGTCTCAGACAATTACCCGACGCCACCATGAATGCTGCGTGAAAAGGATGTGAAAGTGGTCTACATTGCTCTGCAGGAAATAGTCGTGGTGAAAAAAAAGGCTTGAAGTGAAGCACTACAATTTCACACAATTCTAAGGGTAAGCGATTTAGTGACTTTCAGCCCTTCTTACTTTAATCACTCTAAAAATGAAGCTGATTAACAGTGGTGGTGGGAGGCACAGAGTGCAGCATATTTCTCTCCCTGCACAGCCTATTCTTTGATGTTGTTGTTTTTGTTTGTTGCACCGCCCCATCATTTGAATATCACACAGAGGGGGGCTCCTACTCGGCCACTTGCTGCGCCTTTGTTGCCGTGATTAAAGCAGGTGTCGCGCAGGGTTGTGTTTGTTAATGACAGTTTGCATTTAAATAGCTGTCACTCGTCTGTCAAGGGGAGGGGAGGAGGGGAAAATGTTTGTTTCCGGGCCTCCAACGTACTCAGAATGCATCTCTTTTACATAAGCTTAACCTAGCTTTGCAAATGAGCAGGCAAAGTTTTGCAGGGGTGTACCTGTAAAGACACTCCACTGATGTTGGCAAGTGATGAACGTCCAAACTTTAAAGGGGGGGAAAGTGCAAGCTAACCCAGTTGAAAGTGTTGACTTAGAAGTATTTGTTTACAACATAAAGATCTGAATATATCTTGTCAATTCACATTTCTGTTGCACAACATAGTGAATAAAAACAAGCTGGAATAAAGGGCAAAGAGAAGGGCCTCATAATTGGAAAGCACCACCAGGTATGGAGTCCTTAACAGCTACACGTCATGTGCACGTGTCCTTCATTACAAGTTCTCAAAGCTGAATAGTGAAATATTTTGTCGTTTGCCTTCCAAAATCACCCATATTAGTGTTTTTTTTAACCAGCCTACTTTGCTTGTCTGTGCCTTGCAAAACGGTTACAAATGGACGTTACAACAATTATTTATGACTGTTTTCTGAACTGCCACCTGGTTAACGTTTCAGCTTAGGCACAAAAACTGCTAGGTTAGTGGAAGTTGGTCGTCATGGTTAAAAGAAACAGACACCAAGTACATGTAAACCAGGAATATATTTCATCCACGGAATTATAGTTGAAACGATTACTTGATTCATCGATTATTCAATCAACAGAAAATGATTTGGCAAATGTTCTGATAATGAATTGACCATCTGAGTCACGGTTTAAGCAAAAACGGCAAACTATCATTGGTTCCAGCTTCTCCGATGTGATGATTTGTAGCTTTTCTTTGTCGTATATATAATAGTAAATTGAATATTTTGGGATTTTGGATCGTGGTTTGTAAAAAAAACAAACAACAAATTTGAAGACACCTTTGTCTTTAGTAAATTGTGATCAACATTTTATTGAGAAAATGATTCATCGATTAATCGAGTAAATGATCTGCAAATGTATCAGTAATGAAAACAATAGTTCAAATAAACAGGTTTTAATTTTAGGCATGCGAACAAGTAACTAATAGGGTTTGAACTAATTACTTATGTACTTCTTGGCGAGTTCTCAGGTGACCTGACGAATGTTAAGTCCAATATATTCTGTTTTCATTCTCCACCAACTCCTGAGGGAAATACCTGTCTCTTTAGCTGCTAAATTCCCCATTATGTTCACCAGCGAGTTGCTAACTTTGTCTGACTGCTGTTTGGTACTGGGCAGGTGGTGAACAATGGGTTTTTATCAGAGCCTTAACAATAAGCTGAAAGACGTTAAAACGCTCTGTAGGACTGAGGGCAACTGCAGGGTCGAGTGACAATTCTTTGCCGGTTTATCACTACGAGCGACACCTTGAGATCCATTGTTAATATAAAATATTGAGTGCAGCTTTAAGATACATATAGCTTAGTATCTTCATGGTTTCTGCCATTTATAGTGCACGCTGCATCGTATATAAATTTGATCTGGCAAACATTAATAAAAGGACATTGTAGGTTCCCATGTTGTCTTCTTTGGCTTTATTTCTCATTAGGATATTGAGTTGACAATTTTTATGTTTGCAACTGCCACACATCTCTGTATTTTACAATTCATTTGGAAGCCCAGAAGTCTGAGATTTAATGTGGCTGGGGTATGTGTCATGGTTGCCTAAAGTTTTTCTGCATTTTAATACAATGTCTGAAAACAGAACGTGGCCCACAGAGACTGCATCATGCCACAGTGAAGCATCCTTTCAGAGGAAAGTGAAAACCACGAGGCAAACAAGACATTTTAGCTACACTAAAACAGGTGATGTTCCTGGATTGTATATAAAGTCTATTTTGCAGGACCCTGGAAGACTGGAATCAAGAAATGAATTCAAAATGGCAACCAAATATCAAAGGAGATGCCTCGCTGAGGTATTAACTCTAATGAAGGCAAGGATGGCGTAGGACCCACATGTCAAGAACAATTGTATTGTCCTTGAAAAGCAAATTCCTCTTTGCAATGATGGCCCTGCAATTGCACTGTTTGATTGTGAGCTGCCCTTGATAGGTCAGCAACAAACATCATTCATTCATGAGCCACTTTCATCAAAACAAAGTTGGGAAAACAAAGTGGAGGGGGGGGGCATTGGGGGGGGGAGAGACTGCCTTCTGGAAGTAATTAGCCATAATCCTGCTGTTGCTGTAGCTATTGGTGGCATTAGCTTACCTTCGCTGTTAATCACTGTTTGTTTATAAGCACCCAAGGGTCTTGAAAATGTAAATATGACCGCATGACTGAAACTTCAGAGGTGGCTTTATGGATATGTATGGGACATTTTTAAGCAAAAGAACAGAGGGTCCTGAAATGGCTTGGGACAGAAATGAGTGCACATTTACTGACATTAGCAATTGCTAACTTTTTTTGTGTTACTGACTGCCTTTTCATGTGTGCTCAGTTCTATTAAAATAAAAAATACTTGGATGTCTGCACCTCGAATCCTCTATCCATTCTTTTACAAATACGTGTATCCAGTCTAGATCTAATTCTGTTTATTACCACTGAAAAACTAGGTTGCTCATTACACTAACCTATTGATCGCCTCATCCTGAGAGAAGGGAGATTAGTGGTCAACTTTCAACACCTCAATCAATAATCATCTCCCTAATTGGGTATTAGCAATAAGAAAGTGGACCCACTTGTCACACAAACAAGGAAAGGATTCAGCATTTGGAGGCAGCCGTTGTTCATCCAAAGCTTGCTCTTTTACCTTTAATTTGAAGATAGGGTGCTATTCCTGTTAAGGAGGGGTAGTTCCTGCAGTCTGTAAAATATAATAATCCAGGACTTACTGAATCATGCTACAAGTCCCACAGGACAGAAGCGCATGTTCTCATTAATTTGCAGACTTTCTTCTATGGAGTTCTGTTTGGGAAATGTTTGGGTGTGGAAGAATGTCGTAGATATACTGGCCATTTCTGGGGAGTGGAAAAATCAACTGCAGTAGAGATAAATGCTACATTGTGTGACCCTAAAATAATTTTAGGGTGTCAACATGAAATTTAAAAACAAAAGATGTTTGGTATTTTTTATATTTCCTCCTCACAAGGTCAGTGACACCCAAACTGCGCCTCTTCAATTGACTTCAAAACTACTGAAACCCCTTTGCATTCTTTTGGTGCACATTGCATTTATCTGTAATTGATTTGTCTCAACAACGGTGAATGCCATACACCGTGAGCTCATTCCTCGCCTCTCCCTCATTCTGTATGCCGTGCTTCCCATCTGGCTTCCCGTTCAATCAGAAAAAGATTCAAGGAAAGCTTCTCGCTCTATGTAGATAATTGAAACAAATGCCCATTTGAAACCAAGAGTGTCTGCTTAATTTACAGACAATGTGATGCTAAACCATTTTTGGAGGCAACAACTCTGCATCAGTATGTCCCATTCATAACCACTAACTATGTAGCCGCACTCACAGCCAGTATGAAGCGAGAAGAGAGCATAATGTAACAGATGAAGATTTTTCTCGCTTCCTGAGAAGTTGACAAACAGAAAACAGTGATCCGAATACATTAGTTTTAATTGGAGTCTAGTCTACCAAAATTTTGTGAAATGAGTACATTTTCTCCAAATTGAAATAAATGCTCTGTGATCAAAAAGTGGGGGGAAAAATAGATTTCTTCAATACGCTTGCGATAGAAACAAGCTTTAACACATTTAAAACCCTCTACCAGAGAAAACTACTCTGCAAAAGAGGCATGGTGTGTAGACAGTCACTCGACAGGAGTCAATGGTACAAATACATTTCTTGACTAAACCTTGGGAATTTATTTTCCTGTTAACAATTGAACTGCTAGCTTCGAGAGCTATTGTGGCTGAATAGTGCTAGCATTATACTGTATTTTCTGTTGAGTTTTTTTAATGTGTTATGTAACGCTCTTTGATTGCCCTACAAAGAAATATTCTTGTTGATATGCAAAGAAAAAGATACCACCGTTATGCTCTGCCCTGCTCTTCTCCATGCTAACGTTAACTCCAACAACCCTATCACGTAGAAAGAAATACGAACTTCACATAATTCATGTCTGCAGCGGTTCAGAGTTTTTCGTGTTGTCTTGCATTTCCTGGTACTGTGTTGTTCAAGTCTCCTATCATGAACTCAAGAATTTCTTGTTTATCTTAAGGCTAAAGCCTGGGTCCTGACCAGACGCTGCGGGGGACAGTTATAAGGACTATCGGTCCATGCCTTGAGCCGGCGCTGATGGTAGGGGAGCCGCAGCACCCCTTCCCCTCTACCAGTTCATCCGGGTCCCAGAGGACCGCTGGTAAACACTGCACGTCAACCCCGAGGCCAATTAGCCTGCAAGATCAGCCTAGTGAGAGGCCTGCTGGAAAGGGGAGGGGGACTTAATTCAAAGAGCAGACTCTGTGAGTTCAGCTATCCTAATCGTTAAAAGAGCTCAAGTCCCAGGGGTACCATTCAGGCTTTCAGGAAATATGAAGGAGTTTTATTGTCTGCGAAAAAAAGTGGTGAAACAATGCACCATGGTGATTTTATAGAATCATGTAGTGTTATAATATGAAAAATAACAAGCAAGCGAGAGGTCTACAGAGAGGGTTTTAGTCCATGACCCTAAAAGGCAGATCCACCCACAAGCTGAGCTTCTATCCACAAGACAACGCATGTTCTGTTTTTGCAATTTAGGCAATGATTTGAGAAATTGAATTTTATCTTTAGTTTAGTGTCCATCACGACGCCGAATGAGGTTCATAAACTGTAATAGCATAGCAAGTGTGTGAAACTGAGGTTAACAGGAGAGCATGTGAAGCACAAAACTGTTAATTAGAATCACACAGTATCCAAGCAACAGTAATAGGGCACCGAGTGAAATTAGCTATTTAGTGGGGTGCCATCCTGCTCCTGCTGGCTCTCCAGTTGACCTCTGCCCTGGACACTTGCTCTGTGCCCATCATTCTTTACTGCCAGATACTGAAACCATGATGCCACGGCAAGATGCGTTGCATGGGCAATGTGCGTGAACGACTTTACAAGACATGACAACAGTTTCTTTCCCCCAGCAGAAGAAGTACAACTGGCAAAACGCATCAGATCAGAGCCACAAAAAAACAAAAGAAACAATGATCAATAGGATTTAAAAATACTACAAATTTGTCACTCGCAGACATTTGAACTGGCACAGCAAAGATCAGATCGGGAACCAGACTGTAGCATCAAGCAGAAAGGGAAACAGAAATCATGCAATTATCTGGGATCCATAGGCCTGTTTATTCTTATTCAAAAGCTGCTTAAATCTATAAGGACATGCACACACCATCATTTACACACATATAAAACAACCTCCTTAATATTCCTTGGTACTTGCTTGAACATTGCAATTTTTTAAATTTGTAGTGCCGTAACACTATGTGGCCATAGCTATGTACAGAAGTACATTGTTCTCTGTGAATTACAATGACCTGTCATTTGCATATTTGCACTCAGCCGTCTACAGAATTGTTATTGTATGGTTTGGCTCACAGCTGTGACAATTTTACAATTGTATATATTGAGAAAATGCACAGGCCACCTATACAGAAAATGCACAGCCCACCAGTGTGCACATTTTAATACTGATATGATATATTTATATATTTTTTTGTTTCTATTTTTTATTATTATTTTATTTTCTCATTGTCATTTTTACCCTTATTTGTCATTTTTATTGCACACTAACCTTTTTTTAGCTCAGCCTCACGGGTATGTCACCCTGCATTTAACGGCACATAACATATCAGCATGTGAGAAACCTTCAAATCCCCTTTGATTCTTGATTGTGGACACCCCCATGCAAATACTGTACATTTGTGTACTTTTGTTCCCCTATTGTTTTCCAATGTTTATGCAATGAAGGAAAATCTTAAAATGCCACTGCATACAGTAATATTTTAGACAAAAGTGTGCTTCCAATTTTGCGGCCACCGTTTGGGGAAGTCTTTCTCACCAACTTGGGCCCAAGAGAAATTGTTTTCCCAATTTGGTGTGGAAGAACTTGACTGGCCTGCACAGAGCCCTGACCTCAACAACCACCCAACACGCTTGGGATAAACTGGAATGCCGACTGTGAGCCGGACCTTATCGCCCAGCTTCCACCTCTGTGGCTGACCTCACTAATGCTCTTGTGGCTGAATGGGAGCAAATCCCTGCAGCCAGGTTCCAAAATAGTCACAGTTGAGGCTTTTATAGCAGCACATTAATGCTGCATGGATTCGGAATAAGATGTTCAAAAAACACTTACGGGCGTAATTTGGTTGTTCACGTACTTTGGGCCATGTAGGGCATTTTTTTATTTCTTAACTTGTATATACTGTTATTCTCTTTTCGTGGTCATTTTGCTATTGGTTGTAAATTGTGTTTATCTTTTGTGATTCTACAACTTCTACTTCTGTCTACTCTTAAAGGAACACTTCACTTTTTTTGAAAATAGGCTCCTTTTCCAAGTCCCCTAGTGTTAAATAGTTGAGTTTTAATGTTTTCGAATTTTGTGTCTGGTACTTGTAGCATTGCTTAGCATACATCATTGAATCGGATTGGACCATTAGCATCTCGTTCAAAAATGAACACAGACACTTTCAATATTTTTCCTATTTAAAACTTGACTCTTCTGTAGTTACATCGTGTGCTCTGACCAACTGAAAATGAAAAGTTGCGATTTTCTACACCTAAACAGCTAGGAACTATTCTCTCAATTCTGCGTAATAGTCAAGAAACTCTGTGGTCGTACCATGGGAGCAGCGGCGCAATGATATTACTCAATGCCTAAATGGTAAAACTCAACTATTTAACACTAGGGGACTTGGAACATGAGCCTATTTCAAATGTTCCTTTAAAGCAACACCTACACTATTGCATGCAAGGAGTTTCTCCTAATCTGAATTACGGACAGAGGGTGTTCTATAATAGATTGCAAAGCCCTCCGGGATGCTTTTGATTCTGAGCTATAAAAAATAAACTTGACTAGACTGGAATTGATTTGACAACCCACAATGTCAAGTGAAAATTTGGAGGCCCAGCTCTTATTCTCACCTCCAGCACTGCCCTGATGCTTTGCTCGATGTCATTATACATACGTTTTTGGCCGCATTTCAGACACACTCAAACGCTGCTGAGAGGATCCATCCAGTGTAACACTTTTTTGTTATCCTCCGTGTCACGATAGTTGATTGTGGGCTTTCTGCTTGACACAGGCCATAAACCTTCACAGACACAAGCAGCCTAACAAGACTTAAGCATGTCTGCTTCAAGACACCGAACCACTGGCTTCTCTCTCTCTCTCTCTCTCTCTCTCTCTCGCTCGCTCTCTCTCTTACTCTGTCACTCTGATTTAGAAAATGAGAGGAGCTTCTCAAAAAATGTGACTCTCTAACAGTAGCCTGTGTGTCCCCAAGGATACTGAGCTAGCACGGTCTGCCAGTCTATCACACAGGAGCACACTGCTTTTGTGACAAACTGGCAGACTAACATCTTTCATTCCTGTAGCTCCTCTGTGCTCTCCTTCTTCTTCCTAGACAATCCTCACAATAACCTCGGTGGTGAGTGCATGACTACACAGTGTTCCCCGTTGCTTGCTGTTGATTCAGTGCAGCGCACTGGTGGATATCAGCGCTCGAACACGCCACATTCATTTAAAAAATGTGTTGAATACACAGCAGAGAGCTGTCAAAACATCACAAAGGGTCAGAGTAAGAGATTTAATTACTTATTATTGTGCATGTGTACAACACTGAACAACAAAAAATATCCCCGCTAACCCCAAGATCATTTGCTTGCAGCAGAAAAGTCGTGCTTTGTCAAAGTTTGCCAGAGGATAGACTTACGTACAAGCTCTATTTTAACAGGTGAGCAGCACTGGCCATCCTTAAATCCTTCAGAGGCTGTATCCATTACCGGATCCATGAGAGGTGGGTAAGAGGCAGAGAGCATGGAGGGGCTGCTTCACTGCACACCACACAACCTCTCTTTACACTCTAACTGGCAATTGTTAAATTTACACTCATGTCAGTCTTCACAATTTAGAGCCCTGTCAGGTATCTCCTTGTGGACAAAACTTCCCTGCAGTCACTGAATGAAACAGAAAAGTAATCCTGCAGTCTGATGGCGTCGCTTTCTGCTGCTTTTTAGTTTTTTATTATTACACAGCAGCTTTAAAGATTCATGAGGGGGACTTGCATTCAAACAAGCTTAATATCCATCCTGTGTCATACTAGTAACAACACAATCTGGCAGAGGGAAGTGAATCATAGTGCCCCAGTGGCTCGGAAGTGCCCAGATATGCAAATGTGTGAGTTGGTGCGATAGATTATTCAAATGCATAGATGCTTTGCCTTTGGGGTCGCCCTGCTGCCGAGCCGTGGTCACTCCCCGTGTGTAATAACCCCCTTGTGCTGTGTTTCCTCTGCAGAGCGAGGGGGGTGAGTGGTGACTCTTTTCAGACGCACGGGTGACACAAGGTGACACAGTCTAGCCAGTGGCCTCGTAGGCCACCCACACAGGAGCTGAAAGGACGAATGGCTGCTTGAGATCCTTTTTTTAGAAATGCACAAGGCGTCTAGCTTATTGGACATAAGAAATGTGCAAACTCATTTTGGCACAAAATACGCTGCTTTATGTTTGTCGTCAAGTGCAGTGTGGATTGTCAGAACGTCAACATAAAAGTCAATGTCGAGGAAGTGGTTTAAGCTAAAACCATTCGCCGACCCGGCGGTTGCGTCATCATGTTGCAATCTCTGGATAACAGTCCCTCATTTTGAAAATCGAAAGACAGATTTGCTGAAGGAAGGTTAGAAACTCGATTATATAAATCTTTGGAACAATTGGGCCTTTAAAGGAATAATTTGACATTTTGGGAAATGCACTTTTTTGCTTCCTTGCAAAGCGTTAGACGAGAAGATTGATGCCACTCTCATATCTGTAGGATAAATATGTAGATGGAGCCAGCGGCGGGTTAGTTTAGCTTAGCACAAAGACTGAAAAATCCCGACCGGGTAGCTTTAAAGCTCACTAATTAATACATTTGATCTCGTTTGTTTAATTTGTACAGAAAAAGAAGTGTACAAACAACAACACGTGCCGGACTAGGCCAGGACCAATAACTTTCTCCGCTGGTTGCCTGGCAACTGTTCCCATCGTCTGTGATCATCTGTGGTACTCAGCTCCAAGCCCATTGGTTCCTACTAAAGGTGTTAATCCTTAAAATCGGGTCATGCATCTATACTTTCATTCTTAAAAATTGTTAAAAAGGGCTAAATGACTCCCTGAAACAGCAGGGCACTGTAGTTTTTTACAAACTGTTACTAAACTATTTTTAACTTTGGCTCGTTACGCATTTGGTGCTCTCTCTCTAGTTGTTTCCAACCTTTTTGTTAGACAAAAACCCACAGCCACGGTCAGATGAACGCAAGTACCCCTTTGACAGCCCCGACAGCGATTTTAAACTGGATGTTGGTTGACACTATGTATTATATGAAAGTGGATATTGTTAGCCTACAATAATGTTTCATACGTAATCTGTCAATGTTTGGGTGGTTTGGTCAAGTTTGCACTCACTACCGCTTGGAGTGACTGAAGCTGGACATTTCAACCTATATCTGATACTTTTAAGCTAACAATTCTAACCATTTATCTCTGACTTTTAGTTAACTAGCTAGTTGTCATGCTCTCTCAATCATCATGTCATGTTGTTGTTATCAAATTGGAATTTCTATTTCTTTTTCAGATTAGTTGAGGTACTCTTCTACGTAACACCTGGCAACTACCTATTGTAAGGAATCACTACATACGGCAGGGCGGTGTGTGTGCAGGATTGACTCAAAATAAACTCCAGTGCCCATGTTCATGATAATGAAGGAACCTGCCACTGCACCTGCGTGGCTCAAAAATAATATAATAATTATTTTAAAGCAATGGACGTCTATCCTGAATATGCTATATCAGGATTTGGCTACACAGACATTAAGTATTAGTTGGATCAAATCCTTTTTCGTTTTTGTTCTTTTCGTGGGATTTGTTCACAGTAGCAAAAGTACAGAATATCACCAGATTTCTTCTCTCGTAAACTTTCCTGAGATCCACCACTCGTGTCGATAAAAAAGTGCCAGAGTGCAAGGTGAGGCTGGTACATTTTGCATGGTTATTTGTCAAATTAGCTTCTAATAGGAACCCCCCCACACACACACACACACACACACACACACATACACAGTGCAGTTTGATCCATCTGCCACCGGTCTAAGGCTGTAACTGCTAATTGCTTTAGCCTGCACAAGCACCAGGTAGGGATATTGATTCCTCATCCTCACATCGCAAACATCTTGAGTGACACTGAGAAACCAGTGGCGATAGACCGGCGCATCACAGGGACATCCCACTGCTGGGACCGGGGGACCGGGACGGTCTACACACATGTACATACCGCTGGGCTCGCACTTAAAGACTCCTCGGACTGTAACACATGAGGACGCGTGACAAGTGGTTGGCAAGGAGGGAGAGTGCGAGAAAATGGGCTCCCTTAGACAAAAAGCACAGCATCAGCAGATGTATTTAAATCTTGGGTATTAAAAAGCAAAGATTAAGTGTGTGTTTAATGGATCAATAATGATGGACAGACAAGACAAAGAAGATTAATCAAAGTGCTCAGAAAATAGAGCACTTAGGCAAGCAATTAATATGTCAAGGAAACCTCGCAGGGACAAAAAAAAATAAATGTAAGAACGGCTTCAAGGGCTATTACTTAGGATTATCACCATTGATTTTGTCTATATCTGTGTGGGAGTTTGATGTTAATATCCCTATTGATCCACCACTTTTGAGCAGCTTTTGATAGACACCACTCACACGTTGCATCTCATAAAACTTTTTGTTTTAGATTTCATTACAATGTCCGGGACCGCTCCCTCATTTCCTCAAGGAGGGTTATGAATATCGATCCGCTCCAGACAGAAAGCATAAGTTCAGCACATGCTTTGATGAAATGTGTCTCAACTTTTTTTTTTTTATGAGCGTAATAGTGCATCAAAAACAACTGGGACTGGGAGCCCCCAAGTCAATATGGCTGCCGGCCAGGACAAGCTAATTTCTTTGGCTTGGCTTCAGATGTTTTGCATTACATGACTTAAACCGACTGACAAAAAAAAGAAGAAGGAAAAAAGCACAGATAGAAGCAGGAATGGAAGTGGAGCTGACTATGTGTAATAATCCCTGCCAGAGGGAAGTGAACTGTACTGTATATTACTGGACGTACAGTGCTGTGTTTTATGTTGTCGTCCATTTATAGCAACCACTGGCCTCTATTACCTAATGATGACAGCTAATAGTAACAAGCACAAATGAAAGGGTTCCTGCCTTTTCCATTTTGATTATGGTTATTGTTGTTTGTTTTATATGCTGGACCCACAGGATATGCAGACTCAATCTCCTGCAGCCTGCTTTGTTTCTGGCTCTACTGAGCCAGAAAAGATGGATTCTTAGTGGATATCTGGGGGCTGTTCTGCTTGTGATGGTCTCGTTTTTTCCTCATTACACTTACTGATACACTTCTAGACATTAACTGTGTGAAATTAGGAAATCAAACCGCAATGCTATCTCAGACCATTGCTTTGCTCTCTTAAACTCCCCACGTCACTGACTGCAGAGTATAATATACATTGCATTATTGACTACTGTATATATACATTATAATTTAACTGGTACACCTTACATCATTTCTAGAAATTTGGATGATTGCTTCCTCCTTTCCATGAACAACAAAGAAAAGTTATTTAAATAATTCTACGTCAAGGTCTACATTATCCTGCCTGACAAAAATCTGGAACCTAGAATCACTGCTGCACTTAACTTAAAACGGCTTCGATTGTAATGCTTTCTGTACGTGCGAATGAGAATAACAGCCGTAGCGAACGTATTGTCATTTCCATGTTGCAGCTCTCTGACTTTTAACAGTAACTTCACCTTCTCTGTTTCACATTTTCCCTTAAACCCGTCTGCATACAGTTCCCTTTGTAAAGGTATGGTACCACTGTAACGAAAAAATGATGGAGGATCTGTCACCCAGGTCCCTCTTTACTTGTCATGATGATGCATGCAGTGGCACCTACAACCCTGGTGCATGAAGAGAAGAGTTGAATTGCTTAGCCGATTAATCAATACCTTAATCGACAGAAAATGATTCAGCAACTATGTAAATAATTAATAGAATCGATTTAAGTAAACGTTCAAGCAACAATGCAATAGTTTTGTCCGTTCCAGCTTCTCAAATGTTAGAATTTGCTGCTTTCTCTTATCTTAAATTAAATATCTTTGGGTTTGGGACTGTTGGTTGGAAAAAACAAGATGTATGAAGACACAACTTTGCCTACTAAAAATTCCATTTATATACAATAACTTTGCAACAGCAAACACATTTTGAAGGAAACGGAATGCCAGCTGGATTACATTTTCTATTAACACAACGAGGAAGTATTCTTAATTAACTGGCAAGTTGCAAGTCACTGGCAACGTATTTAATTGGTTTTCCACTCAAATATCAGCTTGTGGTGACTATAGCATTATTTAACTTCTATGGTTATGTTTAGGCACTGGCAGCACGTGGTTAAGGTAAGGGTAAGATCGTCGTCTGGTTTAATACAGAAAAAGTGATTGAGTTTGTCATAGCAAGATAATTTCTAGGAGACATGTTTTTTTGGGGGGGAGCAGACTACCCAACGGGAGGAGAGGCGGGCCCTCAAAAAGCCTGGAATAAAAAGTTTGTCTTTGTTTGCATGTTGTTTTTTTTTTAATTAGTCTCATAACTAAATTAGAATTGGCTGACTAAATAGGTTGAGAGACTGAACTTTGTATCCAAAAATAATACTCACCCCTTTCCAAAAGGCACAAAATCGTTTAGTCCGCCCCTGCACTTGATTCATCTCTAAATGCAACTAATCCAGCCAAGCGGCTGCTGATGTTAGAGCACAAACATGCACTGTCATGTCTTTCCCTAGAAAAGGAATTAAGGGTACCAAAAAAAAAAGAAAGAAAGCAAACTGAGGGAAATCCGCTTTTGACTAATTTCTTTCAAAAGAAAGGTGAGCACAAATAACACAGTTTTGGAATGATTTAAGCTAATATCAGCTGTTGTTTGGATTAAAAGTTGTCGGCCAGGGGTCCAGCTTGGAGCATATTTGCATTGTATAACATATATTGAGCAGTATCATAAATGAATCAGCATCATAGCTACAATGTCATATGACATTATATCTATCAACATTACCTAGTAAAAAACACATGATGAAAAACAGTTTCAGAAACAGCCACAGAGAGTGGAGCAGGTTCCCTTCCAACTCTGGAGTGATATACAGTATAGCCCCTGTCCCAGTAGACATGTTTGGTATCAACGGCTTCATTGCAAGCTCAAGATTCATATCGAATGGTTTAGCGGCCTAGCTTAAAAACTGCCTTCAAAAGAAAGTAATGTTAACGTCAGATGATCCACCATTATTTTCAGAGGGTTAAAAGTTGGCTAAGTAAACCAAGAACTTAGCAGGAGAATAATTTCAATTTTAAGATCACACTATTTACTTACTTATTACTAATATTATTTTAATATTATTGTCATTGATCTGTCTCTAAGCAGCATTGTTACAGGGGAGTCCGGGCTACCCCCCTTCACTTTACCAGCAGGTGGGAAACAACAGACAAGACTTTTCTTGGACTTGAGAAGCTGCAGCATTTATTAACTGACACACTGTAACATACATTGCACAATTACAGCCAGATTGACAACTTACTGCTAACCTTTTCTCTGCTCGCTCTCCCTCACTTGTACTCAGCCACACACTCGTTAAACACATATCTGCTGCACTTCTGAGCGCTGGCTTAGCATTTCATCATTTTCCCTTCTCAGTTAAATTGTCTATCGGCCCAAGCCTAATTCAAACAAGATACCTTACCTTGTTTTTCCAATGTGTTAGTGTTGCTGGAGCTTTCTGGTCAGATTTAATTATTTTCTTTATAAAAACAAGATCTGATCTTCAAAAAATCTTTTTCAAAAAAAGGATTCTTGATAACAAAACGGGGCTGTGTCTTGATATGGTATATTATACGCAGGTTAAGAGGTCAGTCCTGTACGCACAACTTGCTAACACTGTTTGAGAATGGTTTAAACTAATATCAGTGTGTTGCTTAGATTGGATGCAGTCAACCAGGATAGCTTGGAGCAAAAATTTGTGCAGAACAGAAATGAATCAGTGTCATAGCAACAATGTCATGTAACATTATCAACATTACCTAGCACAACTTAACACCATGAACCACATGGCCCTCGGTTTCAGAAACAGCCACAGAGATTGGAGCAGCGGCAGGTGCCTCATCATCTCCTAATGTTGCTGAGGACGTCAGACATGGTGAGCTCATAATAGTGGCAACTAAAAGTTATTCCAAGGATGGATCAAGAGAGGAAGGGGGCCCACAGAGACTGCCTATGTATAGGGCCCAGAATTTTGTTCTACACCCCTGGGAGGAAAACATCATCGAGGAATTTGTGATGGGCATTTTACACTATTGTCTGATGTTTCATATGCCAAACAGTTAAAAGATTCATCAAAAAAAATGCCATGTGCAGCCCTAATAGAGAGGCTTTCAGCTTTGTCCATACAAGGCTCCAAGGCTCTGCAAGCTTTAATTTGGCCTCGGTCACAGAAGCATTCAGGCAGCTGCGACATCTTCAAAACTTCCGGAACCAACTCTGCCTAAACATTAGGTCAACACTATCACTTCTGGTCTGGGGAAATGTGAAAGATTTTGACAGATTTTGACCTGAAAGGACCTGAAAATCACCTGATAACCTGAGCAACAAAAACTGCATCTTCAGTCAGGCAATCAAAACATCAACAAATTACTCACTTGGCTCAATCTTGGTAGAGACTGTACCTGTTAGAGAGTTTGGGGCAGGAGACAGCCATGATTTTTGATTTTTTTGTTTGTTTGTTTGTTCATAAGTTGGCCAGCCTCAGTAGACCACTAATAACGTGCCAAAGAGACAAATTCCTATAAGTGAGGATTTGGAATAATGAAGTGAGCTTGGCATTGGGAGTTTTGAGTGTGATGGACTCGAGGTGAAAAACTGTGAGGCGTTTCTTTGTCTGAAACGGGCGACGTTTCTGGTCCCATGTCTTTAGAGTCTGTTAGGGTCTGTGTCTAGTTTCTATTAGATGTGTTCAGCTTTTAGTGTGTGTATTTTAAAGTGTCGCGGATGCGCCTTATACCTGCTGTTTTATTTCTGTGCTAATGCTGTTCTAAATTAGATATTGGAAACCAGATGCTCCGCAAACACAAAAAATGAATCCCACAGATGTAAATACTGTTAAGACAATTTGTATTGTAGAGTTGTAAAGGTTGATTTGAATGCAGGGTTACTTGTGGTTCCTAGAGTCTCCAAAAGTAGAATGGGAGCCAGAGCCTTCAGCTATCAAGCTCCTCTCCTGTGGAATCAGATCCCAGTTCGGGTTCGGGAGGCAGACACCATCTCCACATTTAAGAATAGGATAAAGACTTTTCTCTTTGATAAAGCTTATAGTTAGGGCTGGCTCAGGAGAGTCCTGAACCATCCCTTAGTTATGCTGCTTTAGGCCTAGACTGTCGGGGGACTTCCCATGATGCACCTCTCTCTCTTCACCTCTGTCCTCCTCTCCATCCGTATGCATTCTCATCCCACAAATGCATGTCACTAACTTGACTTCTTCCCTCTCCCGGAGTTTTGTGCTTTGTCGTCCGCCTCTTCTTTCTTACTGTCACTTTCAGCAGGTATTTCAGTGTCCCGGACATGTATCTGGATCGGTGACTATGGCGACCTGCTGGGGCAGTGCTGCTGTGTCTATGGTGCAGGGGACGAGTGGCTCGGGTCCTGCTCGTTGGGCTCCACCTGGAGCTGCTCGGTTGTCCGTCTGGACCCATCATCTTCCCTTATGTTTTACCACCTAAACATTTCTAACATAATAATATATATATATACAACAATTTTGCCATCATGGCTGTATATGTTATAGTTTTGATGCTATAAATCTATTCTGTACTTACGACATCTATTGCATGTCTGTCCGTCCTGGGAGAGGGATCCCTCCTCTGTTGCTCTTCCTGAGGTTTCTATCATTTTTTTCCCTGTTAAAATGTTTTTTTTGGGTAGTTTTTCCTTAATCGAATCGAGGGTCTAAGGACAGAGGGTGTCGTATGTTACAGATTGTGAAGCCCTTTGAGGCAAATGTGATTTGTGATACTGGGCTATATAAATAAAATTGAATTGAATTGAATTAATATGTATTAATTTATTATTATTTTATTATTTACTCTTTAAATGACACTTAAGTGACCAGATACTTACAGTGTGTCATAAAACATGTATTAACTGTTTATAACTGTTGTTTTAAAACTCATGATTACATGTTGAGCTGGACGTTTCATTCTTGACCTCGGAAATTGCAGTTTGTCAAAAACAAATTATCTTTCACTCAAGGACGACTTATTAGATTTCTTCTGGTGCTTTCAGTTGCATGGCACGGCCTTCATCAACTGAATTTTCTAATAAACACCTAATTAATAAATGTAATACACAAATGCTTCATATTTCATGTTCATATTTCATATAATTACAACTGTGTTATATCATGTTTGTTTATCTATTTCAACATCAGTTATTGATGCGTCACAGGAGGAGAAATGCATTAATAAACACTTGAAAATGTCCATAAATATGTGTACAACTGCATTATAGTGTATTGCAATGTGTTATAACCCATTCAGTTCACACTGCTTATAAATGGTTGAAATAACGTGTTGATATTTATTATCCTATTAAAAATAAAATAAAACATATTATGTAGTAGGACAGTAGATATAAAGAAGCAATTTAATGTTATCTAAATGCAGTTGCATCCCTTTGCAGTGCATGTAAGCTTTCTGATTGAGAGCTTCAAATAAATGACTTACTTACTATGTAGACAATCAACTCACCCAACATATAGGCTAGTGGATAAAATATTCAACCCAGAGGTAGAACTTTCATTATCAATTGTTCAAATGTCGTTGGATTATGAAAGGGTTAGTATTCAGGACGTGCAGAAACACTGAGAGTTTCAAGTAAATATGCAAAATTGACTTTTATGAATGTGTGTGTGGTCCGCTGACCTCTGTGGCATTTACTGTATGGTCCTACAAGGCAAATTCCAGCCATCTGGTACTTCGGGCGAGTTCAAGCAAATGTTAACATGAACTGTATCAGCAACTATTATCTGGCCCGCTGCACTGCAGCATCCACGTAAAGAAATTAAGAAAATAATAAAGAAAAGAGCATAATATTACACATCTGATGCTCAAAGTGCTATGGAATCAGATTTTGCCAGTTGAAAGACAAACAGCATCTCTATTAGAACATCACACATCACCTCATCCTACACTACAGCAGTAGCAGATGTATAGCAGCCTAATTATACAAAACAAAAATTGCAGTTATTTATGTTTCAAAGGCAGCAGTTCAAACGCGTTTATAGACTCCTCACCCCCCTCCCAACCCCACGCAACCTCCTGCTGCTCTTGTTGCTGCTGCTGCTGCTGCTGTTGCCATTGTTGTTGCCGCTGCCGCTGTTGTTCCTGCTGTCCGTGTTGCTGCTGCTCCATTCGCTGGTGCTGTTAGTTTCCGCTCGCTCCTGCACCTTTTGTATTCTTCCTGTGTGGCCGATCTGAAAGCCAGCTGTTAATTTGCAGATCAGAATAAAGTGTAAGGGAGCAGAACAGAAATGAAAAATGACCTCATCTCTTGGTTGGGTTCATTGTTTTTCTCGTTGTGAGGCTAGAAGAAGGTGTTGAAAAAGCACGTCATGCTGTCAATCTCTGCTTAAGTGGAGTCCACCATACAAACTTATAATAATTATAAATAAAATACTGCGAGTTCAACCACCAAAATAAAATGAGAGCATCTTGAAGAGCCCATCTTACTGCTGATGCATTACTGGCCTCTAGTGGTAATATGAGTGTAATAAATTAAGTAAACAGCAATGATGCTGAAATAGAGCTCTCAAGGCAATATGGTGATGTTAACTGTAAGTACATTATATGATACTTGCCAGTGTTTATAAAGTGACTTAAACATTGACTTAACTCAGTGCTAAGCTCTGTTGCCTCTAATGAGGGTAATCACCCCAGCAGAATTTCTCTAATTTCCATCAGATAATTACACATTAGAGTCACATGAGACAGGAGGAGAAATAAATTCAGTGACGGGAAATCCATTAAAAATCATTAAAAAGTCCCAGACTAGGCCAGCTTCTCCTGCAATCTGTTGGGGGTGTGCGGGGGGGGGGGGTGGCATTGCTGGAAATGGGGTAAAATAAAAACCAAAACAAATATCTTTGTGGATGCACAGTAACTTTATTCACGACATACAGCAATAGAGAGGACTTTTCTTCTTGCACTCGTTTTGAAATGCATTTGGATATTCTCATTTCTTCTGGATTGGAACGTCGTCCCTCACCACTGGGAATATTTCAATTTCCTTGATGATCCGCTCAGCAATAACCGCGTTGTTTGCTGAAACCATCCTGCGAGACATCAATTCAAACGGTCCCCCTAAATTGTCAAACAAAGCCTTTATTAAGAGGGGTTTCACCAAAAAAAGAAATCCTGCTTTCAGCCACGGAGTTCGCTTATAACCTTCTTATTGATTTCTTTTAGTTTCGACTTTGCATTCAGTTCAGTGCTGCTTAATCACGCGATGCTCTGTGATCAGATCTGAAAGCATACACACCATCAACATCCAGTAGTATTCCTCCGGCTTCTTTGACTATAACCGCTCCAGCAGCAATGTCCCAGCAGTGGATCCCGATCTCAAAGAAAGCCTCCACCGCCCCCGTCGCCACCAGACACATGTTAGTGGCAGCTGTCCCTGACCCACGGAGCCTGTCAAGACAGATCAATTGGACATGAATGAACACAAGTAGGCTACACTGCCCTACAAAGGCAGTAACTATAGATGCAGTGAAGTAGAGAAAGAAGGGTTTACATTTTTCAGGCTGGCTGGCAGATAGGAACTTCAGTGCCTTAATGTAATGCTTTTTAAGCTGATTATTTTAGCCAAATATATAATTGCCCAAATAGAACCTACATAATGCTTTGGGAAAACAAGGAAAAATGCAGTATCTTTCCTGTCCATGTTTACTAGTTTGTTTAAGAAAATAAACTTACTTTTGATCATTTGCAGTATATATCTGTTTTAAGTGTCTCTAATATTTATATTGTAATCAATATCATATATAATTCATTTACAATTTAATACATGTAAATATGTGACTTAGCTTAGGCTCACCAAATTTCATGAATTCCACACGTGTCAAAAGCTGACATGGTAGTTACCGCTACTCTGCTAAGCTAGTTAGCTTTAGCAGGAGTTTAGCTAACTGGGTTTTTGTCTCTATCAGGATTCAAGATAGATGTACTGATCATTTTACAACACATGGTTGTTGAACGAGATTTTGATTTTAGTTCATTTTGTGCTACTCAAGAACAAATGTTATGTCCAAAAATGATATACAGCTTTGTGAATATATAATAAGTCAATGAAATAAAAGCTATTTTACATGGTGGAGTGGTGAGGATGAATTTGGCAGTCTCACAGCCTGAGGGGAGAAGCTGCTCTGTAGTCTGGTGGCACCTCACCTCACCGATATCACTTATGCACGGTAGGTTGGTACCAATGATCTTCTGACCAATTTTAATCAATACAGAGCCCTCCTGTCCTTTGAAGTGCACATCCCATGCCTGTTTGTGATGTTTTCAGTCAGGATGCTTTCTATTGCTCCTCTGTAAAACTTAATAAAAACGTGAACAGGAAGGGGCTGAGCACACTTCCCTGGGGGTCTCCAGTGTTGAACACTAGAGTGGAAGAAGTGTGACCGCCAATCACGAACTGTCTGGGGTCTGTTTGTGAGGAAGTCCAATATCCAATTACAGATTGTGGTAAGCCCACGGTGCTAAGTTTTCCAATCAGTTTCATGGGGGAGATTGTGTTGAATGCTGAGCTGAAATCAACAAACTCCACTCTGATGTAGGTGTTGTTCTCAAGGTGTGTGAAGGCTGAGTGGAGGGCATCGAAGACGGCATCCTCTGTGGATCTGTTGGTTCTGAATGCTAACTGGTGAGGGTTCAGGCTGGCTGGGATATTGTTCTTTATGTGCTGGAGAACCAGTTTCCCAAAGCACTTTATCAGAATGGGGTTCAGAGCCACAGGGTGGTTGTCATTTAGACTAAACACTGCAGGTGGGAATAATCTCCTGTGACAGTAATATGTTACAAATGGCAGTAATAAGATCAACTAGATGACTGGCACATGTTCTTAGAACACGGCCAGGGATGTTATCAGGCCCAGCAGGTTTACTCATATTCACTCTCAGCAGGATTCTTTTCACATCTGCTATGAATACTGACAGTGGCCGGTCCTCTGGAGGCCGAGTAGACTTTACAGCTGACTCTGTTGGGGAGATTAAAACATGCATTAACGGCATTTAGCTCATCTGGTAGCGTGGCCTCACACATGATGAGGCTCCTGCTTCTGTAGCCTGTGATGGTTTTGATCGCCTGCCACGTTTATATGGTGTTGTTGGTGTTGGGGCCTCTCTCCAGTCTCTCCTGATGTCTCAGCTTTGCCTCCTTGATGCCAGCTTTCAGCTTTTTTGGCTCTGAGTGGAGCCCTCACCTCTCCATTCATCCAGGCTTTCTGGTTGGGGAATGCTTTTATTGTCGCTGTGATCACCACGTCTGCTGATGTATGATGTCACTGATGATGTATATTCCTCAAGATTGATGTGCTTCTCCTGGGTGGCGGCGTCTCTGAACACGAGCCAGTCTGTGCACTCAAAACAGTCCTGTGGAGCTGCTGTAGCTTCATCTGTTCACACTTTAACTGCGTTTACTGATAGTTTGGCCCCTGTTTTTATCTTCTGGGTGTAAGTAGGCAGGAGAAGCAGGGAAATATGGTCTGAATGACCAAACTGGGGGCAAGGAAGAGATTTGTAGCTTCCAGAAATGTTTTTCTTGTTTTTTAGCTCCATTTTGTCGTCACTGCAAATTGTACGTGCTGTTTTACAGAAATGACATACTTCAAAGGCATAACAATTTTTATATGGTAAAAAAAAGACAAAAAGTCAGATTCCAATCCTAAGTCAAAATTGACCAAAATAAATGATTACTCTGTTTTGGCTACATCGCATTATAATGAGTCAGTGTATGCATGTCAAGGCCACTTACCCATGCACTGGGATGCGGAGGATCTTCTGCATGGTGGAGAAGATCTTGGTTAATTTTTCCTTGCTCCTGTCAATTCCATGCTCAGAGATGATAATAGACTTTTTGATATCTATAATGACAGCATGCCAAAGGGGTTACTGTTATGTATGATTACAGGTGTGACAGTGGCTGTAATGGTGGGCACACTCACACATACAGTACCAGTTTAATGTCCTCCAGATTGAATGTGTGTAACCTTTTGGAGCCAGAGTATTCTGATTGAATGCTTTATTCATTTGTTCTTAGAAACAATATGTAACCTTGAGGTCCTTTATGTGAAAGGGATGACAATGGATATGTTTCGAGCTGGTGAATTTCAATTTCTAAAGCAAGGCAAAAGGTGGCACACATTTGTGGTGGTTGCAAAGCTCCCTTCGTGTATTTATAGTTGACATGACTTTTTTTTTCAATTTCAAACATGCAAAATCGTATGTTGACAGTTTTCACTGGTACTGCACACAAATATAACCGCATTACCTTTGACATCGGAGACCTGAATTGGTTCATCATCGCAAAAAGCTCCCTTCCCCTTCCTTGCTTTATACATCTTGTCCTCCAAGCAGCTGTAGACCACACCAAACTCCAACTAAAAACAGACGTTATTCTTTCAGCTTTCAGCTTTCACGTACAAAGTATGGACGAGCACATTTTATTGACTGTGAAATTCTGTCTTGTTTGATTTGACATACCTCCTTATTGACAGCGAAGGCAATAGACACAGCCACAAAAGGGAATCTATGAATAAGTAGTTTAATGTTATGATGTATTATTATTGAGCGAGCACCCCGAGGATGTTCATGACATCAGTTATTACATAGCCGCAATAAGGTACTTCATCGGTTACATGTATCCAACAAGAAGTATTTCATAGGGCTATTTCACAGTTAGCTTAGCATTAAGAATGGAAGCAGGGGGGAAACAGCTAGCCGGGCTCTGTTCAAAGGTCACAAAAACTGTATGAAGCTGGGCCAGCTGTTTCCCCCAGCATCCAGTCTTTATGCTATTCTAAGCTACCTGTCTCCTGGCTGTAGCTTTATAATACACGTACAGACACGAGAGTGATAGCAACCTTCTACTTACTCACTCACGGTAAAAAAAAAAAGAAGTGGATTACCCAAAATGCCAAACTATTGCTTAGCTAGGCTAATGAGTAGTGCTGGAATAGTGCACACTTCCTTATTGCTGATTGAAGCTTCTCAGACACACAGAAATAGAGCAATTGTGCTAGCTAGGTTGATCTCACTAGTGAGCATACCTTCACACTACACACAGTGTGTGTTCAAATACATCTACTTGTTTTTCTACGTATGAAAAGGTCAAAATACCATTTGCAGTATGTAAGCTGTGACTTGTATCTGGCTGTGTTGGTGGCCAGGAGAGATGAAACAGTACAGAGGGAGCTTATCGCTGCGTACCTCAGACACACCTATCCTTAGAAGGGGACACATCCTGAAATTTCGTTGTGTTAAAAGTTTGTGTTTTTGACCCCCATCAAAAACTACAGCTCAGAATGTACGATTTAAAAGCCATATACAGTATATCACTGTTTGAAACAAATGAATCACTTTGTCAAATGTAATTATGAACAATACTAGCAAGCCATGCAGATACTGTGAATATTTGGTGCCATATTTGGTGTCCTGTTTGGTTTATTAACACAATAAATTGTCCTTTAGCAACACTGATCTCATACCCATGTACAAAGTTAGTGGTGCCGTCCACAGGGTCTATGATCCATGTAGGTTTGTCAGTTAAGATACACGGCTCCCCCTTTGCGACTGACTCCTCTCCAATGAAACTGCACCAAAGAAGAACCAGTGAGGAATGTCAAGCTATGATATGATTTTGTGCCTCTGTTACAAACAATACAAGCATATAAAGATTCACATTTAGGTGTATGTTTTCGTGCATGCCTCACCAGTGTGTGCCTTCTCCAAATTCCTCTTGAAGAGACCCGATAATAATTTTCTCCACCCTCTCGTCAGTCTTGGTGACAAGGTCAACAGTGGAGCTCTTTGTCATGACCCTGATTTCACTCTCCCCGGCTTTCCTAATTTCCTAAACGAATGGAATATTATTGGCACAAGCTTAGGGGTCTTGCAGTTAAAATAGGGGCATATTTTGATCGTCACAAAATCTCCAAAAACTATCCAAGCCAAGTGTGTTTTTCGAGTTTTACCCTATGTTGCAAACAGCAGAGAAGAACTACATTTAGAGGCTATTACTGATGGCTCTTACCGCTCCAGCTTTTCTTGCCACTTCGACAGCAAAGTCATATGCCTTCTGCCATGGGTCAGCCATTTTGTTTCTATTTTTTTTTGGTTTACTGAGGAGAGCCTGTAAACTGAAAAAAGCTTGTCAAAGTGCAACAATGACTCATACATGCACAAAAGTGTAAACCATTCATATGTCATACATACAAATTGCAATAAAGTGCAACTTAAATAAATAAAAATAATAGTAGTCTAAAGAAAAATTTTAATGCCGGTGTAAATTTATATAATTGGTGCTTCAAACCAAATTTAGTTTTTGTTGATAGAGACCGCATACTTGATAGATAAATATTGTTATGTCAATCTTCATTTTGTTGTTGGTTGTATTTCTTTAAAACGCACTGTACTTCAATTCTTCATACTATACAATATGCATTATCCCTGCTATTACAAATCATTTGTGTCCATTGTGGAAGAAATACTTTTACTTAAGTAAAATTAGCAATAAGTCTGTTGCAAGGAAGGGTCCTAAATTTAAAATCTTACTTGTATAAAATACAAGTACCTCAAAACTGTACTTAAGTAGATTTCTTGAGTTACATTCCACCACTGTATGTGTCAGAGTAGTGGCTGCTCTTTATAAGATTCCTTATAAAGAGTTTTTGGTGATCAGTTACACAAAAATGACACAAAAAAAAAGGTTTATCCATCCGCTATGATGATAAGCATACACCTTTTATGGACACACATCTATCATCCATGCACTACTAAAATAAAATAAAACCGTACCTTGTCAGGTGTCAGGTGGGGCTGTCAAAGGTAGTGCCAAGATGCTAGTGCACTGTCTTTTGAAATACTTAACTGTAAGTTTCCTCATTGGAGAGATGTGACACCTAAAAAAATCTGGCATGGCAGAGTGGGAAAAGTACTAGCACCGCCCTCATGTGTTTCTTCATAGCAACCGGAGGAGAAAAAAAAAATCAACATTCTGCGTGTTAAGAAGGCCGACTTGCAACAACACAATGCCACATTTACTGTACAGTGAGAGCATCTATGGCTGGATAAATAAGTGGAAAATTTTTGGGTGTCTTCGTAATTCCTCTGAGAAAAATGCCCTTCCCGAAAACAGTGAAGGTGTCTGAGGAAGACACACCCTGCTGTGTACATTTCTGTGTCACGTATGTACATACAACAGCTGACCTGACTAGTAACTTAATGCTGAACAGTGCAGCATAGACAATTCCATACTTTTAGTGTTGATGTCAGCTCTTAAATCAAATTTGCCGAGGTGAGAGTCTTAGATTTCTGTGGAGAAATAAGTGTACATTCCAGCTCCTGACTTAGTTTTAACATGGGATTTGGCATGACAAACAAAGCTCCTGTAGGTTTTATATTTCCTGACAGTTTCACAGCTATGGAGCTTTCCCTTTATGTCCTTTCATTGTATTCCGTTACTGGAACATACTTTGAAAGGTCCCCTGGTGAGTTAGCGTAGATTATATGTGCATGCATTACCCGTTTCTCACTGTGCCTGCTGATAGAGAAAATATCCTCATAAAGTGAATGAAAGCATAATACACTGCAGATACACCAATCTACATGTATCTGTATCTACATTTATATATCTAAATGTCATAACTGTTCATCCCTGCAACAGTTACTGTTCGGACAAAGCACGTAGTTATTATATCTCACAGTAACATAAACGCAAATTACTTTCCCTCCTCGGTGAGAGAATCCCCACATTCAGGAGATACTGCAGGGTAAATATATCGAATATTATAATAGAGGTTAAAGATGTTCTTAACTCTAGGTACCATGCCCAGATTTACAGTATATGTGCTTGAATGTTTTGGCCCCAAAGTGACATCATTTTAACTCTCTTCCATTCAAATGCATGCTGCACTGAAGCCCTGAGGGAGTGTGAAAGACTATTCTCTGAATCTTCAAGCTACTTCTGTTCAATCGCCAAAAAGTTGTCTTGCAGGTAATCACACACCAGTGGTGAGCGCTGCATGTCTCCAGAAAATTCCATTGCAGTTCTACATTGGCTGTGTTAGTAAAAGTAGCCTGCTCAGACATGATGTCCATGAGCACCACACCTTGTATAAAGCACCTGTTTCTTAAAATAACCTGAAAGAACCAGTTTTGAACAAACAAACCTGTTTGTTATTGGACTAGTAATGACAGAATGAGACCTAAAGCAAATGTTTAGCTACCACATCTGATTCTCTTGAAGACATCTGATATCGGTCGTCATATGATAACAATTACGTCAAAACCAATCAAATGAAGCTGGCAGGAAACACTGTAATCCTACTGTACAAGTTGCTCAAATAAACAGAGCTCCGCTGATCTTAACAGATCAGTATGGGGTATCATGAAGGGGGGGGTTTGTTGAAAGTTTTGTTTGACCGGGAGCAGCAGGAGAGCAGTTGTCACCCTCTTGTCCCTGTTGTGACGCTCTCTAAAATGTTGGGAGACAGGTTGAGGGAAGTGATAGGACAAGCAAAACAAATACATCAGTCCTGCTGTCTCCCTGGCAGGTCTGTTATGAATAATTTATCCAGGATGATGGATGTTTTGGATGTTTGGTTCCCTGGAATCACAGCTGTAACTGAGGCCTGCCATGATGCTGAAGTTGCTGAAGGTCAATGGTGCACCCTGAAAGATGAGCAGGAGCTTCAGACAGGTTGTTTCCTGTCTAGAGTCATTTATATAAGCCCCTTTTGAGTTTTGGGTCTACAGCCATGCTAGCTGCTCGGTGAGGCTGCACTCAATGCTAATTCCAGCATGCTAACATGCTCACAATGAATATGTTAACATGCTGATGTTTAGCGGGTTATGTTTAGCATGTTACCCACCTTAGTTTGCTTAATATTTAACATTTACTAAGTAGCACTCAGTACAGCTGAGCCTGATGGGAATGTCATAAGCTTTGCTGGTATTTGGTCATAAACCAAAGCATTGGACAAACTGAAACTTTGACCTGATGGTGGTGCTAGATGGTCAGGTGATCACCAACATTTATTCCAATTCACCCTGTGGGGAACATGAATGTATATACAAAATGTCATGGCAATTCATACAAAGTCAGGGGATCGCCAAAGTCAGTAGGCTTCATCCTCTGGGCACCATGAGGTCTGTACCAAATTCTATGACAATCCATTCAATAGTTGTTGGGTTATTTCACCAAAAAAACAAAACTGTCACTGGTGGTGCTATAGGCAAAGTCTGAGGATTACAAAAGTCAGAAGGCTTCATCCTCTGAGGACAGTGAATAAATGTGATTGCACATTAACAAACCATCTAAAAGTCGTTGAGCTATTTCAGTTTGGACCAAAGCTGTGGACCGCCCCTTCAACCGACATTGCTATACCCACACCGCTAGCGTGGCTAGAATAAATAAAGGAAATGCACGCTAATACGATGGCAGATCAAGCCAAAGGCAGAGCACAGAAACAAATACAGGGTTATGGAAACAAAAACAGACATTATAATAAATGTCCACAGAGCCTGACTCTTTTTGAAAGAACAATGGTACTTCCTAATGGAAACCAGGGCATGTAGTAAAAGTACAAGGACTTTGTTGGCTGTGCCATTAATGACTCTATGAACAAGTAAAAAAAAACCCATTAAAAATCAAAACACAGGGAACCAACAAGATTTGTTGAGCAGGTGTTGGTGTAAAGGTGGAGTTGACCGAGGAGGACTTGGCTTTCAGCTGCCTGACTCATTCCCAACACTAGTGATTTCGTCTGAAGCCCCTGCTGCAGACTAACATGGCCCATTGATTGCTGTGGAGGGGCTCGCAGCAGTTTAAGACCTGGGTTTGCTCAAGTAAAGTGTTTTAAAACCATTTGTTAGTCATCAGCAAACAGAGACAAGACAACAGTCCGTGGAGAGCAAAACTCGGGGCTATTTCATAGAGTACATCAGCCCGGGGGGCCGTCCATCCCTCTGCATGTGCAGCATCTGCAGCACTGACTGAAAGGGCAGGGGAAACGCAGCGGAGACTTTTACATGGTGTAATGGCTGCGAATGCTTTTAGCTCTCTACTATATCACAACGGTAGCAGTCAGTGTGTTTTCCCCCCAGTGTTTTATAGAGTGTCAGAGGCCTGTTTTCTGTTTATTTGGTTTCCTGTTTGCCGCCAGAGACCCTTTTCTTTCGTCATATTCTCCCTTTATAGATTTTATAAAAGGGGAAAGGACAGTTTATCATTTTTCTAGGTCAGAGCAAACATGGACCTGTAATCTATGTTCTGAACACACGGCTGATTCAGGCCGCTGCAGGTAGGGTGTCGGGAAGGCATTTAGGAGCCTTGCTGGAGATTGAAGAGAGGTATTTTCCATTCTCCAATGTAGTTCTAGATAATAACACATTTCAGAACAAATGCGCTGGTAAAGCAGCTTTTGGTTTCTCACTGTGAAGGAGCTGCATTTTGAAGGGACGTTACAGTGACGTAACAACATGGGGAGCACTCTTGGCAGATTGTATTGCGTATAGTTTACTGGGGGTTTTTTGTGTTGGGTGTTGTGGATGACTTCTTTTTTTTTTACATATTTCAGGGGGAACAAGTCATGTCATTGAACTGCCATATTTAGTCAAAGAAATTGAAATTGCTGTCAGCCTTTTTCTGCACAAATGTCCGTAGGAAGGCTTTACTTCTGTAGCCAATTACAGTCTTCAGAGTATACTGTGGCTAAATGTGGATGCATCCTGACACCTGTCTCTGCAGGGCTTTAATGACATGAACGTATCCATCTGTAGTGTGTCAGAAAGAGGCTGGGCACAAGCAGGAGATATTTATAGTGCTTTTTATTCGCTGCCTGCATTACATCTTTACAGACAACCGTTCATATTAAAAAACACTTCTAAACACAATGCACACATTTTCAAGAACACCATCAGTGTATTTAAGTCTGGACTTGATATAGAGGTTATACAGTACACAGTATTTGGCATACGTATTCTTGCTTTAACTGTAGTGCAAACTAGTGATGGCACTGAAATTCATTTTCTTACATTTATTTAAATATACATTTGTTTATACAGTAACTAAATACAAGTCTTAAAAGTCTAAATACAAGCCCCAGAATCCTACATGGAAAAGCAATATTATTGGTCAAAACCTGAACACCTTTATAGGGATGGGAATTGTTCGTTTTTATTGATATTGGTATTTTGTGGACTGCTTAACGATCCGAGCCTTTATCGATACTTTTCTATGAATTTGGTGGAAAGCCGAGACGACAAACTCTAAGAGGACGGGTAATGTTTTAAAGCTTTTGGATGATTGATTATTGTCAACGAACGGGACCATTGGCCCATACCTTGGGCGGAGGAGGGTGATTGCTCTGCAGGTGGAGGTGTTCCGACTCCAAGACGGCCGAAGGGTGATGCATTCTGGCTTTAGCCGATGCGCAACATTGAGGCGCTTTAGCATTGACGTTGTTAGACAACTGCTATTTGTTTGTGCACAGGTGATTTGATTTAAATGGCAGAGAGAGAGGGAGACATAACATTACGTTATAGGACCTGCTAGTCTTAACAGCAGTATTGATAAGCTAGGTTTTTGATTTTGTTTTGAGAAATTTGGAACCGGGTCCTCATAGAACCGGCTCTCGATCCCAGTCCCTACAAAAAAATAAATAATAAAATAATAAAAAATGGCTGATTAAAAACACTCCCGAAAAAACAAGTGTGTATTAGGACACACACACAAACAGAATCATCATTAATCATGTCAGTGCTGTTTAGTCTGAATCTGTGAGTGGCGAAGTGCAGAATTACAGCAATGGCTTACGAAGAAAGCAAAAGGAAGGCTGAAAGGCTAAAGCGCTGAATATTTAACAGTCCCACTCAGCTGTTCTTCAGAGCTAAGTTTATCGTTTTGGTTCTTGGGGCAAAGACGGGATCCTGAGCTGTTAAATACAAAAAAAAAAAAGTTGCGTGTTTAAAGAACTGAGGAGATGATGGAAATTGACTAGCCATCTGTGTCGTCCCTGCCGACGTCAAACTCCGTTATCTCCGTAGCAATGCGTTCTGCTATTGTTCTGCTGCTGGCGATGATCAGTCTCCGAGACATCAGATCAAACGGCCCACCTGGGTAATAGAGAAAACAATAAGTATTACTGTAATGAAGTTAAACAGCACGGGGGGGGGGGGTCAATTCCTGATGTGGCCAAGATCCACATTTCCATAAACTTTTGAAATTGAAATGCGTCATTGAATCATTTTCCTGACCTTGGAGGTTTGTTAGAAGTTAGAATAGTCTTTCAAATTCCAGTGTTGCACTGTTTAAATTTTGGTTTTTACATATTATTCGCTCAAAGATTTCACTGTAACCAGGCTTAAATGTGATAAATTCACAGGTTTCCGCAGTTAAACCACAGCAAAGATGATGAAGCGTCTAATGTGGCATTTGAAAAGTAGTTTCACCTCACTATTGTTGGTATGCACTGACAATGTCAATGACTGACCAGGTAATTTAAGGGCAAATATATTGTTTAGCGTTCCTACACTCTTGAGCAATAAGATGCATTAACATAGAATAAAACAATACTAGTCACGATGGCAACAGTGGAGCACATATGTGCCAATGGAAGTTTTCGCCTCCGTAAATCTGGCTGATTGCGCCACCTCATCGATGCATTCATTTTGAGACGTGTGTGTGTACAAGAACAACTGCTAAGTACTAAGCTAGTCAAAAGGTGGAAAACGGTTATATGCTGCGTGAAGGTGGGGGCGATGAATTTCCAAGATCATGATCCAGCTCGTGTTGAAGTTTTACACTCTGTGGGATCCGATTTTAAGCGCGAGAGCTGATCAGGGAGTTAGAACCTCCAGTTATCTGGCTGGACGCAGCTCTACTACCTCACATGACGGAAGTGCCCCAAAGGTCGACGCTATCCATGCCAAAGTTTGCCCCAGCACATGCAAGTGTACTGTACTTTTTAAATCGTGTTTATAGAAAGGGAGTGTCTCGGCAGAAATCAAGGATGGGCTCATTATTTTAATAGCACTGCCATTGTCAACAGTGCAGGTTTGAGTTGACAAACAGCATTCTTCGCATCCTAAATATCAGGCCTGCTGTTACGTCGGTGGCAGCATTAAGTTCCTCAAACCCTGCTGCTTCCTGTTTCAGGGATAAAGCAACCTGCTGCTCTACCCCCCCCATCTATGACTGTGTTCACAGGCATTTGTGAGCAAGAAGAGGGATAAAAACCAATAACAATGAGATTTGGTAACAATAAATATTTCATAAACATTAATAACTTCTGTTGTGTTTGCGCTGTTTGCGCCGGAAGAACAGCAGCCCACTCTCGCTGCTTTGTTCTGTACAGCGATCTCCTTCAGCAATCCTGCAGTTTTTCCACAAGCCAATCACCCTGTTGCCTGACATCCTTTATTTCATCCAGTGACTCAGCAGCCTCTGAAAAGTTGGTGTTTGACGGGCTCACATTTTCTCAGTGACTCACCTGAAATGTCCATGATAACTCCTCCAGCTTCAGTGACAACCGCTGCCCCCCCAGCCATGTCCCAGCAGTGGATGCCCATGTGGTAGTAAGCGTCAGCCGACCCGCACGCTACCAGACACATGTTGACAGCTGCACTGCCCGGGGAGCGGATACTGTGGATGGAAATGGGATGTCTGCTCTGCATTTGGCTGCACGTGACACACTGGTAACCTCCAGATGGTTTAGTAAAAGTTTAGTGTGTGGTTGTGAATGTTTACAGTTTTAATCCTTAAGATTTGCATGAAATCAAACCCCCCGTTTGTGACACTATTTATGGTTGGCATTTTTATTTTTTTTTAAATGGCATTTGGTATTTACGTTCTGTGATTCTCTAGTTTTAGTGTGTGTGTTTTGTTTTTTTTGTTGCCGTTCCTGGATTCAAACTCTCTTCACATGCACAAGGGTTCAAAAATGTGTCTACAAAACATGACATTTCCACATTTTTCATTAGTGGATCGTTTGTAATTTTTAAAAAAAAAAAAAAAAAAAGGGAGTAATAAAAGAAGGAGCAGCCACAGAGAGCCGACGGCGCCATGCTGCACACCACCAGCTCCTCAACTTGCAGTGCCTGTGCTGTCGTGTGGAAACCTACTCGCACCGCGTGCATAAAACTTTATTAAAAACAACACGACTTTAGTTGGCTGCACTGTAAAAAGATACACTCGTTGCTCGTCTGTTGTATTTCTGTTAGGTAGCTGCTCAAGGAAGGTTTGTTGAAGTATTAAATGTTAAGGATTACAACTTGTGCAGAAGTGTATATTTACCCATGTACAGGGATGGTGAGGATGGTCTTAATGTTGGCCAACATAGTTTTGAAATGGTCAGGGTCCTTCCTGAAGCCCATTTCTGCCAGTACCAGGGATTGGGTTATATCTTGGAATGAAAACACAAAAAACATCACTCAACAAACGACAGTCTGCCTACTCCTCTGAAACCACAGAATCGCAGTTAGTAATGTACAACTACGGTCTCTCATTTCACTGGTTTGGAGCTGTTGGTCCAAGCAGAGAATCTTGCTGTGATGTTGCCTCCACCTGGTGGATTTGTTATAAAACAGCAACACCGACGGCTGATGTGATTCTCAATATTGTCACCTTTTTGTCCAGACACTTTGATAGGGACGCCATTGCAGAATGCCCCTTTCCCCTTCCGTGCTGTGTACATCTTGTCCTCGATGCAGCTGTAGACAACCCCGAACTCTATCTGAGACGACGAAGCAGCACAGAAAACAGCAGTGATTAAATGTGGTGTGGGTGGAGGGCTAAGAATAGAACGGCCATACAAAAAGAGAAAGACTACTGTACTACTCAGTAGAAATTCACTGGGTTATTGGGGCATTTGCTATGGTAACGTTTCTTAAAATGAAGATGTACAGTGTGAAAAAACCCCCAAAAACAATAAAACCTACCTTTTTCTTCACAGTGAAGCCAATTGATACAGACACAACTGGGAACCTGCACAAAAGAAATGTACAGTATAAAACATTCATTTAATGAACTCCCTCCAGGTTTAAGCTCAGAGGAATCAATTTCTATTATCAGTTCACTTTCATCTACGTTGTCTAATTATCCGTGACAGAGAGGACAATCCAGGAGAGAACCTAATTAAAAGATAAAAATAGTTAAAAGGAGCGACGAAGATAAAACAAACCCAGGGCTGCATCAGGTTTCTCAATGGTTTATACAGTATGCAAGCGCAGGCAGTACCTGTGAACAAAGTTGGTGGTACCATCGATCGGGTCGATGATCCAAGTGGGGTTGTCGGTCAGAACACTGGGAGCACCTGCTGCCACGGACTCCTCGCCTATGAAGCTTCAAAAGGTCACACGCAGAAAATAAACAAGCAGTCATTTTCATGCACCGCACGACAGCAACATTAATGATACTATCCCACTTGATACCGTCTGCCTGATGTGCTTTCTTTCGCTTTTCTACTGGAGCCTATAACATGTGAGATTGCTTTCAGCTTCCTGGAGGACGTTTGCGTTGTGCAGTTTTACTTTGTGGATATTTGACAGGCGGCTTTCCGTATTTTCGAAAGACATGGCTGATTTAATTTTGACTACTTTTAGTCCACCAAAAAAATAAAAAGGATTCTGTATTTCCCACCCAGTTTTCTGTCGGGTAGAGTAGAGAAGGCTTTGCAACAGCATATATATACATAGGGGCGGCTGTGGCTCGGTGGCAGAGCGGTCGTCCACCAATCGGAAGGTTGGCGGTTCGATCCCGGCTTTCCCCGGCCATGTGTCGAAGTATCCTTGAGCAAGATACTGAACCCTGAACTGCTCCCGAAGCTGCGCCTTCGGTGTCTGAGTGAGTGTGAATGATTAGTTTAAGTTGTACTGATGGGCAGTTAGCTCCTGCCATCAGCGTGTGAATGGGGTGAATGTGATGTAGTGTAAAAGCGCTTTGAGTAGTCAGAAAGACTAGAAAAGCGCTATACAAGTACAGTCCATTTACCATTTACCATATGGTAATTCTTCAAATTTACAGTTAACTGAATAAATAAAAAATGTTTAAAATCCAGAGTATTCTAAGATTTTGATACCTTATTCTTGGTGACTATTCAATTTATGTGGCTCATGACATCAGTATCTCTAAAGCCTTGGCTACAGCCCTGCCAGGATTAGTGAGAAGGACAGGAGTGTGAACTCGCTTGATAATACATCCCGATTATAGCCAACTATCATCCACATGGCAAACAGAAAAAGCAAAGTGAAAGGAGGGAAATTAAGCATTAAATACTGTGAAACAGTTACAAAATTAAATAAAAAAAGGCAGCACGAGACTAAGGACCAAACTTTGAGAGACAGAATAAAAATACACTGATACATATTCTTCCCTTCATGGCCTACAGTACTATCAGGCAGTTCACATACCACCTCTGAGGCCCACATTTGATAGCCCGGTACCTGTGAGTGGGGTACTTTTCCTTGATCGAGGATATAATGAGCTGTTCCACTTTCTGGTCCGTCTCCGTCACCAGGTCAACTGGTGAGCTCTTCTGCATGACGGCGATGTCCTTCTGGAGCGCGTCGCGGATCATCTGGCAGAAACAACAACGATGACACACTCAGCAGGGGGATTTTTTTTTTGGATGACTGGCCACATCTGCTGCGTTAATTAGCCTAACGGGGTTGCGTGTTATGGTTACATACTGTCGGCAATGATGGCTCAGACATGATGTGGTGTGAGCTCCAAAGCCCAAATATGAGCCGTCTTTATTACACATTACTGTATCTTTCTCCTGCGACCGAAAAGTAGGCAGCTACTAGTCACCCTTCAAACCTTAAATGGATTTGAATTAGTAAGAAGTTTTAATACAAATACCTCGGAATATAGCTGGATGACAATTTCCCTTTCCATACCCACACTGAATACTGTAAACCCAACTTAGGTTTTTATTTTTGTTGTACAAAATGCTTTCTCTGTGTAGAAAGTCTTCTTCAGTCTACCTAATTTATACTTTATCTATACTACTCCCCCCCCCCCCCCTGTTCTGGATCCTGTGCAAGGATGAACTGGACTCAGTACAGCCTACACTTGAACCTGCCCGTCACTCATCTGCACGTTTTATTTTGAATGGGACCAAACTGAATATACGGAAGAAGGTTCATATGGACCTCTACTTCTGTGAAAGGCTGTCTCCTGTTTCTAACAACTATTGAACCCAGTCATCAAAATGGATCATCTTCATCTTGCCAGGGACTATTTGTGCTACATGCCAAACTTTATTGGAAACTCTGCCTTCAATCCAGGCAACATGTTTCATGAGGAAAGTGACTGTTTTAAATAGTCAGACTCTCCCCTTTATGCCTCTCAGGTCCTTTGTTATTGTTCTGTGTGAATGTTGTACATGTTTCTTCACATGACCATGTGTTAACAACTTCCCGGTGTCGTTTTGGCCAGACCTCTCTGACTGATTGTGGATTTTATTCTTGTAACGTGATCGTGTACCTGCAACTTACCTCTGCTGTGATACAGACAAACGTGCACGCGAAGTGTATAGTGACGCTAACGCTGTGCCATGGATTTCCAGAGCTTACTCACCTTCCCAGCCCTCTTGGTGACCTCCACACAGTGATCCATACACTCTTGCCAAGGATCGCTCATGTTGATAGGTCGGAGGAGGAGTAGATCATATATTCTCAGGTTACAGATTGTAACGTTACACACACGGCCGCGTGAGCTACTGCGATGCGAACGGTGCCTCTTTAGCCAACTTAGCTGCCTATGCTAGTGAGCTTAAACGGGCGCTGAGCGTAATGACAACTACGGCTACAAACACAAAGTTAACGGTTTTGACAGGCAGCTATGCAATGACTCTGAATTTGCGTTGCAGAGAGCTACAGTACTAAGAGTTTCCATGGGCCAAAGCTAACTCAACCCACCTCGCTCCAGACAGGCTGACTTCTAACTGTTGATTTGTTGTAGCTATGGGAGGGCGGGACTAAAAGAAACGCTCACAGTCTCACTGGTCGATAAATGCAGCTGGATGTGAGGTCGCCGCTCTCATTGGCTAGAACCCTGTCCTTCGTCCGTACAGGACACTGATACGTCACCGCAAGAAAGGAGATTTAGCACAAACAAGTTTTCCTTGTCTGAAGGAGACGCAGCGACGACGAGGGATTTCCGCAAGTGCGGGTTTTTACGTCTCCTTTGATTTAATGGGCACTTGTAAACATTAGGTTTGTAAGTCTATAGGAGCATATCTGCTGTTACCTGTTTGCCCTTTTACAAAGTGGACTAAAAACCTCTGTTTTAAATTACATTCAAGTTCACCAGGTGTGTGTAAATAGTGTTTTTTCATTAACACAAACACACCAAGGCATATGGTGAATATATATATTCACCATATGCCTTGGTTTGTTTGTCACCAATCCAAACAAACCCAGATCTGGAGTTATGCTGCGGCCAAGATCAGTGACATAACAGCGGCCAGTTGTCATGGCAACATGACATGCTTTCCAGCAGGTGACCTTTCTGGGTTCACGGCAGCCAGAAATATGGAGTGTGGAAAGAGTTGTCATTGTAAATAGAGCTCAAAGAAATGAGGATACATCTCAACCCTCAACACAGTTAAAGGTGACCAGGTTGAGCCATTTTTACTTTTGTACAAAGTACAAATATGTAACTATCTATCCTACTTGGTTTTTTTTTTATTTTGATTCAATGCTTCCTTTAACTTCAGTATGTATCTGCAGCGCCACGCAGCAACATAGCCTACAATAGCTGATTTTGGGTTTTTTTCAGAAACCACTATTATTTCACGTAATACTAATGCAACTTCCCATATCTCGCATACATTACATCAACTTTATTTGTTTCTTTAGGGCTTTTTTGTAGGTATCCATGGTGCGACATGTTGCATGAGAGGGCATGACCAAAACATTACTATGATTGGTTTAAAAGGTTTGGGAACTTCTAGCAGATACAGGTAATATAGAAACCCTCTTTGATCCACAAGGGGGCAGCAATAACACTGTAGATAGATAGATAGATAGATAGATAGATAGATAGATAGATAGATAGATTTTACTGAAGACTCAAGGTCCAAGATTAATACATATATGATAATACACAGCTAAGTTGCTACAAGTCAAACATGATGTTGCGCAGAGCTGCAGGCATTGGGTATTGTTTTTATGTTGAGTTGACATTCAAGGATGAAATCCATGTCCAAACCCTTTCCTATTGACCCAATAAAGCTCAATATGCAATTTCTTTGATGTGCAGATGCTAATATTAAGACTTTTCATATAATTGCAGAACTACAAAGGTACTTTTGGTCATTTTTGTCAAGTAAACTCCAAAACATTTGCTGGTTATAGCTTCACAAATGTAAGGAACTGGTTGCTTTTCTGCATTTCTTGAATTGTTGTTGGAACTGATGCCACTAAAGAGCAATACTTTAAGTGTCAGTTTGTGCGTGATTAAGGTCAGAGAACAACGTGAGAGCAAACGTGACTTGAGTGCCACGCTAATTTGCACTTCAGCTTGAAATGAAGAGAGCACCAAATTGCAAAATAATACCATCCTCAGCGACTGGGAGAAGAAGGAGAAACGAGACACGTTCTTCTCGGAGATGATCCCACCTGCTTTACCATTTTTACATTTTTCCGGTCATGTTTCAGCTAATTGATGGTTTGTGAACAGTAATTATTCCTGTATAAATATACTAAATTGTTGACTTTGTCTTTTTATTATAGTATTATGTGAAATCATGAATGGTCTTAGTATCTTAGCAGAAGACACAGAGAGTGTCAGTGTCAACTTGGAGAATTAGAAAGATTTCCTCCACTTTGCATGTGTCTGGAAATTATGGAGTTTTATTTCAATTTTGAAACGTGAGGAAGTAGCTTTTAGATAATTAATGTTAAGCTTCCTCTACTTGAATTATTCATGAAAGTCTCCTATTGGCAAGATGTTGGTTCTGCTTCCGAGAAATGCCTACTGTACATCATACATAAGTAATTATTAAAGCAAAGATCACAATGGCCTATACAAGCATATTTCAGTTCATCAGTAGAGCAGTGAACGATGTGTGTGAACAGCTTGCTCTTCAAATCTGCTGTCTTCAGTTCTTGCTTTGAGGTCTGAATTAGATTCTCGCTTCCTTTTCTTTGTGGCAATATTCAGCTACTTAACCCCAGAGCGTGTTAGGTCGGTAAGCTAGGGCAGTCCTGTGTAGACGCTCTGTGCTCTTGTGCTAACAACGCAATTAGCTCTAAAAACACGGGAGCGCCATCTCATCCATACTTTTCTTTCAGATTTAACCTCAGACGGCCTTTATCTCACAAAGAGGTGGCCGGAATTTATTTTCTTTAAGCAGTTAATGAGAAGTCTGGCAACAGTCAGGCATACATTACATCTAATTCCTCCAACCTCGAGCAATGATTTTATGTATTATGTTCTAAGACAAGGCGGTATAATGAGAAGTCACATTCAGCTGATCACAATTTTAGAGCAATTTTCGGTGTACTCCGTGACAAATTACAAAAGATGAAACGATCTAAGGTCTCTCTTGAACTCCCTACACTTTTCCTGTGGATGCTACATATATTAGGACAAAACAAAAATTGTATAATGTGCTAAGATAGGAAGTCCTTCACATTAGTCAGTGTACAAAAGCTCACTCAACAAATAGGCTACTGTATGTCCACTAGTTTGGACCGTTAATTGCAGAATGGCAAATCTGTGATATTGTGAAAACACCACGTTAGTGATGACATGCATCGTTTCCTCATTTGTTTCGTCACAACCTGCTAAGTAGTTCCATAGTTAAATGGGAACAAGACCAAGAGTGCCATGCTGGCAGCTCTGTGAGGCTGCACTTGACAATGACAATGCTAACATGCTGATGTTTAGCAGGTGCAATGTTTCGCATGCTCAACATCTTATTTCAGAGTGTCAGCATGCTAACATTCGCTACTTAGCGCTGAACACAGAGTACAGCAGAGGTTGATGGGAACGTGACGATGGAGCTTCTTACGGAATTGGTGACGCTCACTTGGTTTCTAATGCTGGCGACTGCCCTCTTTAAAATCTCTCAACTGCCATCCAAGAGATAGCCATCTGCATTTTCCTAATTACCCCCTTAGAATCACCTTTACATCCTTTAATTTAGTTTTTAGGGTGGGTTACACAGAGAAGTTAGGCGTAAACTGCACCGCTGAGTTATTAGAGACACACAATTGTGTGTCTGGGGCCCGATTTTGTTAACTATAGTGCCTTTAGGTCATTTAAAAAGGGGAAGACAGAAACAAACGAAATGAGCAACAGATATAGACAGATATATAAAATCACAAAAAGATGATCTCTTTTAAACCTACAGTACGCATATCTGTCACACTGATCTCTATGAACTAACAATTACACGTTCTCATTGTATGTTTTGCCAGTAAAACCTGATGTAGCTGCTTTCCACCAGCGACTACTTCACAGAATAACATCTACTGTCTTCAGCATAATACTGCAGGCTCATTTTGAGACATACTACATATTGCCCCGTGTCCAATAACTCAAACAGTAACATGTGCTACTTCCCCCAGCTCATCATGGCACCGCGTCCCAAAGAACAGCACACACTCTATGTGGGGAGATTCTTATTGGCACCATAACAAGAGTCATGTGGATCTACTCTTTGCAACAGGAGGCTGTCCTTTAAGAATGTCTCTGTGGGTTGGGAAGGAGCTGTGATTGTCGACCTATGAAGACTAGTCTCTTGGGCATGACCAGCATTAGTCCTGAGAGGAGGGTTCACAACCGATCACACCACCACTGGACTCTATTTGGGCAGAAACCCAACCTGAGCAAAGCATTTTACATCCCAACTATGGAGCCATTTATTGCCATGAAACCTTCTGCATGGAAAAGGGTGAGTGTTTACACCTACATGTTACCACTGAATTACAAAACTGGGCACGTGTACCCGTTTATTCACATGATTTTTTATGATTGCATGTGCTAACCGCTGTAATTCAACACGAGAAAATGTGTATCTTTGGTGTATCTCCGCGAAATGCTATTGGAGTTGTTTACTAAAGGTCAGCCGTCGTCATGTGTTAAAATCTCCTTGAGGGTGTTTGAAAAGCCAGGTTTGTCAGCTCTAGACACACACACACACACACACACACACACACACAAAAACGTGGAAGGACGTTTTGTACATGCCACAAGAAAATTAGATTTCAGTCAATCACGCAGTAGCAAAAGCACTCCTTGTGAGTTCCCAGGAAAGTACCTGCTGGCCTGGAATCAAATCCAACTGTTATCAAATGTTTTGGGGGTTTTTTTGCTGTTGTTTTTGCTGCTGTTACAGTAAGACGGATTAAGGCATGTACAAACACACATCTTTTCGGCGACGCAATAAGGCGCTGCAGGATCTCGCTGTCATGAGCTCCCCGAAAACAGCTGCATCCTTTGTAATGATCAGCATGACAGCATGTAAGTAATTCCTCCTGACAAGCCCACAATGTTTTTTCGTTTTATTGATGTGCCCCTCCAAAATGTGATAGATAATATCTTCTTTCTTCCATCTTTGTGTCCATTTCAAAGGGCTTATTATGCTCCTGCTCTGCCCTGGTCAGCTGCGAGCACAGCTTGGGACTACCCCCAACATTAAACACATTGTGGTTGGAAGGTGTTACAATTACATCACACTAGTCAACCCCAGCTTGAGGTAATGTAATGTGCAATGATTTATACTCATGTCATAACACAAATGTAATGACCTTTGACTTTATCAGCAGTGACTTGGGCTTCAAAACTTGAAAGAGAGAGACTTGCTTTCCTTCTGAAGCCCAAAGCAGAAGAATGTTGGCTCCAGCAGCACAATGAAGACCGAGCAAATTATCAGGCCAGCGTGGAAGCCAACATGAAGGGCTGTAACACTTGTTTTGATGTGATGCTGAATGAGTTTTTTTTCTTTTCTGTGCTTCTATAGAAAGACAGAAAGACCAGAGAAAGAAAGAAACTCAGACATAGAACGTATGAATTGAAGTTTTATCTCATGGGAATTTGTAGCTGTGTGTTTCCCCGACTTGATTTACAATTCTTAAGTTCAGTGGCATTTGCTCGGCTTTCTTCTTATTGCTCATTTCATGTGCAGTTATAGTACAGTTTAGCACTTTTGTTGGATCACAAAGGCTGTGAGGCTTTCATGGTTTACGTTCCCATAATTTGATGCACTACAAAATAACTAATAACTAATAACAAATAACTTTAAATTTGGCCTAACTGCTGCATCCCTAAAACACATAAAGATGTATTTCATCTTGACAGGTTTGACTGTGAGGACATCTGGAGACAGTTTGAGGAGGCGGTTGTCCATCAGTCCTCTTGTAATGTGACGGTGGAGGATTATCATCAGATGTTTTCTGGGATGCCACAAACCTGGCCTTGTGATAGGGTGAGCAAGAGGGAGATTTGAGCTGGACAAATTAGATTTCATTCTTCATTGATTCCTCATCAGATGGAAAATCGTTCGAGTTTAGCTGCTTTATATTACCCTTCCCTTGCCCTGTTTAGTTCCTCTTCTGGAGTAAAACCAGGACACTGATGCACAGCTATGCAGCTGTTGTGCGACACTTCTGGACCCTGGAGGACACACTGGTTGGCTACATGTTCAACGACCTCATCTGGTGTGGACTAGAGGAAGATTCTGGTAGATTTTTTCTAGTTTCAACGAGACAGAGACAATTAAAACGTAATGCTTGTAGTTAAGCACGGAAAGAAAGGCAGGAGTCACACAGTGGTTCCCAAGCTCTTTGGCTTTTGAAAGATGGATTGTCTCCTCGAAAACATTGACAAGAAAAGGCCGTGAGCCCATGAAGGCGCCTTAATCCCCAGGTTGGGAAACAATGCAGTAACGCAATCATGATATAACATTTCCTGTAACTGAATTTGCTTCGTGTGACCGAGTTTTGGGACATGAAAGGGACACAATTAAGAGTACTGAGTTTCATTACACTAAGCAAAATATAAGTACAATGTAATAGAATATGAATTAGTTAAGAACTAATGAGTTATTAAGCATTCATTTGTTATTTTCATCTAATTTGCCATACCACTGATATAGCTTACTAACAGTAAGCATGTGATGTTTGTTTTCATGCAACACATAATTTTATGTGTACAGTAGTTCCCATTCAATGTGAATGAAATTATATGAATACCACAAGCAATATAGAGTGTATATATTTCCAGCTGGTACAATCACTATTTATTATACTAACATCTCATAATTTACCAGACCAAATCAACATCAAAAGCGGAGTGCACTATACATGGGAGAAACCTGAACATATTCTGATGCATATACATTTCTTAAAGCTGCACTAATCAATGTTTTTATGGGTCAAATGACCACATGAACTGTAATATGAAGGGGTTCGCTCACAGTGACAAGTCCAGAGAGAATTTTCGCCTGACTCTGCACTTCACAGCTCTACGGAGCGTTTGAGCATCTCTCAGCTCATTGTTTCGGGATTTACAACCTACAACTTTACTGTTTTGTTATTTACAGCACCAGCGAGCAGGTGTTTTCAGTGAAAGAACTCAAAACAACCCACTTTACACGGCAGACGGACACAGGTAGCCACTACCTGGTGAATATAGTGGAGTACCGTATTTAGCAGCTAAACCATTCTTTTACAATATTAATATCAAAAAGTGTATTCAATGGCCTAAAACACATTTTGCTTTTATTCATGTATTTTCACAATGAGGAAACTTGGTAGCACCGATGAAACCTCATCGCTCAGGCAGCTGCAGCTCTGCTCCCAAATGTTTTTCCTTCAGGATTTTCTAGTAGTGAGCGATTAACCTGCCAACTGCATGTCATTGCATGACAACCCATCACCTAAACTTGTCTTATGTTCTATTCATTCATGTCTCGTTTGCTTCTTTTTAACTGATAGCTGTGAATGTGACACACAGGTTTTGATTTCAGTTCTTGTCCGGAGTGGTTGGCATGTAGAAGTCATCCGGTTTATTCCTTGTGGAGGCAAGCCTCACAGAACGTGAGTTTAATGTCCAGATGTTACAGCGCTGTGCACAGCTGTGTTGTTTATCATTTATATGCAACATACTGATCCAAAACCGGCACTGGAATATCGCTCTCATGTGATTTTCTCCACCCATTTGTCAGTTTGCAGAAATGGCGTGTGGGAACATCACTGTATTACTGAATGGGTCTATTTTCAATGCCTTCAATAGGAAAAGGTAAAAAAAAAAATGAATGAAGTAAATATTTTAACAAAGGTGTTTCGTGAGAATGCATAAAATTGTTGTTTGTTTTTCATCTTGCAGCATGTTTGGAAGTGTTGAACTGGATGGTCTGAACCCACGCAGGGTGGATTATGTCAACATAAAGGTGGTGACCAATCTATGGGGACCCTTTATGTGAGGATTAAAACAGCTGAGTTACAGTAAAATGTTGGATCTCTACCAAGAGACATACCACTTTCCCATAAGTCACCCTTCTTAAAGGCTTTTTGAGTTTGTAACTAATGACTTACTAATCATTCCATGCCCGTGCTTTATAGATCAGTTATAAGCAGTGAATAACTTTTGGGTTGATGGGTTGTGAAAAATCCCTCCTTTGAATCATCAGAAAGACCCTCCAATCGACAACTTCAGAAAAACCGGTTAAGACTCTGGACCAAAATCCCTTTATTATCTTATTAACATTCATAACTTCACACTTTATGGCTTATTAGAATGTTTAAAACCCACAAATATCTATTAACAGTTTACCAACATGTATGACCTCCTTGTCCTGGAATGACAAGACTATGTTTCTTTGTACGCAGGTATAATGACAATAAAGCTGAGTTATTACCAAAAAGAAACCTGCCCGAGGGATTCTTCAGAACCTGGCAACCCAAGAGTTGTTCTTAATAATTGCTTATAACTGAGTCTATTAAGTATCATTATTTTTAACCATTGATATTGCCATGAGTTACAGTTTTATAAATTGTGACTCATCGGAAAGTGGTAAAAATTTATAATCAAGTCCCTTGTTTTTCTCTTCTACAGAGAATCATGTAGTGAAGGATCCATTGTAGACTTGATCCAGATCCTCCAGTCCAGAGGTTTCCGCTGGACTTGCACAGACAACGACCAGTAAGTGACATCCAACGAGTCCTCCAAATTAAACGCCCAAATACGTTGTTTGCACATGGTAGCGTTTTGTGGCATATTAAATGTGAGACTTGATACAGATGTTTTTTATGACTAAATAATGAACTTCCTGACAAATGTACCCCTGGAGTAACAGATATCACATTTGTCCACAGGACCCTGTTGATCCTTCAGTGCGTCCAGAACCCCGAACAGGCCTCCTGCCAAACATGTGCAAACAGCCTGTTACACAGAAGAAGCCTCACATTTAACTGAATCACCCACAGCTGTAGCATGTTTTCTGAAATTGTTATTTTGCAGTCTTATGCTCAGTGAAGGTGCATTAAATTACACTGGCTGATAAAAAAAAAAAAGGTTTTCTTTATACTTCGTACTTTTCATTAATGGGGTGCACGGTGGCAGAGCGGCTAGCGCCCCTGCCTCCCAATAAGGAGATCGTGGGTTCGAATCCCGGACCAGACCACGACCTCCCTGGGTGGAGTCTGCATGTCCTCCCCGTGTAACCGTGGGTTTTCTCCGGGTTCTCCGGTTTCCTCCCACCGTCCAAAGACATGCATTAGGTTAATTGGTGACTCTAAAATTGTCCCTAGTGGATGTCTCTGTGTCAGCCCTGCGACGAGTTGGCCACTGTCCAGGGTGTACCCCGCCTAAGGCCCGAAGCCACTGGGATAGGCTCCAGACACCCGCGACCCCGAACGGGAACAAGCGGTAGAAAATGACTGACTGACTTTTCATTAATCCCATTTCATTAGCAGATTAGGTCAGAAAGCCTCTTGGAGCCTCTTGGCTGCTTCCTGAAGCCAAAAGCTCTGGCTATGTTATCAATTTGATTATGCTAATTGAATTGAATTGTTTAGCTTTCATGATAATGACCAGCTGACATGATAATGGCCTCATTGTTACATGATTTCGAAGCCCTGTCTATGTCAAAATCTAGTTTTAACACCATCTTTTTTCACTTTTGTGCTTTTTTGATTCATATTCCTAAATCAGTGTGTTTAATGAAATTACCACACAGATGATCTGAGGCCTGGTACTCCAGCATTGTGAACCTGTATACATTCTACAGAGTTGGATGAAAAGGGGCTAACTGGGGTCCAGCCCAATTTCTCCCTGGGCCTCATAGCGGTCTGTGTTTGAAACCCCTGTCTCTCTGGCTGATAATGCTATATGATATTTTCAATAGTCTGACATAAATATGATTCTGTTATTCTTATTTTGTTATTAATAACATTTAGTTTCCATGGCAAGTATTTTGTTTAGTGTGCTCATTTTTCATAAATGCAACCGCAGGGGGGCACAAGCCAGTGTCTTCATGTGCCAGTCCCAAGTCTGGATAAATGCAGAGGGTTGTGTCAGGAAGGGCATCCGACGTAAAACACATGCCAAACTAAAAATGCGAATCATGACAAGGTCTAGAGGAAGACCAAAGAGGAGATTTATGGATGTAGTGAGAGAGGACATGAAGTTAATTGGTGTGAGTGAAGAGGACGCAGAGGACAGGGTTAGAT